>CM038677.1:324730694-325258155 GCA_021605205.1 Aegilops longissima
ATTGGAGTATCTAGGTGACATTAGGGTTTTGGTTGATTTGTGTCTTAAGGTGTTATTCTAGTATGAACTCTAGGGCTGTTTATGACACTTATAGGAATAGCCCAACGGATTGATTGGAAAGAATAACTTTGAGGTGGTTTCGTACCCTAGCATAATCTCTTCGTTTGTTCTCCGCTATTAGTGACTTTGGAGTGACTGTTTGTTGCATGTTGAGGGATAGTTATATGATCCAATTATGTTATTATTGTTGAGAGAACTTGCACTAGTGAAA
This sequence comes from Aegilops longissima, assembly GCA_021605205.1. NCBI lineage: Eukaryota > Viridiplantae > Streptophyta > Magnoliopsida > Poales > Poaceae > Aegilops > Aegilops longissima. Next base: position 324,730,966 of record CM038677.1, read on the forward strand.
GTATGAACCCTAGGCCTTGTATCCTAGCATTACAATACCATTTACGCTCACTTTTACCACTTGTTACCTTGCTGTTTTTTATATTTTCAGATTACAAAAACCTATATCGACCATCCATATTGCACTTGTATCACCATCTCTTCGCCGAACTAGTGCACCTATACAATTTACCATTGTATTGGGTGTGTTGGGGACACAAGAGACTCTTTGTTATTTGGTTGCAGGGTTTCTTGAGAGAGACCATCTTCATCCTACGCCTCCCACGGATTGATAAACCTTAGGTCATCTACTTGAGGGAAATTTGCTACTGTCCTACAAACCTCTGCACTTGGAGGCCAAACAAATTCTACAAGAAGAAGGTTGCGTAGTAGACATCACACCCCGATAGGGCAGGTCCGCCTCCCTGTCACCTTCGGACAACGCGACAACTACCGCACCGAGCTCATCGACTTCGACGTCGCCCACATACGTCTGCCGTACAACGCCATCCTCGGGTATCCGGCCCTGGCCAAGTTCATGGCAGTGACCCACCACGGCAACAACGTCCACAAGATTCCAGGAAGCGGCGGGATCATCACAGTCCCCTACGAAGAAAGATATGCGGTGTGCTCCCTCGAGCGCGCCTTCCAAGCAGCATCAATCAAAGACCCCGACAACAATGCGGCACAGTATCCTCCTGAGGCCGCCCCCAAGAAGAAGAAGCAGCTACTCCGCACAGGGCCCCAGAGGAGCAGCGCCTCTGGCGGCGCAACATCAGGATTAGCGCCCGCGCCTGCGGCGCCTCCCTCCCTCGCATAGGAAGGCGCGCCTGGCACCCTCCTCGGGCAGGGCTCGGGGGCTCTCTTCTGGAGGGCCTCAGACCTTGCAAACATCACGAGGGAGGCGCTCGGGCACCATGTGGAGGCGTGCTTTGCAGCACGTTTCCCTCAGGAGGACACCAGGCGAGGAGCGCCTAGTGCTTAGGAGTTCATCATCAAGGTCACTCAGGAGCTGCAGGATGCAAGAGCCATGCGCGGCGACCTCCGCCCACCTGGCACGGCTCCCCATCCAGGCAAGGATGGTGGGCTGCGTGTCTGCATCAACATCGCAGGGCTCAACAGAGCCGCATCTCAGGAGCTTTTCTGGCCTTCGTGTGTGGGACGATGCGAGGGCCCACCTCACAGCTATGTTCGCATGCCATTCGGCCTGCCGAGCGTGGCAGTTGCCTTCAAGCGCAACTTGCGGAGCATCCTGGCGGCTCGGGAGGCCAGGCATCACGCAGTCCTGACGGAGATGGAGACAGTCCTCAAGGAACCACCTGGACCCCCAGAGCCTCCCGAGGCTCAGGGCCACGGTGGCTCGTGAGGAGCAACCCTTTCGCCACGCATCTTCAGCTACCCCAACACCCCTTTGGCAACGGAACCAAGTGACATTTTCCAAGTTTATTTAGCTGGGAGTGCCCCTCGGGCTGCATCATTCCCAGGCCACATGGGCCTGTCCCTGCGGCATGTATCCTTTTACATCTTTAGCTTACTTTACTAGGGGTGCCTCTCGGGCTGCATCATCCCCAAGCCGCTCGGGTCCAGCCCAGTGGCCTGACTCGTTCTTGCGTTTACATAAGCTAGTCTTCTTCTCATGCGTAATCTATCAATGGTTATCACCTACTTGATTGTCACCTACCACGGGAGCTACTCACGCTGGCACGACGCTTGTGCTCAAGTCCGTCCCTGCGACGTCGATAAATTTGAGCGGTCGAGCTCTGGCTCGCGGTATGCCCCGCGCATGCCACCTCACCAGGCCCTCAGTGCCTTCATCTTCTTGCAGAGCAACCTGCGGCAGACCGACAATCATCATGGAAATCTGTGTCCCCCCTCACGCTAACCTGCAGCAACCTCCTGAGGACGACAGCGGGTGGTACCAAGGGCTCCTTCTTCTCCCATGCAATTCGCTTGCGCGTTAAAAGGGGGACTCCTGAGCATCGCAACTCAGGAGCTCTTACTGGCTCTCCAGCCCTCACCCCCTGGCCTTGACCACGACATCGCGACCTGGCATACCAGCAGCGGCTAAGCTCGCTCGAGGGCCGGGACCTGAGGACGCAGAGCACATGGCTCGCACGGGCCTAACCTGGCTACTCTACAGCAGCCGACGCACAAGCCTGGCGCGACAAGGAGCCAGCTCAGGAATGCCAAGATAAGTTTCGCGCCTGGATCGACCCAGCACTACGTCCTAGGATCCTCACCTGTGGCAGCCTTGTTGCGGCAACATCGCCACCCTTTCCTGCCTCTCGGTGGCTGCTTGAGCGCTAAAGGGGACCTCTTGAGCATCGCGCCTCAGGAGATCTTATTGGACCTCGGGCCGCTCACCTCCTGGCCTTGACCACGGCATCGCGACCTGTCATACCAGCGACGGCTGCAGCCTGCCTGGGGACCGGGAACTGTCAGTGTAGAGCACCAAGCTGCCATGGGGTCGGAAAGGGGAGACCGGGCCGGAAGAAGACATGCGCTCGCATATTTTCATAATAAGGATAATATGAACAAAAGCTATTACAGATCCTTTACACGACCTCATGGGGTCTGTTTCGCTTCCTCACAGGGAACAAAAGAGGGGAGGTCCGAGGAGCCCTATCTACACGCACAAGCGCGGCCGATGCCATCATCAACAGTGGGCCACAGGAGGCTGGCGCCAACCCCATCCAGATCAGCGACAGCGGCGGCCGGACGCTGCGTCCTTGCTCCGGGCCCGGCGAGAGCTCGGGGGCACGTAGCTGTCGTCGCTCGTCTCCGGATCTCGTAGGGCTCGGGAGAGTCGCTGGACTCCCAAGCGCCACCACTACTGCTGGGGGAGTCGCTGGAGAAGCCAGCGGCGAGCTCGGCGCTGGTCGCTGCGCCGTCCCGGCGACCCCCTCTGGGGCAGCACTCCAAGCGGTGGCCTTCCGCGTCGAAGACCTTGAAGAGCATCGTGGAGGAACCGTTGTACTCGAAGTGAATGGCGAGGGCGCCTTCCGTGCGGCAAACCCGGGCAACCTTGCCCCAACCATGGGTGGTGAAGATTTTGCTCGGGGAAACGACTTCCACCTCCGCTCCAGTCGCCGGGGCGCCGCAGTCGGCGTGCTGCAGCCAAATCTCAAGGGGCCCCTCGGCGGCATCACGATGGAGAAGAACTACGGAAAGCAAATCCAGGTGCGCGGAGGCATCGCCGCCCACATCACGAGCTCGCGCGAGGAGTCCACGGCGTGGACTCCTGGGGCGATGGCGTGAGTCACCGAGGCACGACAACCAAGTACCCGGCGTGGGCGGCCGCTCTCGCCGCCCCTTCCTCCGGAGCCCTCAGCTTGGGCGTACAGAGGCAGCGGGTACCCGGGAGGAGGCCGCTCGTACCAAGGCCTCGACACCTCCGGCCTCGCGACCATGTCGCGGCGGTGGCTTGACCTCTTCTTCGGTGGAAGTGGCCCGGGCTCATCACGGGTTTTTGTCCCTTCTCATCGGCCGAGAATCTTCGAATGGCGCCATGGGTGCCGCTACTGGCAATGAAGCAAGGGAGAAAACGCAAGTCAAGCATGGAGAGATGAGCGACGGGGGATCCGCCCCACCCCCCCTCATTTATAGCAGGAGAAGGCCAACCGGCGATCCCCACTATCACAGGTAATGACGATCTTTCTCTTCATGCAGCAGGGACTCGTCAAGTCAGGCAGTTGCCGAGGCAGCATGGGGAAGCGGAGACGCCCATGTCCAATCAATCGCCACGCGTCGACCAAGGCCGCAGGCCATTGGGGCTCGCGGCACTCCACACTTGCCCTTTGGCTTCGCCTCGAAGCCAAGTTTGAGCGCGCCTTGGGCCCGGGGGCTACTGTCGGCGTCCTCGGAACGGGGGTCCCCAGACTTGCCTGCCTGCGGCCCACGGCGTGGCTCCACCAGCGGCCCTGTATGTCCCATCTTCACCAGCAAACACTCAAGACCCTCGCGAGGGGCCAAGCCTCGCGAGGTGGACGACATAAGACCTCCTCGGGAGCAGCCCCACCTGGCTGGCTCGCGAAGGGGGGGAACGATCAAGGCAAGGGACACCTCGCGAGGTTCCTGTGATGCAAGCCATGATGACTGGAGCCAGGCGGGTGACAGTGCGCATAGTGTCCTTGTTTCCTCTTTGGTGCTAAAGCGGCAAGTGCAGGTGAGGAGTCCCGAGGCATCAGGCAAAGGTTTCCATGTCGGTGCAACGAGACCAAGACTAGCAGGACGGCAAGATGGAGGTCACCGTGGAGCCCAAGGCAGCGTCACCACCAGAGCCTTTGGCAGGCGAAGACCACCTTTAGTCAGGATAACTTGTAATAGTTGTCTCCCTTCGAATTTGGCCGTTGTTGGATCCCTTACCGCTCAATATTTGGGGAGAGGACCAGGGCCTCTATAAATAGGACTAGCCACCACCATAGGAGGCAACTCATCTTGGACTAGATCCATCCCATCCTCACACTCACCAAGCACAAGAACACCTCTCCTCAGGAGGCTGTTCTTCCCTTCTAACTGTTCATCCTTAGCCCAAGAGGCAATCCACCACACCACACTGTAGTAGGGTATTACACCATATTGGTGGCCTGAACCAGTATAAAATCTCGTGTCTCTTGTGTTGCGGGTTCGTTGAGCTAGGCTTTGAGATCGTGGCGAGAGTGAGGGCATTGTCGAATGTGGGGTTCCCGCAAACCCTTAAGGTTCGAACACTGGGGTGCGCGCGAAGTCTCTCCCTCCTACCGATCTACGCTCTAGCTCGCTAAGATCTTGCGGATGAAATCGACGAACTCGCAACACAGAAGTACACGAGGTTTATACTGGTTCGGGCCACCGTTGTGGTGTAATACCCTACTCCAGTGTGGTGGTGGTGGATTGCCTCTTGGGCTGATGATGAACAGTACAAGGGAAGAACAGCCTCCTGAGGTTGAGGTGTTCTTGTGCTTGTGTAGAAGAGGATGATCTGAACTGGTTCCGCATCCCTCCCTCCTATGTGGTGGCTAGTCCTATTTATAGAGGCCCTGGTCCTCTTCCCAAATATCGAGCGGGAAGGGAGCCAACAACGGCGGGCAAATTTGATGGGGGACAGCTAGTACAAGCTATCCTGACAAAAGCGGTCTTCATCTGCGAAAAGCCCTAGGGTGACGCCATCTTGGGCTCCACGATGACCTCCACCTTGCTGTCCTCCTGGTCTTGGTCTCATTGCACAGATATGGCAACCCTTTCCTGATGCCTCGGTACTCTTCGCCTGCGCTGGCCTCCTTAGCACCAAAGAGGAAATAAGGACGCTGCACGCACCGGCGCCCGCTTGGAACACGCCTGGTACTGTTCGTCATGGCTCACATCATGAGAGTCTCGTGAGGTTTGCCTCGCCTTGATATCTCCGATCCTCATGAGCCTGCCTGGCTAGGCCACCTGCAGGAGGTCTTGCATAAATCCGCCTCGAGGCTTGGACCCTTGCGAGGTCTTGGGTGCCTTGTTGACGAAGATGGGCGTCGGCCTGCAGCTTAACCACGTTGTGGGCGTGGGCGAAACAAGTCAGGGACCCCGTTCCTAGAACGCCGACAGTAGCCCCCGGTCCCAAGGTGCGCTCGGGCTTGGCTTCAGGCGAAGCCAAGGGTCAAGGTCGGAGCACCACGAGCCCCAAAAGCCTGCGGCCTCAGTCGACGCTTGGCGGTTGATTGGACGTGGGCGTCTCCGCTTCCCCATGCTGCCTTTGAATCCGCCTGGCTATGCGGCCCCTGCAGCCTACACAGTTATTCCTCCGCCTCCCGCGCCTTGCTTCCCCAATTCCCCTGCTTCCTTGTGGCTCTGCTTCTCTTCTCCAATCTGACTCGCGCTCCGTCTGCTCCATCGCCATGGTGCCTAAACAAGCTGAGAAGGGGAAGAGTCCTCTGTCTCTTCTAGCTGCGCCTCCGTCCTTTGCGCCGGCGCTCGGCCGGTCTCGGGTGCTCAACGACGAGGCCATGGACAAAGTGCGCCCGATGCTTGCTTCCAACTTTAATGAGTGGGGGGAGACGGTGGCTTGGCCCGTGTCTTGCACTCGCACGGCTCAGACGGCCACCGAGGTCCCAATCTTCATAGATGCCCTCTGTGCTGGCCTGATTCCACCCTTCTCCGCCTTCTTAAATGTTGTGCGTGAGCATTATCAGATCCACATGCTGCATCTCGACCCTCAGTCTGTGTCACTTCTTGCTGTCTTCGTCTTCGTGTGCGAAGCCATGGTGGGCATCGCTCCTTCAGTGGCTCTCCTCTGTCACTTCTTCTCATTGCATCTGGCTGACCCTCAGCAATGCTTGGGGTGCGTGAGCTTCTAGGCCGTGGCTGCGACAGCGGGCGAGGGGATCGATTTCGAGCTTCCTCCATCCACGAGCGAATTCCGGATACAATGGGTGTTCGTCGATGCCGGTGTGCTCAGTCCTCTGCTTCAGGCTCCGTCGGGGCCCGCTGTTCCTAACTCCGGCTGGAGCCATCAGCGGCTCCTGAGCCCCGGCCTTGCCCGCGTCTGGCTCAGGTTGAGGTTGCTGAAGGATCGTGACGTAACTGCACCGATGGTGGTGAAGGAATTTGTCCAACGCCGGGTCGCTTCGCTTCAGCGCCATTCTCGCCCAATGTGGACCTTGCTCAGCAGCCAGGACCACATGAGGTTTCAGGAGTTCGGGCTCCTCCTCGGGACACGGCGAACAATGCTCAAGGTCCTGATGGGTGTCTTTCTTCCGACCGAACTACCTGGGAAAAACTGTTTTTGTACCGCTGCAAGAATAAGGATGAATTTGTAAAGGACATGCCTCTCTTCGATGAATGGGGGCCTGACGTCGGCTGGAGGGGCCTTGTGAGAACCCGTCGTTGTGGTTTCCTTCCTTGCCCTGACCTGAGCTCGCCCCAAGTGGCCAGTGCAGGTGGGCGAGCTCGAGCGGAGGCGGCGGCTCAGTCTTGAGGAGCACGTGCCGAGTGGTGATCCTGGGGCATCATCCTCAGGAGCCTCCCACTCCCCTCCTGGGGTGTCGGTTGCTGAGGAGACGCTGCGTGCGGCTCCCGAGGCCAAGGCTCCAGGAGCCTCGGGAGGTCGTGGTGAAACGGTGCCTGGCTGTTCGCCGTGACCGGGCACCGCTGAAGATATTCTTCCAAGCTCTTCTTCGGCCCCGCTGCGCACCGGCCGTCACGTCCAGCATTTCGGTCATCTTTGTGTGGACTTCGAGGAGCTCCTCAAGAGGAAAGGATCTCCCAGCAGCAACAACATATTTGGACCGCTGAAGCGAAGGAAGTACATCGCCATTGACGTGTAAGTATCGTACCACTGTGTTCTCTGTGTGCTGCTTTCTTCTTCTGACGCCAGTCCTTTAGGGCTCCTTCCACTGAGGCTGCTGAGTCTTCTGAGAAACGGCCTCCTTCTTCCTTAACTCTTCCGCCAGCCTTGAGCGCTCCGAGTCCGCTGGTTGCCCCTGGAGCAGGGTTGGTTGAAGGGGCACTCTTGCCTTCGCGACGCGCTGAACCTGCGGCCTCGTCACTGCTCCCCCTTGGTCTGGCGTGGTTCTTGGTAGGCGTGCCCAAGACTCCTCCGCTGATCTTTGACGGCAACTTGTTGGCTTCGATCCTCGGCTCCTCTTCGAGCAGCGAGACCTAGCAGGCTTGGGCTTCTCGCGAGGACGGGCTGGTGTCGGGTGCGGCGCCAGCCCCCAGCCTCCTGCCGAGGGGTGGCACGCCGCTTGGCGCCCCGCCCGCAGCCCCCGAGGTGGAGGACGAAGAAGTCCGGGCGTTCGAGATTGAGCGCGGGCGGAGCATGGTTCGTCATGAGCTCTTCCAGGAAGCAATGAACGCGATGAGCCGGCTTGGTGAAGAGCTCGTGAGTGTCGATTCGCATCTTGAGGTTGAAGGTCTCCGGCTGGCGGAGGAGTGGCGCAAGCTGAAGGTGGCCATCAACCTCTGCCGCTATCAGCGTGACCTTGAGAATGCGAAGGCCGAGGCGTCTCTCAAGGTTTCCAACGAAGCCCGCTCACGAGCCTTGGAAGAGGCTCGCGAGGCTGATCGCCGCTGCGAGGCTGCGGAGAAACGCGCGTGGGAGCTTCAGGCCTGGAGCGCGTCTCTTGAGCAGCAAGTGGAGGCGCGTAGAGCCGCTCTTGCATCGCTGAGGGGGACGCCCGCGGAGGAAGAGGAGGTCCGGAAGCATGAGGAGGCGCTGGCCCTGGAGGCCATGGAGCATAGCCGCGAGCTCGAGCAACTGGAGACGAGGGAGCGTCAAGTTGCCCAAGCAGAAGATGCCGTCAGGGCTCGCGAGGCTGGTGTTGAGGAGGAGGTGAACCGCCGGGTGGCCGAGGTTCGCGCGGACCTGGAGAGCAGGTACGACCTGAAGCTGAAGATCGCGGGCGTGGAGGATGAGGGCAGGGCCGCTGCCCTCAGTCGCAGGTTGGATGAGGCTGAGAGGCGCACGGAAGCCATGGCTGCCGCCCTGGTCACGGCATAGTCGGACTTGGCCTCCTCCCGCGCCGAGCTGCGTTCCCTCCGGAGGCGGGTTGATGACGCAGAAGCCATCGCGAGGCAAAGTGTCACAGCCCTAGAATTGTTTGACATTAGTTGCATTAAGGCATTCATGGCATCATGTTAATTTTCATGAAATTGAAATGGGGATGACCAAGCCCTAGCACCTAAAACAATTCAAATAGGTTCAACTAAGAAATATTTCCAATGAACCAAATGGACTTCAAAAATGTTCCTCATATCTGGAAAATTGCTTTGAAACATAACCAGGGGTGATGCACATTTTTCCATGACATTTGGACTTTGGAGTTAATTCATATGGTATTTGCATTTGGGCATTTAAATACTATAAAATAATTTAAATGCTCAAATAATTCTGAAACTAAATGTGGGCTGTTGCATATATTTGAAGGTGCCCACAATTATTTTCAGGATTTTTAGAAGTGCCTACAGTATTTTAATAAAGCCCTAAAACTACAGAATATTAGAAAATAGAAAACAATAAAAGGAACAGGCTCACTGACCTACAGCGCCAACCCCCGCTTTCTTCCCCCTCCGCTGGCCCAGGTGGTGGCCCAGCCCACCAGCCCGCACCGCTCGTCGCCTACCTCTGCCGGTGAGGCGGAGGAGGGACCTGGCGATGTCGGCGCCGCCGCCGCCACCTCCTCCCTTCCAGCCTGCCTGGCCTCCCGACCTCCTCGCGATGCCACGCGCCTCCCGACCCCCTGGACCCCTCACTCTTCCCGTACCCTCTCCCCTCCTCTCTCTCGCTCTGCGCCCGTGCCCGAGCCGCCGTCGCCGCCGCTGCGCCACCACCGCGCCACAGGGCCTCCCTCGCTCCCCAACTAGCCCACCAGCTCCGCCACTCCATCCTCGCCCTCCCGCCATCACCGCGACCGAGGCCCAGCGCCGCCCGCCGTTCTTCCCTCTTGGACCCGATGTCGCCGTCGGCAATTCGTCGGCTCGGGCCGTCCCGACCTCGCCGAGCATCCCATCGCCATCGCGGTGAGCCCCGCACGAACCCCCTCTCCACGATGCGATTCTTTCCTCTAACCACGGGCTCCGCCGAGCCCGAAACTTGTCGCCGCCCGCCACGAGGTCGCCATGGCTAGAGCCCCACTGCGTCGCGTCCGAAACACTGTCGTCCTCGTCGCGTCCCGGGAACCAGAGCACCTACCCTCCTCCTCCGTGCCCAACGCCGTGTCCGGCGTGCCCGAGCTCCGGCCGCCCGCATAGCTTCGCCGCCCGGCATCGATTCCACCGCCCGAGCTCAAGTCCCTCCACCAAGAGCCTCGGCTCATCCCGGCTCCCGTAGGTACCCTCCCGACCCCTTTGGTGGCGGAACAGTAATTTCACTTGCGCCGCTTGCGTCGCTCGCCCCGGCTAAACGCCGGCGCCCCACGACCCACTGACCGGCGTGGGTTGACCTTGCCGGTTTGACCTCCCCTCTCCCCAGCGACATGCGGGCCCGCCTGCTAACTAATCTAGTTTAGGTTTAAACTAATTTAACTTAACCTAGGTTAGTGCTAATTAACTAGGTTAGTTTAGTTAGTCATTGACGTGTGGCCCCACACGTCAGGTTTGACCTGGGCGCCTGTTGACCCGGCCGACGTCACATTGACGTCGGTGGCCATAATAACTAGGTTTCTAGATTTAATTTAATTCAGGTAGATCCAGAAATATTCTAAACTTTAATAAATCATAGAAATTCAACCCTAACTTCGGATGGAAATAATTTATATATGAAAAATGATCAGAAAAATATGAAGAATCTGTTTATGCCATGATCATGCATGTTTGAACAAGTTAACCTCACTGAATAGGATGAATCGTGATTAGGGTAATTTATGAAATAGCATTTGGAGTTGGAATTCAACCTTGTTTGAATTCCACTTCAACTAACTTGGATTGTTATTGCACTAGGTAAATTCAGTTCCTTAACATGATCATGCATCATATATGTGCATTGCATTGATTGTGTTCTTTCTCGATTGCGGTAATTGACCCTCTCGGTGAGCGATGTCTGAAGCGATGAGTTCGATGACACCGATGAAGAACTATATTATCTTGAAGTGCCGAGCAAGCAAAACCCCTTGTTCATTCGATATAATCCCACTCTCTCGCTCCTGCTCTATTTTACTGCATTAGGACAACAACGACTCATGTGTTACTTGCTGCGGTAGCTGAACCCCTTGATCCTTTGCATGACTGTCATTCCACAAGAATTAGATGAAACCCACTAGCATGAGTAGGAATTGTTTGAGCCATGTTGTGCCTACTCATTTATGTTTGTTTGTCATGCCTGCTACTGCTTAGAGTTGAGTCGGGTCTGATTCATCGGGAATGAATTGGAATTGTTATGAACATGCCCTATTGTGTGTGAGCTAAGTGTGTGAACCCGATTTGGTAAAGGTAGCGGTGAGAAGCCATGTAGGAGTACATGGTGGGTTGTCTCATTGAAACCGTCCTCGAGGAACTGAGTTACGTGTTTGTGATCCATGAAACAGTTACTACCACGCATTGGGATCATAATTGACCCTCTCGGCTTCTTAACCACCCTTGTCCTCGGTCAGGGAGTTGCAAGTAGTTTCGGTGTTTGTAGCATCTTTGGGGCATATACGCTGACCTTAGGAGTGGGTTGTGTTGCGGTAGGCACCGTGGCCCGGTGTACCGAGTGCCGTTTGGTATCTCGGGAACCCTGCACACATCGTTCGGGCTGTATGGGAAACCTCGGCGGACTCCTGCGGATGGAACCGAATAGGCGATAAACCTGGACTAGGGACTTGAGTGTTTAGGTAGGCCGTGGCCGACACCCACGTTGGGCTTCCGCTGAAGGTTGCCGAGTACATGTCGTGTAAGCGGTGGTAAGTGGTGAGCGTGTGTGAAGAAGTACACCCTGCAGGGTTTAATATGATCTATTGAATAGCCGTGTCCACGGAAAAGGACTTCTGGGTTGCCTATATCAGTTCATAGACAAGTGAAAGTGGATACTCTAAAATGCGCAAGATAAGCGTGAGTGCTATGGATGGCGTTCTCGTGGGAGGCGGGAGGCGGGTCCATAGTGGTGTATTGATATGGTGAATGTGTGGACTCATGTGCGCCACCTCAAAAGAGTTACTTACGATCGTAGTTCAGGATAGCCACCGAGTCAAAGCTGGCTTGCTGCGGTCAAACTCCACCACCCCTTTTGATAATGATGCATATGTAGTTAGATCTGATGTAAGTCTTGCTGAGTACAATTGTACTCACGTTTGCTTATTTTATGTTTTGCGAGAGAGCGTCGGTCTCGCTAGTAGTTCGCTTGGACTTGACGTTTAGCTTGTTACCTCAGCTCGATCTTGTGCCTCGGCGAGGATCTGGTAGATAGTCGAGCTTCCCAGCCTTTTTCATTTATAGTTATCTGTACCCAGACATGTTTAGCTTCGCTTGTGCTTTGACTTGTATGCTCACGAGTGTTGGGTCATGAGACCCATGTTTGTAATATCTAGCTCCTCGGGCCTAATGAATAATATTTTGAGTCGTAGAGTTATGTTGTGATGCCATGTTGTATCTACACATATTGAGCATATTGCGTGTATGTTTGAAATGCTTGGTATGTGTGGGATCCGACAATCTAGTTGTTTATCCTTGGCAGCCTCTCATATGGGAAATGTAGTCTCGTGCCTCCGGCGATAGTAGTCCGCTTCAGCCCGGTTCACCGGAGTCCTGCTAGCCCACACTACTGCTTGGACACTTGACTGGCGGCATGTGCTTAACCGTTCCTATGTCATCCCTTCGAAATGTCACGCGGTGTTATTAGTCCTGCCTAGCTGCTACAGCCGGGATACGGAGTCTGTTAGCCAGTGCTACAGCCGAATACATCGTTGATGACCGACATGCTCGATGTGTTTCATGTATGCCTGTCCCCATAGGTTAGTGCCGCTTTGGGTTCACGACTAGCCATGTCGGCCGGGTTCTTTGTCATATGGATGCTAGCGACACTATCATATCGTGAGCCAAAAGGCATAAGCGGTCCCGGCCATGGTAAGGCGACTTCCGTGGGAATACCGTGCGTGAGGCCGCAAAGTGATATGATGTGTTACATGCTAGATCGGTGTGACTTAGGATCGGGGTCCTGACACAAAGCACGGAGGAGGTGCTCCAACGTCGGACGCTGGAGCGCGAGCATGCCCCTATGCTTCAAGATCTCCGGAACAGGGCCAATATCGCACTGTGCCATATCTGCAACGTGGAGGCGCCGACCCCCCACTCAAATGATTATGCCAGCCACCTGACCTTCTTCACCAAGGTGGTCACGCGCCTGGAGGCTCGATCTGCCAGAGCTCGCCAGCTCGTGGAGGAAAGGGGGCATGGCTTGCTTGAGCGCGCTTTCTCCCGTGTCTTTAGCCACCTCCTGAATGCCGACCCCAACCATGACTTTGACGCCGCCATCGCCCCCGTACCCACGGTTGTCCGGGGCGACCTAGCGTGCTGGGTTGAGGACAATGTGGACGCGTTGGTCAGGGCCTTCGCTTCGGAGGATGACGCGGTGGTGGCCGCCACAGACGAAGGCGACGTGGTCGACGATGGCGATGGGGCCGTCGCCGATGGCGGCGATGATGCCGATGAAGGCGACGACGCGAGTGACGCGTCTGCGAGTGACGCAGCGAGCGACATTTCTGGCTGATCCCTTGTTCTCCTGTCATTTCTTCCTGCGCACAAACTCAGGCGTGCACCTTGGAAACTTGTAAGACCATTTTGAGAGGGGGAGCCCCTCATGTAAGCAAATTGCAGTTTCTACTTTTCCATGCGATGTGAGTTTGTGTCCTCGTGAACTTGTGAATCCTGATGCAAGTTTTCTGTCTTGGTTTACCTTAGTCAGTGCTAGCTTTGAGCTGGGCTCCGATGTGTCGAGTTCCTGAGAACCTTGCGGAGCTCGTCGCCCCGTCGGAAGGGGCCCCATGAGAGGTGAGCACCAGTTGCAGTGTTAGCGCGCGCTTGGCACGCGCATGCTTCTCGCAGTCCCGCTCGCGAGGAGCTCGTGAGGGAAAGGCGACGGACATGAGTCCCAGACAAAATGATATCCAGAAGGCAAGAAATTGCTCAAACGAGAAAAAGGCTCCCCCCGCGTGCATCGACAAAAACTCAACTTTAACTCAAATCTAGATCCAGAAAGCAAAGCTGCAGAAAGAGAGATCCAAACCAAAAGGCCGCGTCTGGCACCTAGTATAGTCTTCTGGTCTTCAAGTCTTCTCACCAGCACGGAGCTAAGTGCTGCCACTAGGCGTGGGAGGGAGCCCCAGGGCCTGAGGCCGGCTCCCCTGAGACTCCGGGGCGTGTACAACCCCAACTCATTATTACGTGAGAGTGTCACGGGCAGCGAGCTTCACAAGCACTGGGCCTTCTTCACAGGTACCGGCCTTGGTTCATATCGCCAGACGAGGGCCCCGCCTTGCGCCACCCTTGACCTCCTCTGAGTCGACCGGTCACAAGGACGACACAGAGGAGGGAACGAGGACGCTAGCGGTTCCCTCGGCGACCACAGGTCCTCTGCCGGGGGAAGGGTTGTCGAGGCCTCCCCGGCAGAGGGCCTACCTCCAGGTGTCGTGAGGCATCGCACGCTGCGGGGAGGGGCCTTGCTCCTGGCTCCCTCTCGGTGGCCCCCATCATGTCTCCCTTGTTGGAACGGGTGCCGCCGTGCCCGGGTCGTCGATCGACGCTGCAACCTGGTTCATCTGTAGTCCATGGTTAGCATAAGCCTGCTCATGAGAGACTAGCGGTACCCTGTAATTGCTGCTGCTGGCGCGATCGTTGTGGTTCTTCGTTGGTTCTTGGAAGGCCTCGACTCCTAGCGCCCCCTCTCCCCAATCTTCTCCAACGAATGAGCCGATGTCGTCCTCTGGTGCGTACCCTTGGTCCACATGCGGGGCACGTAGGCCTCCGGGGCTGTCACCGCGAACACCTCGCCGTGGTGCCCCACGCTCCATGTTGCTCCGCCCATGATGGTGTCATGGGGATGACAATACGGCATCCGGCCGGGACCATGTGGGGTGACGCTTGCGCTCGTGCTTGTCGAGGGCGGCATGGGGAGTTGAGCCCCGCGCCCGGCCGTCGCTGATGTTGATGAAGCCCAGGCGTGAATTCTTTGGCGCGGATGTGATGAGGTTTGCTGCGTGGCCCTGCAGTGGCCGGGGGTAGTCAATAGCGGAAGGGTGGTGCTCACGACGCTGCTGCGTCTAGCAGCTCAGCAACACGCTCAAGCAGCGTGTCCCCGCAGCTCTCCATTAGCCTGCATCGCAGCAGCTCCCTTGGCACCGTGAGTGCCGCCCGCATGTTTGCTTGCTCCCGCCATGACTGCGGCACTGTTGCTACGGTGTGACTCGCCGCTCTTGCCGTGGCTCGTACTTGCCGCGAGGTGAGGGTGGATGACGCCTTTGCAGCGCTGTCCGCTTCGGCGGAGCTTAGGTGGCGCCGTGCGCTTGAGTCTTGAGGTCGAGACCTTCATGGGCAGGCGGCGCTGTCTGGGCCCGCTAGGCTGCCCAGCGGTCGGAGCCGGCCCTTGGGTCGCCAGACATCGTAGCCGGTGAGTGTCGGAGAGCTGACTGGCGGAGAAGAAGCTCCGGCGCATCCCTACCTGGCACGCCAAATGTAGGATGTGGGGTTCCGGCAAACCCTTAAGGTTCGAACACTAGGGGTGCACGCGAAGTCTCTCCCTCCTACAGTTCTACGCTCTAGCTCGCTAAGATCTTGCGGACGAACTCGACGAACTCGCAACACAGAAAGACACAAGGTTTATACTGGTTCGGACCACGGTTGTGGTGTAATACCCTAATGAAGTGTGGTGGTGGTGGATTGCCTCTTGGGCTGATGATGAACAGTACAAGGGAAGAACAGCCTCCTGAGGTTGAGGTGTTCTTGTGCTTGTTTAGTAGAGGATGATCTGAACTAGTTCCGGATCCCTCCCTCCTAGTGTGGTGGCTAGTCCTATTTATAGAGGCCCCGGTCCTCTTCCCAAATATCGAGCGGGAAAGGTGGCAACAACGGCGGACAAATTTGTGTTGTAAATATGCCCTAGAGGCAATAATAAAATGGTTATTATTATATTTCTTTGTTCATGATAATTGTCTATTATTCATGCTATAATTGTGTTATCCGAAAATCGTAATACATGTGTGAATACATAGACCACAACATGTCCCTAGTGAGCCTCTAGTTGACTAGCTCGTTGATCAATGGATAGTCATGGTTTCCTGACTATGGACATTGGATGTCATTGATGATGGGATCACATCATTAGGAGAATGATGTGATGGACAAGACCCAATCCTAAGCATAGTCCAAGATCGTGTAGTTCGTTTGCTAGAGCTTTTCCAAATGTCAAGTATCATTTCCTTAGACCATGAGATTGTGCAACTCCGGATACCGTAGGAGTGCTTTGGTGTGCCAAACGTCACAACGTAATCGGGTGGCTATAAAGGTGCACTACGGGTATCTCCGAAAGTGTCTCATGGGTTGTACGAATCGAGACTGGATTTGTCACTCCGTATGATGGAGAGGTATCTCTGGGCCCACTCGGTAATGCATCATCATAATGAGCTCAATGTGACCAAGTGCATTACGGTACGAGTAAAGTGACTTGCCGGTAACGAGATTGAACGAGGTATTGGGATACCGACGATCGAGCCTCGGGCAAGTAACGTACCGATTGACAAAGGGAATTGTATACGGGATTGATTGAATCCTCGACATCATGGTTCATCCGATGAGATCATCGAGGAGCATGTGGGAGCCAACATGGGTATCTAGATCCCGCTGTTGGTTATTGACCGGAGAGTCGTCTCGGTCATGTCTGCGTGTCTCCCGAACCCGTAGGGTCTACACACTTAAGGCTCAGTGACGCTAGGGTTGTAGAGATATTAGTATGCGGTAACCCGAAAGTTGTTCGGAGTCCCGGATGAGATCCCGGACGTCACGAGGAGTTCCGGAGGTAAAGATTTATATATAGGAAGTCAAGTTTCGGCCATCGGGAAAGTTTCGGGGGTAATCAGTATTGTACCGGGACCACCGGAAGGGTCCCGGGGGTCCACCGGGTGGGGCCACCTATCCCGGATGGCCCCATGGGCTGAAGTGGGGAGGGGAAACAGCCCCTGGTGGGCTGGTGCGCCCCCTTGGGCCTCCCCCTGCGCCTAGGGCAGGAAACCCTAGGGGTGGGGGGCGCCCCCTTGGCATGGGGGGCAAGCCACCCCCCTTGGCCGCCGCCCCCCTTGGAGATTGGATCTCCTAGGGTCGGCGCCCCCCCAGGGGGCCTATATATAGTGGTGGGAGGGAGGGAGGGAAGCCGCACCATAGCCCCTGGCGCCTCCCTCTCCCTCCCGTGACACCTCTCCCTCTCGTAGTGCTTGGCAAAGCCCTGCCAAGATCGCCGCTCCTTCCACCACCACGCTGTCGTGCTGCTGGATCTCCATCAAACCTCTCCTTCCCCCTTGCTGGATCAAGAAGAAGGAGACGTCTTCCCCAACCGTACTTGTGTTGAACGTGGAGGTGCCGTCCGTTCGGCGCCCGGTCATCGGTGATTTGGATCACGACGAGTACGACTCCATCAACCCCGTTCTCTTGAACGCTTCCGCTCGCGATCTACAAGGGTATGTAGATGCACTCCTTTTCCCCTCGTTGCTAGATAAATCCATAGATTGATCTTGGTGATGCGTAGAATTTTTTTGATTTCTGCTACGTTCCCCAGCAGTGGCATCATGAGCTAGGTCTATGCGTAGTTACTATGCACGAGTAGAACACAAAGCAGTTGTGGGCGTCGATGTTGTCATTTTTTCTTGCCACTACTAGTCTTATCTTGCTTCGGCAGCATCGTGGGATGAAGCGGCCCAGACCGACCTTACACGTACGCTTACGTGAGACAGGTTCCACTGACTGACATGCACTAGTTGCATAAGGTGGCTAGCGAGTGTCTTTCTCTCCCACTTTATTTGGAGCGGATTTGATGAAAAGGGTCCTTATGAAGGGTAAATAGAAATTGGCATATCACGTTGTGGTTTTACGTAGGTAAGAAACGTTCTTGCTAGAAACCTATAGAAGCCACGTAAAAACATGCAACAACAATTAGAGG
The DNA here is from genome assembly GCA_021605205.1 of Aegilops longissima. Taxonomy (NCBI): domain Eukaryota; kingdom Viridiplantae; phylum Streptophyta; class Magnoliopsida; order Poales; family Poaceae; genus Aegilops; species Aegilops longissima. Next base: position 324,748,516 of record CM038677.1, read on the forward strand.
ACGTCTAACTTGTTTTTGCAGCATGTGCCTTGTGATGTGATATGGCCAAAAGATGTGATGAATGATATATGTGATGTATGCGATTGATCATGTTCTTGTAATAGGAATCACGACTTGCATGTCGATGAGTATGACAACCGCAGAACCATAGGAGTTGTCTTTATTTTTGTATGACCTGCGTGTCATTGAATAACGCCATGTAAATTACTTTACTTTATTGCTAAACACGTTAGCCATAGAAGTAGAAGTAATCGTTGGCGTGACAACTTCATGAAGACACAATGATGGAGATCATGATGATGGAGATCATGGTGTCATGCCGGTGACGAAGATGATCATGGCGCCCCGAAGATGGAGACCAAAGGAGCAATATGATATTGGCCATATCATGTCACTATTTGATTGCATGTGATGTTTATCATGTTTTTCTTCTTATTTTCTTTGAAAGACGGTAGTAAATAAGATGATCCCTTATAATAATTTCAAGAAAGTGTTCCCCCTAACTGTGCATCGTTGCGAAGGTTCATTGTTTCGAAGCACCACATGATGATCGGGTGTGATAGATTCTAACGTTTGAATACAACGGGTGTAAGCCAGATTTACACACACAATACACTTAGGTTGACTTGACGAGCCTAGCATGTACAGACATGGCCTCGGAACATGGAAGACCGAAAGGTCGAGCATGAGTCGTATAGAAGATACGATCAACATGAAGATGTTCACCGGCGTTGACTAGTCCGTCTCACGTGATGATCGGACACGCCTAGTTGACTCGGATCATGTTTCACTTAGATGACTAGAGGATGTCTCTCGAGTGGGAGTTCATTGAATAATTTGATTAGATGAACTTAATTATCATGAACTTAGTCTAAAATCTTTACAATATGTCTTGTAGATCAAATGGCCCACGCTAATGTTGCCCTCAACTTCAACGCTGCTCCTAGAAAACCAAGTGAAAGATGATGGCAGCAACTATACGGACTGGGTCCGAACCCGAGGATCATCCTCATAGCTGAAAAGAAAAATTATGTCCTAGAAGCACCGCTAGGTGAAGCACCCATCGAGAGAACCAAGGCGTTATGAACGCTTGGCAGTCTCGTCTTGATGATTACTCTCTCGTTCAAGCGGCATGCTTTACAGCTTAGAACAGGGGGCTCCAAAAGCGTTTTGAGCAACACGGAGCATATGAGATGTTCAAAGAGCTGAAAATGGTTTTCCAAGCTCATGCCCGGTCGAGAGATATGAAGTCTCCGACAAGTTCTTGATTGTAAGATGGAGGAAAATAGTTACATCGGTGAGCACATACTCAAAATGTTTGGGTTGCACAACCGCTTGACTCAGTTGGGAGTTAATCTCCGGATGACGCGGTCATTGACAGATCCTTGATCGCTTCCACCGAGCTACAAGAGGTTTGTGATGAACTTCAATATGCAGGGGATGGAAAAGACCATTCCTGAGGTATATTCAATGCTGAAATCAGCGGAGGTGGAGATCAAAAAGGAACACCAGGTGTTGATGGTGAATAAAACCACTAAGTTTAAGAAAGGCAAGGGTAAGAAGAACTTCAAGAAGGACGGCAAGGAGTTGCCGCGCCCGCAAGCTAGTTGCCGAAGAAGTCAAAGAATGGACCCAAGCCCGAGACCGAGTGCTTTTATTGCAAGGGAAGTGGTCCTTTGAGCGGAACTGCCCCAAATACTTAGCGGACAAGAAGGCCGGCAACACCAAAGGTATATGTGATATACATGTAATTGATGTGTACCTTACCAATTACTCGTAGTAGCTCACAGGTATTTGATACGGTGCGTTGCTCATATTTGTAACTCAAAACAGGAGCTGCGGAATAAGCGGAGACTGGCAAAGGATGATGTGACGATGCGCGTCGGGAATGGTTCCAAGGTCGACGTGATCGCCATCGGCACGCTGCCTCTACATTTACCTACGGGATTAGTTTTAAACCTCGATAATTGTTATTTAGTGACAGCTTTGAGCATGAACATTGTATCAAGATCTCGTTTAATTCGAGATGGCTACTCATTTAAATCCGAGAATAATGTTTGTTCTATTTATATGATAGATATGTTTTATGGTCATGCCCCGCTGGTGAATGGTTTATTCTTAATGAATCTCGAGCATAATGTTACACATGTTCATAGTGGGAATACCAAAAGATGTAAGGTTGATAATGATAGTCCCACATACTTGTGGCACTGCCGCCTTGGTCACATAGGTGTCAAACGCATGAAGAAGCTCCATGCAGGTGGACTTTTGGAGTCTCTTGATTACGAATCATTTGACATGTGTAAACCATGCCTCATGGGTAAAATGATCAAGACTCCGTTCTCCGGAACAATGGAGCGAGCAACCGACTTATTGGAAATCATACATACTGATGTGTGCGGTACAATGAGTGTTGAGGCTCGCGGTGGCTATCGTTATGTTCTCACTCTCACTGATGACTTGAGTAGATATGGGTATGTCTACTTAATGAAACACAAGTCTGAGACCTTTGAAAAGTTCAAAGAATTTCATAGTGAGGTTGAGAATCAACGTGACAGGAAAATAAAGTTCTTACGATCAGATCGTGGAGGGGAATATTTTAGTCATGAATTTGGCACACACTTAAGGAAATGTGGAATCATTTCACAACTCACGCCGCCTGGAACACCTCAGCCAAATGGTGTGTCCGAACGTCGTAATCGCACTCTATTAGATATGGTGCGATCTATGATGTCTCATACCGATCTACCGCTCTCATTTTGGGGCTATGCTTTAGAGACTGCCGCATTCACTTCAAATAGGGCTCCATCGAAATCCGTTGAGACGACACCGTATGAATTATGGTTTGGGAAGAAACCTAAGCTGTCATTTCTAAAAGTTTGGGGATGCGATGCTTATGTCAAGAAACTTCAACCTAAAAAGCTCGAACCCAAATCGGAAAAATGGGTCTTCATAGGATACCCTAAGGAAACCATTGGGTATACCTTCTACCTAAGATCCGAAGGCAAGATCTTTGTTGCTAAGAACGGATCCTTTCTAGAGAAAGAGTTTCTCTCGGAGGAATTAAGTGGGAGGAAAGTAGAGCTTGATGAAGTACTACCTCTTGAAACGGGAAGTAGCGCAGCTCAGGAAGATGTTCCTGTGGTGCCTGCACCGACTAGAGAGGAGGTTAATGATGATGATCAAGGTACTTCGGATCAAGCTCCTACTGAACTTCGTAGGTCCACAAGGACACGTTCCGCACCAGAGTGGTACGGCAACCCTGTCTTGGAAATCATGTTGTTAGACAACGGTGAACCTTCGAACTATGAAGAAACGATGGCGGGTCCAGATTCCGACAAATGGCTAGAAGCCATGAAATCCGAGATAGAATCCATGTATGAAAACAAATTATGGACTTTGGCTGACTTGCTCGATGATCGGCGAGCCATAGAAAATAAATGGATCTTTAAGAAGAATACAGACGCGGATGGTAATGTGACCACCTATAAGGCTCGACTTGTCGCTAAGGGTTATCGACAAGTTCAAGGGGTTGACTACGATGAGACTTTCTCACCCGTAGCGAAGGTGAAGTCAGTCCGAATCATGTTAGCAATTGACGCATTCTATGATTATGAGATATGGCAAATGGACGTCAAAATGACATTCCTTAACGGCTTTCTTAAGGAAGAATTGTATATGATGCAGCCGGAAGGTTTTGTCGATCCTGAGAATGCTAACAAGGTGTGCAAGCTCCAACGCTCAATCTATGGGCTGGTGCAAGCATCTCGGAGTTGGAACATTCGATTTGATGAGATGATCAAAGCGTTTGGGTTTACACAGACTTATGGAGAAGCCTGTGTTTACAAGAAAGTGAGTGGGAGCTCCATAGCATTTCTCATATTATATGTGGATGACATACTGTTGATGGGAAATGATATAGAATCCTTGGAAAGCATAAAGGCCTACTTGAACAAGTGTTTTTCAATGAAGGACCTTGGAGAAGCTGCTTATATATTAGGCATCAAGATCTATAGAGATAGATCGAGGCGCCTCATTGGTCTTTCACAAAGTACGCACCTTGACAAGATATTGAAGAAGTTCAATATGGATCAGTCAAGAAGGGTTCTTGCTCAGTATTGCAAGGTGTGCGATTGAGCACGGCTCAATGCCCGACCACGGCAGAAGATAGAGAAAGATGAGTGTCGTCCCCTATGCCTCAGCCATAGGGTCTATTATGTATGCCATGCTGTGTACCAGACCTGATGTAAACCTTGCCGTAAGTTTGGTAGGAAGATACCAAAGTAATCCCGGCATGGAACACTGGACAGCGGTCAAGAATATCCAAAAGTACCTTAAAAGGACTAAGGACATGTTTCTCGTTTATGGAGGTGATGAAGAGCTCGTCGTAAAGGGTTACGTCGATGCTAGCTTCGACACAGATCTGGATGACTCTAAGTCACAAACCGGACACGCGTTTATTTTGAATGGTGGGGCAGTAAGCTGGTGCAGTTGCAAGCAAAGCGTCATGGAGGGATCTACATGTGAAGCGGAGTACATGGCAGCCTCGGAGGCAGCGCATGAAGCAATCTGGGTGAAGGAGTTCATCACCGACCTAGGAGTCATACCCAATGCGTCGGGGCCGGTCACTCTCTTCTGTGACAACACTGGAGCTATTGCACTAGCCAAGGAGCCCAGGTTTCACAAGAAGACCAGGCACATCAAGCGTCGCTTCAACTCCATTCATGAAAATGTTCAAGATGGAGACATAGATACTTGTAAAGTACACACGGACCTGAATGTAGCAGATCCGTTGACTAAACCTCTCCCTAGAGCAAAACATGATCAACAACAGAACTCTATGGGTGTTCGATTCATCACAATGTAACTAGATTAGTGACTCTAGTGCAAGTGGCAGACTGTTGGAAATATGCCCTAGAGGCAATAATAAAATGGTTATTATTATATTTCTTTGTTCATGATAATTGTCTATTATTCATGCTATAATTGTGTTATCCGGAAATCGTAATACATGTGTGAATACATAGACCACAACATGTCCCTAGTGAGCCTCTAGTTGACTAGCTCGTTGATCAATAGATAGTAATGGTTTCCTGACTATGGACATTGGATGTCATTAATAACGGGATCACATCATTAGGAGAATGATGTGATGGACAAGACCCAATCCTAAGCATAGCACAAGATCGTGTAGTTCGTTTGCTAGAGCTTTTCCAAATGTCAAGTATCATATCCTTAGACCATGAGATTGTGCAACTCCCGGATACCGTAGGAGTGCTTTGGGTGTCTTGAAACGTCACAACGTAATCGGGTGGCTATAAAGGTGCACTACGGTATCTCCGAAAGTGTCATTGGGTTGGCACGAATCAAGACTGGGATTTGTCACTCCGTATGACGGAGAGGTATCTCTGGGCCCACTCGGTAATGCATCATCATAATGAGCTCAATGTGACCAAGTGTCCGTCACGGGATAATGCATTACGGTACGCAGTAAAGTGACTTGCGGTAACGAGATTGAGCGAGGTATTGGGATACCGACGATCGAGTCTCGGGCAAGTAACGTACCGATTGACAAAGGGAATTGTATACGGGATTGATTGAATCCTCGACATCGTGGTTCATCCGATGAGATCATCGAGGAGCATGTGGGAGCCAACATGGGTATCCAGATCCCGATGTTGGTTATTGACCGGAGAGTCGTCTCGGTCATGTCTGCGTGTCTCCCGAACTCGTAGGGTCTACAAACTTAAGGTTCGGTGACGCTAGGGTTGTAGAGATATTAGTATGCGGTAACCCGAAAGTTGTTCGGAGTCCCAGATGAGATCCCGGATGTCACGAGGAGTTCCGGAATGGTCCGGAGGTAAAGATTTATATATAGGAAGTCATGTTTCGGCCATCGGGAAAGTTTCGGGGGTAATCGGTATTGTACCAGGACCACCAGAAGGGTCCCTGGGGTCCACCGGGTGGGGCCACCTATCCCGGAGGGCCCCATGGGCTGAAGTGGGGAGGGGAACCAGCCCCTGGTGGGCTGGTGCGCCCCCCTTGGGCCTCCCTGTCATGGTTTTGTCACGACAGATGTCCTTAGTATCAGGACTTAGTCGTGAGGCCAACGCATCTATGTGGTAGCTTGAGAGGGGTTGAGTGGGACGAGAGACGCAGGGCGGATCAACACGCAAGAAAAAGGGTTGAGACAGCTTCGAGCCCCGGGAAACATCATCCGGTAATAGCCCAACATGCTGTTTGAGTCTAGGTCTCATTATGCTCATGAGGGAGTTGCTGGTAAACCGGCTCTTTGTATCTAGCCCTAGAGATTGTTTCTTCTTGCTTGTTGCCTCTTGTCCTCCCTCTTTGGGGAGCCCTGCCCCTCCTTATATATGTTGAAGGGGCGGGTTACATGTGGAGTCCTATTAGGATTAGGACTAGTCTACCTTCTAATACAAAACGGATACAAGTCCGGGTCTTAACTCCTTATAAGATAAATATTCCTTATGTCTTTCCTTGTAAACCGGCCCGCCATAGTTGAACCGGCCTTCTGGGCCTTGGGCCTTGTCATTCATTTATCCCGCCCGCCGGGTTACCAGTGAATCGTCCAGTCCGGGAAGGTCATTCGTAAGTCGCCAAGACCAGTCGGGTTATACTTCCGGCCGGTTTACGTTGCGGGGTATATCCCCGACATTAGCCCCCAGTTTAATTTGGATTTATCCATGTTAAACTCATTCTGTAAAACAAGCACAAGAACAAACTTGACAGATTACGCTCCAGGTTAAGAATTCTTGTAAACCGGCACTTGATCATCCTTAATCCTTGTCATTTCTTCCTTCTGAAAAATCCAAGTCAATAGACCAGCTTCATAATCAATTTGCTTGTAGAAGATATTTCGTAAATAAAGAACCCATTTGAATCGGCCTTCAATGCTCTGATTTGAAAAAATATTGGTCTTCAAATATTCCACTTATATCGGCCGGTTTAAAAATATAGAACTTGTCGGTTTATCATTGCCAAAAATGCCGGGTTATAAAAACTGATAATTCCGGGTCATGATTGTTGCCAACGCCGGTTCATGATTGTTGCCAACGCCGGTTCATGATTATTGATGACGCCGGGTTGCAGCCACAAGGTCATAATGATTGGTGACGCCGGATCAATCTGGTTTGCTCAATCATAGAATTTGAAAATATTTCTTCGATAATAATATAATACCTGTAGCCCCCAAGTCTTGAGTAGAACAAAGTGATGGCTTAAGACTTGCCTCAATATAGATGTTGCAACCTTGAAGAAATCCAGATTGTTCATCTCAGTCATTAGTCACAACTGAGTACTCCATATATGTAGCCCCCAAGTGTCGGTTTGTCATGCTTGCAGCAACCTGGGACTTGTAATTGCCTTATACTCATAAAAACTTGAATTGTTGACAAGAGCATTTGGTAGCCCCCAAGCGCCGGCTCATTATGATGTGATGAGTCGGGTCTTCAATAAGGCCAATAAAAATGACTTTGCATTAGCCCCCAAGTGTCATGGTGCATGCTTGCAGCGATATGAGACTTGCATGTAATCTCAATTTGAATAGCATAGCCCCAAGTGCCGGGTCGTAAGCCTGCAGCGACTTGGGACTATTCCTTCCATTGTAGAATAAATCATATCCTTTGATAAAATAATAGCCATTGCGCTAAAGTGACTTTGAAAACCTCAATAATACCGTTTATTAATAACCATAATAAAAATCCAGCCATGTTGGCTATTCAAGATAATATAATCTAGTATGAAAACCTTATTCATTCAATATCATAATGAAAATTCAGCCAAGTTTGGCTATTTGAATAATATAACCCAATGATTTTTAAGCGCATGATTCCAATGGTCCAATCCAAATATATACTGGCAACTTGTCGTTTTAAAGCAGTCCAGTTTAATAAACACCGGATAATTTATCATCATACTGGCAACTTATAGTCGAAAACCAGGCCGGGTTAATAAAAGCCGGTGATTTATAATCATGCTTTATTAAACCTATTTATGCATACAACAAGTTTAAAGTGTCCTCGCGGTTTACCGCCGGACGGGTCATAATGCCCAACATAGAACCCGGGTTTATAACCAAGGCTTTACTTAAGAATAATCAAATTTGAAATATATCATACCTGTGACATTGAATCACATCGTTGGTTTACCAACTTTTTGTAATAAGGGTGATAATCCCAATCTTGAGTACTGATAACTCCTTCCATATTGTGCCGGTTTATGATAAAATCGTACCGGGTTGTCATAGACACCGGATTATCCATATATAATACTAGCGACTTGTAGTCAAACCAGACCGGGCTAATAATCGCCTGATCATAACTGGTCATGTACTGACAACTTGTAATTGACAGTCGAGCCGGGTTGTTAACACCGGTTTAAAAAGTAACCAAATTTTTTTATCAAAAAGAGAACAAAACTCAAACAAAGGCAAATAAAACCATTGTAGGCGAGGCTTTGAGCCGATCAAGAGGTGTGACAATGGTTCGGATACGACCAAGCCCCCAAATGACATTGTGGCAGCATTACGCCATCAAGAGGTGTAGCTATGGTTCGGGTTCGACCAAGCCCCCAAGTGATGTTGTGGCATTGCGCCGATCAAGAGTTGTAGATATGGTTCAGATACGACCAAGCCCCCAAGTGATGTTTTGGCATTGCGCCGATCAAGAGGTGTAGCTATGGTTCGGGTTCGACCAAGCCCCAAAGTGATGCTGTGGCATTGCACCGATCAAGAGGTGTAGCTATGGTTCGGGTCCGACCAAGCCCCCAAGTGATGATGTGGCATGGTGCCGATCAAGAGGTGTAGCTATGGTTCGGGTTCGACCAAGCCCCCAAGTGATGCTGTGGCATTGTGCCGATCAAGAGATGTAGCTATGCTTCGGGTTCGACCAAGCCCCCAAGTGATCAATAATATGATAAGCCAATAAGGCATGATACCCATGTTTGAACCGCGCATCATGGCAGCAGGTCCTCTTTGGCACCCTTTAACTTTTCGCAAGAGATAAATTCTTCTTGAACCGGGATTTTGAACCTGATATTGAGAGCTTCAAAGCTTTGTGGGAGACATCTTTCCCTTGAACAGGATTGTAAACCGGAATCTTCATTTTCAGCCAGATATTTTCTGACAGCCTTTCAACTCGAACTTGCGAGAAGTTAATTCCTTTTTGAACCGGAAATTCTTAAACCGGATTTGAGAGCTTCAGAGCTTGGTGGGAGAACAGATTTCCCTTGATCCGGATTTTAAACCGGCCTTCTTCATTTTGAACCGGAAATTCTTAAACCGGATTTGAGAGCTTCAGAGCTTCGTGGGAGAACAGATTTCCCTTGAACCGGATTTTAAACCGGCATTCTTCATTTTGAACCGGAAATTTTCTGATGGCCCTTAAATTTTCATCCATATGGTAGTAGCCTCCGGGACCGGGTTATCTTTCCCTCCAGCATCCTGGGGTTCTTGACTTCACTGAAAAACCGGCAACCTTTGCTGAGTCATATCACTGTAGCCCCCGAGTCTCAAGGTGACTCGAAGAGTTGGCTTGAGATTCTCCATATTTGACCGTCATATAAACCGGCATAACTTGTATATCATTGGTGTTGATAGCACGATGAGAATCCACAGAAGGTTGAGGTGACTGCGGCGGGTTATAAATGATCTCAGATGAGCTGTGTCGCCCTTCGCCAATGGTTCCTTCCAACTGGCGATTTGAAGTTAGCCAAACTGTAGTGGCGGTGACTTGTGCGACTGCCCCATTGAACCACCCAGTGCAGACGGCGGTTGATAGTATATGATAATTTGCCTCCATTTTGTTGAAAGAAAAACCGGGCTACCCAAGCTGTGACTTGTTCATACTCAATAAACAGCTCATGCAGACAGGTGCGGCCCGGTATGTTGATATAGACCAGGCCGCGAGAGACGGACGACAAAGACGACCAGGGCTTCAAAGGCAGCTCGGACAGATGATTCGGCCGCGACATTGTAAGCCGGCACGGACGAGCGAGTTAATCGCAGGCGCGGTCCCAGCAAGCTGATGTAAATCGGGTCATGAAGACGGCGTCTTGCACGCATCCATTCACCGTGTAATATGGCATGGACGAACACCGGGCAGGATATTGCCAGTATGTGCTCCGTGCCCATGGTATGAGCCAGTTTTGTTGTGACTAATTATTCTGCATAAAAGGTATTGCAGGCGAGAGTACTTGTTCTCGAAATCATAAAAATGTATCAATAAAAAATTGACTGGATGGATTTAAACTGATATGTTGAGCCAGACATTGTCCATCGTGATGTTGATGATCTGGTCGCGACATATAGGCCGGCATGAACGAGTAAGTTGTCCTCCTCGTTGTAAGCCGACGCGGACGCGTGAACCGGCCGCGAGAGCGGACGGTCGAGTCGTCCGTGGCGTTGTAAACTGGTGCGGTCGCAAGAGATGGCCACAGCGTTGGAAACAACCCGGACTCGGACGAGACAAACGCGGACGCAGACGGTAAGTCAGTCACGCGTGCGGATGTACCGAGGGCGACGACTTGCATACGTATCCGTCCAGTAACACGGCACGGACAAGCGCTTAGTGCAAAAAATAATTTTGGCGCCCGCCCCTTTGCAACACCTTTATAATGTATAATTGTCCTGCGTAAAATATATTGCACCAGTGTAATTGTTCTTAGAAAAAACAATATGTACAAAAAACAGATAGCAAAGATAGCACCTGGCATTTTTGTGGAATGAACGTCGATGCTGGTATTAGACAATGCTGGACCGTGTCAGTGCCAGATGACCACCTAGACATAGGTCTAATCAAGCAGTAGCACCCACTTGGCCTTTCTTTGAATTTTTCCGATTTTTTTATGCATGCAATGCTCCCTTCTTTTCCTGTGCTACTGCCTTTTCTTCAGATGATAGAGGAGGAATGTAGAGGTAGCCAGGGCGGCTCGGTGACGCCGGTCCGCGGCAGAGGTGGGGACCGCAGCGGCGGCACCTCGGGGCAACTCAAGGCGGCGGCTTATGTGGGAGCCGGTGACGAATGGCTTGAAAGCCAGTAGAGGTAGCACTCGGAGCAGTGTGGAAGGAGGGGCGGCTTCATAGAGATTAATCCGGTACTTTGAAGTCAAAACCAAATTTGATCATGAGCTCTTCAACAACCGTGTACTGTCGCTTCTGTATGACTGTTCTAACATTGTTAATGAATTACTGAGCACACTATTCTTCCCCAAATATATTAGGCTTATTCTCGTTTGAAGTGTTGGCCATTATTCAAGACAAACAATCTGCTCTTGCAGAATGCCCTCCGGCCTAAATTTCTGTAGACGGTGCTGCACCACGGTTCTTTGCAATTTAGCAGCATCACTCGGGTTTAAATATTCCTCCAGATATTATGAGAGTATATGGTCTTCTCAGCAGTGGCCTTTTGAAAAAACAGAACATCTTCCAAACGACCATGTACTAGATGCTATTGCAAACATCCATTATACAGTAAACGCGCCAGCAGGCTGATGGTGAGTCGGACGGCTACGCACACACACATGCCCACAGAGCAGAGGTGAGCCTGGGCGACTTAGAAGTCTGAGAACATCGCTGCCGTGGAGGCAACTTATGGTGGAGCCAAGGCCCTTCGAGGTAGGTCAAGAGAGCGGCGGGTTAACCGACGCCATCAAAGAGACGCCGCAGCGGCGGTTCAGGCACTGGTTCGTTGGGTGAGACCCAGACATTCAACAGCCGACAGCAACTGCGGCGGCTCGGGCCACGACAGAAGCTTGGATCCGGTGGCTTGGTGGCGCCGGTCCGGCACACCGGAGGGTACAGTAGCAGCACAGTCGACGAAGGGCGGCAGCAACTTGGCCTCAATAAGAGTGGAGTGAGGCAGCCCACAACAGCGGCGAAAACCAGCGACAGCAACTTGACGAGAAAGCGGTCCGTCTCGGACGAGGCATCAGGTTGACTCGGACGAGGTGGGTCGCTGCAGTGGCTCTGCGCGTCAGTAATGGCGGCTCGGTGTCGCAGGGATGTGATATAAGCAGAGTGTAGCGGCGCCTCTCCGGCGGCGGCTCAACGCGGGGAGGCTCTCCAAGGTGGCTCAAGGCGAGACAGCTCAGATGCGGTGAGGGCGGCCCAGGTCCGGCCACAGCGGAGCAAGCGCTCATCGAGGTAAGCACCATGGAGGCCGATGGATATGAGCCATGACAGAAGGCTTTCCGGTGTCGGGAACGGGTCCGTGAAGGCGACCCATGGAAGGCAAGGCGCGACGGCGACTTGGAAGGGACATGATGCGCGGCTGCAACTCGGACGGGAGGCGGAGTCCATGTTTTGCACGATCGAGGTCTTTTGGAAGGAGAGAAAATCCAAATTGCCAGAGTACGTCCGTGAAGATGGTGGCTTTCAATCCAGGGCATGACGAGGCGGCCGGCGGCAAAACAGCTCGATGGAGGCAACTCAGAAGCGGATGCTGCGGCGGTTTAGCAAGGGCGAGGCTCGTCAGTTAGCTTCTGGCGAAAGCGAACCGCAGGTCAGGCCACAGATGCATCAGAGGCGATTTGATGTAGTCAATCCGGGTTGGAGTCGTTATCCGCTCCGGTCGTGACCCCAACTCATTTTTTTGTCTTTCACGTAACACCAAACTTTATCGATCTTGAAATCTTAATCGGTGCTTGCACGATCCGCTAACCGCAAGGAAACCATGCACGGCTTAGTGCTTTTTCCTTGCATATGAACTGATTATGGCGGTATCGACACAACCGTAACGCACGCCGCCTATCGAATCCGACCGCACCGCCCTAGGTTTTGTGTGTAGATGGTTTTGTTGTCAAGTAGATCGGATCCTCCCGACTCGTGATGAAATTTTTTATTCTGATCTCCATCACGAGATCCGAGACGAAGTAGACTAGAATATCCATGTGAAGATTGCCTCGGTGAGTATGATGGGAAAACCTTCTGTTTCGGTGACTTGCAAGATAGCGGCCGAGCGGAGTTGCTCGCAACCCTAATTCCTCCTGATCTTTAAATCCCACTAATTTTCAAATCTGGACTGATGATCTTTGAGCTGATGTAAATTCTCACAAACCGGTTATTCTTCATCTGGAAAAATTGTGAACTTCTCGATCCCTTGGAGAAATCCCTTCAAGAACTCAACACCACTGTGCGCGGGCCCCACGGTGGGTGCTAACTGGCGTGGTTTTGTCACAGCAGATGTCCTTAGTGTCAGGACTTAGTCGCGAGGCCAACGCATCTATGTGGTAGCTTGAGAGGGGTTGAGTGGGACGAGAGACGCAGGGCGGATCAACACGCAAGACAAGGGTTTAGATAGCTTCGGGCCCCGGGAAACATCATCCGGTAATAGCCCTACATGCTGTTTGAGGCTAGGTCTCATTATGCTCATGAGGGAGTTGCCGGTAAACCGGCTCTTTGTATCTAGCCCTAGAGATTGTTTCTTCTTGCTTGTTGCCTCTTCTCCTCCCTCTTTGGGGAGCCCTGCCCCTCCTTATATATGTTGAAGTGGCGGGTTACATGTGGAGTCCTATTAGGATTAGGACTAGTCTACCTTTAATACAAAATGGATACAAGTCCGGGTCTTAACTCCTTATAAGATAAATATTCCTTATGCCTTTCCTTGTAAACCGGCCCGCCATAGTTGAACCGGCCTTCTGGGCCTTGGGCCTTGTCATCCGTTTATCCCGCCCGCCGGATTACCACTGAATCGTCCAGTCCGGGCAGGTCATTAGTAAGTCGCCAAGACCAACCGGGTTATACTTCCGGCCGGTTTACGTTGCGGGGTATATCCCCGACACTCCCCCTGCGCCTAGGGGAGGAAACCCTAGGGTTGGGGCGCCCCTGGCTTGGGGGCAAGCCACCCTTGGCCGCCCCCCTTGGAGATTGGATCTCCTAGGGCGGCACTTCTGTGGGGCCTATATAGTGGGGGGATGGAGGGTAGCCGCACCCTAGCCCGTGGCGCCTCCCTCTCCCTCCCGTGACACCTCTCCCTCTCGTAGTGCTTGGCGAAGCCTTGCCGAGATCGCCGCTATGTCCACCACCACGCCGTCGTGCTGCTGGATCTCCATCAAACCTCTCCTTCCCCCTTGCTGGATCAAGAAGGAGGAGACGTCTTCCCCAACCGTACGTGTGTTGAACGGGGAGGTGCCGTCCGTTCGGCGCTCGGTCATCGGTGATTTGGATCATGACGAATACGACTCCATCAACCCCGTTCTCTTGAACACTTCCGCCCGCGATCTACAAGGATATGTACATGCACTCCTTTTCCCTTCGTTGCTAGATAACTCCATAGATTGTTCTTGGTGATGCGTAGAATTTTTTTGATGTCTGCTATGTTCCCCAAGGACGGCCTGCTTCTCCTCGTCGCAAGCCGTCGAGGCCTGGACCAGCGCCGCCCGAATCGAAGCGTCGGAGCGAATCCAGCTACAAGCCAGCTCCAAGCGCCCGGCCACCAGACGAGGGTCGGCGCCCAAAAGATCCTGCCGCAGCCGGTACAGTTCGGCAGCAGCGCGATCCAGAACGGTGGGAGGAGTCGGAGAAACAACAGTCGGTGGGGTAGGAGGAGAACGCGGCAGCGTGACCACAGTATCCTGAGGCGGAGCCTGCTGCGCCCCAACGGCTGTGATGGCAGCATCAGGCAAGGGCACATCAGGAGCCGCTTGGGCCATGGGGGCTGAGCTTGCCCCAGCCGGCTCAGCCAGGCCTCGTGAGGACGACCGGGCAGGAGAAGCCCGTGCGTTGTGGTCACCGTCTTTCGCGGGCAGAGGCGCTGCCCCAGAAGGAACCTCATGAGATCCCTTCGGTCTCTTTGCCGCGGGCGCCAGCCTAGCCAAGAGATACAGACGTCAAGCCTCAGCGACAAAACAAGAAATAAGATAGGAATCGAGCACTTACTGGTCGTCGCTCGCGAGCTCAAGCAACCTCCGGCGTACTTGAAGCCCGAGAGCCGGCTACAAGGATTAGCCTCAAGGAGCTCGGGAGGAGGAGGCGCGCCTACGGATCGCCTCGGTGCCGGGGTAGACCCGCGGGGGATCAGCCCGGTCCTGTCCTTCTTCGGGATCAGGGGCAAGCTCCCGCCGCCCTGCTCATCATCATCCTCGTCGTCGTCGTCGCTCGGTGAGAGGCGGAGAACGCGGGACTTGCGCCGATGGAGGGGAGCCCTCGACTCTCCGTCGGTCGCCTCGGAGTCGAGCCATCCTTCCCGCTCCCCTTCTCCCTTCTCCTTGCTGGAGTCGCCGGAGGACACATCCACCGGGTCCTCGGGAGCCT
Organism: Aegilops longissima; assembly: GCA_021605205.1. Taxonomy (NCBI): domain Eukaryota; kingdom Viridiplantae; phylum Streptophyta; class Magnoliopsida; order Poales; family Poaceae; genus Aegilops; species Aegilops longissima. The sequence continues at coordinate 324,763,784 of CM038677.1, forward strand.
CAGCGGGCACGGGCCCGTCCCCGTTGAAGACGGGCATAGACTGCACTACCTGCTCCCAGTCGTCATGAGGAACAGGGCGTGGAGCGCCCAACCTCGCCACGTCGCCCCCAACCAAATATTGGAGAACCACGGCCAGGTCTTCGTCGGCCAAGACCGCGGGGCTCGGGTGGGGGCCTCCACATCGGAAGTGGGTACTGACAAAGCGGAGCCAGCTAGTGCTCTAGGAATTCCCTCAGCAGCGACGCGGGTCAGCTCTGCCGGCGTTACAGAACGGGGTCCCTGACTTGCTCGCCGCGCCTGCGGCGTGGCTCAACGGAGGCCCAGGACGGCCCACCTTCATCAACGCAAGCTCAAGACCCTCGTGAGGGGCCAAGCCTCGGGGGGCGGACGACCAGGAGCTTCTCGTGCACGGCCTCGCCAGCTGGCTCATGAGGAGGCGGAGAGTTCAAGGCGGGTACTCGCGAGGTGCCCGTGACGCAAGCCATGACGCACCAAGGGCGCCACGCGGCGCCAAGCCGCCAGGCCCTCCTTTCCTCTTTGGTGCAAAGGGAGCAAGCGCAGCGAGGGCATCAAGCAAAGGCATCCGCTTGTGCAACAAGACCAAGACCAGCCCCAACGGCTGGAAGGGAGTCATCATGGAGCCCAAGCAGGCGTCATCACCAGAGCCTTTGGCAGGCGAGGACCAACTTTAGTCAGGATAAGTGTACCCGCTGTTCCCCTTCAAAATGGCCAATTGTTGGCGCCCTTCCCGCTCAATATTTGGGCAGAGGCCCAGGGCCTCCGACTATATAAGTAGAGCTAGCCACCATAGATGGGGCAGCCGGCATTTTGGAATCCAGAGAGAGAGATAGAGACCCGATCCTCAAGCTAGAGCGACGGGACACCACTTAACAGTTCATCACACCCACCAAGAACAGACCCTCGCGAGGCTGTTCTTCCCTGTACTGTTCCTCAATAGCCCCAGAGGCAGCCCACCACACCACAAACTAGAGTAGGGTATTACACCACAACGGTGGCCCGAACTAGTATAAATCTCGTGTCTCTTGTGCTGTTCTTGCGAGTAGTTTAGGTTCCTGCGATTCGGCGAGGTACGAGACGGTGGAGGGTTGGATCTCCGCGTTCACCCCAGAGTTCGAACCTCAAGGGTCTGCTGGAACCCGTAATCCGACAGCTTCGCCGCCGCCATGCTGGCCGGCCTCAGATCCATGTCCATCTTCTCCAACACCGGCCTCGCGCGGGGGTCCACGAGCTCCACTCGAGACCAATCGTCGGAGTGCGTGGGGTGCTCCGTGGGCAAGATTAGCCGAGGGTGGATGCGCCCAGCATCCACCAAGACCCACTTGATCCTGAAGCCCTCAATCCTCTTCCCGGGGTTCGAAATGGCGATGGAGCTACCGTACGCGACGAAGCTCCCACACGCAGAGAAGGAACCATGAGAGGTCCGGAGGGAGAAATAGTGGCGCAGCAGGGCCACTGAGGGCTGCACCCCGACGTGAGCCTCACAATAGTAGGCGAAGATCGCCAGAAGGAGAACGGAGTTGGGGTGGAGATGCAGAGCTTGTAGCTTATAATGGCGGAGGACGGAGAAGAAGAACTCGGAAAAGGGAGGCATCAGACCGGCGACAATGGCGCTTACAAAGAGCGGATAGAAGGTGCTCCCTTGGCCCTCAGGGAGGACGGAGCCGACCTTGAACACCTTCGCCCCGTCGATGCCCTGCGCCACCGCCATCTGGCGCACCCGGGCAAGGCTCACCTCCGACACGTTTGGCGAGTCCAGGGAAGGCGAGTACCAAGCTCCGGCCGGGGTCTGGCGAGGCGCCATGCCTTGCTAGGGCGTGCAGTCGAAGTGGATCTCAAGATTTCGGAGGCAGGAAGGAGAGGCGCAAGAAAGGGGATCTGAGCAGAAACCAGAGAAAGCAAGGGAAGCTAAGCCTAGGCAGACGCCGCTCTTCCAACCCGAGGCCGCAGGATGTTAGGGCCCACGACGCTTCGCACTTGCCCTTTCGCTTCTCTGCTCGGCCAAGTCCGGGCGCGCCTTGGGCCTGAGGGCTACTGTCGGTGTTCTGGGAACAGGGGTCCCTGACTTGCTCGCTGCGGCCTGCCCGCGGCGTGGCTCAAAGGGGTCCCATCACGCCCATCTTCATCAACACAAGCTCAAGACCCTCGCGAGGGGCCAAGCCTCGTGGGGGCGGACGTGGAGCTTCCTCGCACGACCTCATCAGCTGGCTCGCGAGGAGGCGGAGAGATCAAGGCGGGTACCTCACGAGGTGCCCATGACGCAAGCCATGACGACCAAGGACGCCAAAGGGCGCCAGCCCGCAAAGGTCCTCCTTTCCTCTTTGGTGCAAAGGAGCAAGCGCAGCGAGAGCATCAAGCAAAGGCGCCCATTTCGTGCAACAAGACCAAGACCTGCCCAACGGCAGGAAGGAAGTCATTGTGGAGCCCAAGCCGGGCGCCACCACCGAGCCTTTGACAAAGCGAGGACCAACTTTAGTCGATAAGTGTACCAGATGTTCCCCTTCAAAATGGCCAATTGTTGGCGCCCTTCCCGCTAAATATTTGGGAAGAGGCCCAGGGCCCTTGCCTATAAATAGGACTAGCCACCCACAGGGTAGAGGCATCTAAAAGAGAGAGCTTGATCTTGGATCCAAGGTCCAAGATCTGGAATCAGCGGAGAGAGAGAGACTCAACTCCCCCTAGCAGTTCATCGCACCAGCCAAGAACAGACCCTCGCGAGGCTAATCTTCCTTGTATTGTTCATCACCATCAGCCCAAGAGGCAATCCACCACACCACAAACTAGAGTAGGGTATTACACCACAATGGTGGCCCGAACTAGTATAAACCTTGTGTCTCTTGTGTTGTTCCTTTCGTAGTTTAGATCCAAGCGAGGCGACGGGGTGCAGGTAGGTAGAGGGCGAGATCTCCGCGCGCACCCCAGTGTTCGAACCTCAAGGGTCTGCCGGAACCCGAAATCCGACATATGTGCCATCGAGCGATATAACTTTCTATAAAAATAACGCGCCAACACATCAAGTCAAACTTTGTTTCGTGCATGCGTGGTACACGACCTCCATAGGTAAACAACTGCTGCACACGCTCAAATTAGCACGTGGGCTGCCATTTCGTACATAAATGAGCTCCACCGTGTACCCGCACGGTTGTGGCTGGGCACGAAGCGTGAGTATCTGCACCTATTCTCTCCGTGGACGTACACCACCTACGTGGGGTTGTGTGGGAGAGATAAAAACATAGAGATATATAGTGTGTGGGTTCGTGAGTGTTTTTTTGGGGGTCGTGTGTGGGGACCCCGACTCATAAGTCGTGATCACCGAATGCACGTGTACAGTGATCCCAGAGATCAATGCTCACTGAACACACAGAAGCTGAATAACAAGAGTCTTACATCCATACATGCCGTCTTACACAAATTATGACTATTATGGCCAAGTCTTACATAGATAAGGCCTCGTGGGCTGAATACCATATAAACTTAAGCAGCGAAAATCTTCACAGATAAGTAGAACCCATGCCATCTGCCTTAACCCTACAGGCCTAGTTCACATGTTTGTCTCTAAATAATTCTTCTTCGAACTCCTGTTCTTCCATGTCTGGCCAATTATATAACTAGTGGCAAGCCATTGAGTACTTTGAATGTACTCGCAAGCAACCCATGTTTTGGATCAAAGCAACAATGCTTGGTGTAACAAGTAGGCAACATAGCATCGAGCTAGTTGGAATGAACTATCATCTGTAAATTATGCATCAATGAACTCTAGTGACCATGAGAACAGGTTACAGATATCAACATAATAGAATTTTGGATCAATGCTAACTCATTCCACGTGTCAAGTCAATTGCCTTGACTCAATTTGTTCTCGACCACACTCACATGTACCAAGTTTGTAAAATTTCCGGACATAGTTTAAGTAGCACCACCCAACTGTCCATGACCGTAGACATGACTATTCAAATAGTTTGACATTCTGTAGAGGTTGCACACTTTACCCACAAGATCTAGGAAGCTTTCGTGTCATCCATGAGCCCGCAGTACCTCAAGTACTCGGGAGAAGCACCCGATCATTATCTTTCCCTAGACGACACTAACATAGGGTCCACTCGTTGGTACACGGCCCTCGTGTATAAACAAAAACTCGTGGGACTCTGCCCTTTCACATTATCACGCATACACGAAGGGACCAACGGTTTGTTCGGTGACATGTGAAAATAGTCATGCCCGCCTATCCGAGCACGACCCCGTCCCGAAAGTGACCTCATGTCACCCCCGTCACTAGTAATGTGGGCACCATGCTAGTATCGGCCTAGGTAATGAATAATGCCCCATCCCATAAGGGGTAGAGTGGTTGCACATGTTTGGTTGGGACGGTAATCACACCTAAATCAAATCCATTATTTTACTCTCACAGGAAAAGGCTTTCTCTGGTACACCACTTCTTCCTCAAGTGGTGACCTTAGTTCAACATCACCCACGGGCATTAGGGGCACCAGATGGGGTTTTCAAAGGATTGTAACCAAGAGATGATCTTGGCATAGATGCAACATCATGCGTCAATATCAAGTATTTTTCATCGCATATCTAGCACAAGGTAGAGCTACGAACAGGAATGTACCAATGGGCATGCATCAATGCAAAAATTATATCAAGTTCATATTCAACAACGTCATCATGCATACGGAAAAATTATCGATGAACAAGAGGGGTGAATCATGGTCAAAGGGCTGTTTGCCTTGGTTGGCTTGGTCTTCAAAGTCTTCAAATCCTTCTCATTCTTATTCTCCAACTACTTCGTCAAATATGGGATATAATCGTCTCAAAGAAACAACGGGAAAAATAAGACAATAGCAAAACAGAAGAAAAACAAAGTGCTCAGAAAAATGTCAACTCATTTTTGTTAAATACTAGGAGGAGAACTAAGAAGGGGAAAATTCTTAGTTTTGGATTTGGAGCTAACGGGACAGAGTAATAGCTTTTCAAACAGGGATTTAGTTGCTCAAATTTGAATTTAAATTTGAACAGTACATAAAAGTTGGTTGGATATGTATGAAAGTTGCACCATAAAATAGGTGAGATTTTTACAAAAATTAAGGAGCTGGAATTATTGCATTTGGATATTTATTTAATTATGTCGAATTTTTGCAAGTTTGCACAGAAAAGGAAAAGAAAAAAGGCACTGTGCTTGCTGGGCCAGAACAGCTGCAACGCAGCAGGCCTAGAGGGAGAGGAGGCACAGGCGAGCCAGCGCGTGCGGGCCAGGTTTTCAAACCTGACGGGTGGGGCCCGGGCGTCAGCGAGAGAGAGAGGGGCGAGGGAGAGGTGTGGATGATAGGTGGGCTCAACCTGTCATCTCTAACCTCGCGGCAGAAAGGTCAGCGAGCTCACCGGCGATGCTACAGGGCACGGTAGGTCGAGCGGGTGGCACCGTTGGACTCAGGGGGATGTCGCCGCTCGGGTGGTGGTGGAGGTGGTCGCAGGAGTAGCCTGGTTTGCCGGCGACGAGGTCACGCGGCGGAGGTGCTTCAGGCGTCGGTGTTTCTGGCCATTCCCGGCTATAAAAAGAGGGGGGAAGAGAGGGGAAGGGGTCAGTGATGTCGCGCGGTTCCATGTCGAGAGAGAACGTGGGAGGAGGAGGCCTGTACCGCGTGAACGCCGATGAGCCGAGGCGGCGGAGCTCGAGCTCTATCTCGAGCTCGGGCGGCTCTAGAGACAAATGGGTGGTGCGGGAGGTTGATTAGGAGTGTGGGGGCGCGACAGAGAGTGAGATAGAGGCTCGGGGCTGCCTTATATGGGCTAGCCGAGGTCCACTATAGGCGCGGCCTATGGGTGCCCGCGGGATCAGCTCTGGTGGCTGCTAGAGAGGGAAAGGAGGGCTCGGGGGTGTTCGTGGTAGTGGTCTAGGGTGCCTGGGAAAGAGAGAAGGAGCGGGACGAGATGCGGGCGGGCCACAGGAGCGGCGCAACCATTGGCCGAGCGGGGCGGCGCTTTGACGCGAGCTGCAGAAGAGAGAGTAGGGTGCGGGAGCAAGTGGGCGGCCTGCTGGCATTGAGCGGACATCAAGGGGCATCGACTTGCGCGCGGAGGAGACTCGAGGCGGTTGGGGGACGCAGCGTCAACGGTCGGGTGCCCTGCCAGGCGCTCTAGAGAGAGGGAGGAATCCACTGTCCAGAGGCTGCATGAGGTGTGGGCAAAAGTCCTGGGGAGCCTTTGATGCTCTGGAAAGCTGAGGGGAGAGAAGGAGGCTAAGAGAGAGGGAGGAATCCACTGTCCAGAGAAGAAAAATGGGGTTCTCTCCCCTTCATCATTGCTTCCTCGGGCAGAAAGGCATACATGTGCTAGAGGGCGACTAGGATGGGTTGTGGTAAAGATATCAGCTCATGGAGATTACTGGAAGCGGTTGAAACAAGCATTTTGAAATTTTGCCGGAAGGTGTTTGATGGTGGTTTGGGCTAGCTAATTGGCTCAAATTGCTTTGATACTTAGCAGGAGTGAGTGGCATGAGAAAATAACACTGTCCACCAATTTTGAGGTTAAATGAAGAAAGTGTCCAATGCAACTTTTGTAAACCCTAGAAATCATCAGAAATGGATTTGCTTAGATCTAGCTAAGTTAACATTTTCTCCTTGATGCACCACTTGGTGTAGTGTCATCATTTATAGATTAAAACAGGTTCCCAAAGTTTCAGGGCAAATGGACAAAGTTGGTAATGTAGAGTTGTTCAAACTTGGATCTGGACAGAGATGGTTTTGGGGCACTTTTGTGAACCAAACCAGTTTGGATTGATTTGAAACTTTGCAAGGTCATCATATTATGCATATGTGACTTGATAGAATTTTCCTGGAATTTTTTAGAGTATTTCCTTTGTAAATATTTCAGAAGCTTGAAATATCCAGAAATGGTTTTTGAGGGGTTTGACCAATATTTTGAACATGACCATGTGTTGAAACTCTTATATATGGAAAATATATGTCGACTGAGTTTCCCTAAACTTTCACAAATTTTTTGAAACATTTAAATAATTTTAACCTATTAAAGACCATTTCTGGCCCTAAGAAAAAGCCTTTAAATAAAATAGGAAAATAACTTTTAAAATTATATTTTTGTGGTTTTGGGGGGTCCTATATCTAATAGGAGTCAAATACATTTTTGAAAGATTTTTCATCCCCCAAATCAAGTGCTTGTAGTGCAAACCTCAATTCAGGGGTTTTTGGAAAACTAAATTTAGAAAATACAATTTGGCCAAATTATTTTTGTAGGAAAATACCATATAGCACTATACACATGGCATGATCATTGGGAAGAAGTTTGGGGCAAGGAGATGAAGTATAGAAGGTGGAGGTGTGTTGACTTTAAAGAGCACTTCAAAATCACAGAGAGAAAACTAACTCAAATAGAAAGCCAAATAATGCAAAAGGTTTTTGTTGTTCCAAATTTTCATGCCTTATTAATGCAAATGACATGTTACAAAATGCAGGGTGTGACATCGTGAGAGATAGACATGGAATATGTGTCGATGATATTTCAATCAAAAAATGTAACATATGCAATGTGTGTGAAACAGAGGCCTGGATATATCATATATAGAGAGGGGGCGATCCACGAGAAGAGAGTGGAGGTATCATCTGTGTGAGGTATCCATAGAATCTAAGAGAGGGTTGATGTGTGTGTGTGTGTGTGTGTGTGTGTGTGTGTGTGTGTGTGTGTGTGTGTGTGTGTGTGTGTGTGTGTGTGCGCGATCGATAAAGAGTGGCATCAAATTTGTGTGTGCCCACGTCGAAGATATATGCCGGCTGGCCTAGTGGAACGTGAGAGGGGACAGGTCCAGTTTGTCTCTGTGGCATGGATACCTACCTACAACGCTCGACTATCGGTGTGGGGGGGGGGGGTGGGGGACCTAACTATAGAGGTACAATGGATGGTATATGTGTGGAGGAGCAGAGAAACCTACATTATGTATTATGGGAGATCAATCGGCATCCATGCATAGGTGTAGTCGAGGAATAAGGTTGGGAGAGAGACAGGGCTAAAGTGTCGGAGGGGTTGGTGATGGAGTTGCTTCTAACAAATGGTGGGAGAGGCTTGCTAGACAAATGGAGGGCACGCGTGCAATATCAATAAGAGAGGGGATTCCTATATGTCAGTGCACGTGCATGTGAGAGACGAGTCAGGAGGCATGCACGAATGATGAGGGGGGACGATATGGCTGTGGTAAGCAGATGTAACTACATAGGATTATCAGTCGTCCTTTGTCGGAGAAAGGAGACACATAACTTGTAAGGTACGCCGATCGATGCGTGGAAAAAAATAGTTAAAATCGACCTAGGTATATGTAGGGAGATCAATCGGTATACATGCATGTATGTGTTAGAAGCAAATAAGGCCCGAATAGAAGGATAGAGAGAGAGGGATGCAGCTAGGAGGTTGTATGAGGGGCATACTATATCGAGGGGGAAGGAGTGTGCGAGTACGAGATTGATGAAAAGAGGGGCGGGAGTGAAGCATGGACGGTCAAAAGAGAAGAGGGAAAGCTTGTGTTTGTGGTAGGGACACCTGGCTAGAGAGGCATATCGATCGGTGTGTGCCGTAAAGAAGGAGCTGGGGGCCTACAGACACCATGGGTGAACGACCTAAAGTGAAAAGACGAATTTGGATGATGGAGCTAGGGAATGTTGAGCGAGGGTGAGAGGGAGGCGGGCGTGTGCATGCACGAGAGAAAGTTAGCACTAGCTACAAAGATAAAAGGATTGTGTGGGTGTAAAAGATGAATAGAGATCATAATTCATTATAAAAGTGAATTCGGATACTCGAAGAATTTATCATAGCGTTTTAAACCGACGCATGCGTGAATATATATAACGGTGATACGCATGGTGTGGTTATGAACGTGTTATACTAAATATTATATATATATATATATATATATATATATATATATATATATATATATATATATATATATATAAAGCAGAGTTGGTGATGATAGTGTGCATGCCATCCTGCAATATAGGCTGTCCGATTTATATCTGACGTATAGGAAGGAAACTATGGCAATTTTGAAAAAAGATACCCACACCTCTCTCCACATTTGCAAATAAGGCCTTCCCTCATTCATCCTTTTCTCCCACAAGATAAACTACTCACACAAATGCATCTTGATGTTCCGTGCAACGCTTGTGCATCTTGCTAGTACTACATATAATATATGGAACATTGATTATAATTTGGGATAATGGGTGGCTTTTGCAGCTCAGGGCTAAATACTTGTCATAATGTAGGGGGCGGGGCATTATAGTTTGTGTGATAAACACGGTGTACGTATGGAACATGGTTTAGATTATGAATGTCTAGTTAGTACATCAAATTTACTATTATTTGGAATCAACACCAAGTGTATTAAAAAGTTTGAATTCAAGTTCATATAGTACACATAGTTCATATCTATCTCTATAGTAATCATGTGGTGTGTTGTTAAGGTAATACACGAATGATAGTTTAAGTTGGCAACAATAATGATTGTAGATTCTTATTCAAATAAATAAAGGAATTCAAATTTAGTTCGGATTGCAGCGGTAGTATAGACATTTGGAATGCTCTAAAATGTTGGTATGAGTAGGTTACCTGCATTATACAGCCAACGAAAAGGTTTAATTGGACTTAACATGGATTCATAGCTTTGAATATCATTTTTATAGTAAAACGGGACACGGCTCTCTCTTTGGTGTGAATAGGTTATCTACAATATTACACGTCAGGCTTGTCCCTAAAATTCAACCCGCGCCTTGTTATATCCCGAAAATTCAGATATCGTGCTCCCAAAACTCGCGCCTTCACAACTCGTGCCTTGCTATCCCAAACTCCCTCCAGCTGCCAAATCACGGCACGTGAAATCCCCCTTCTAACCCTGAGCCAAAAGGGCCGCTAGTTCAAATTGGCGGGGGTACTTTTGTAACACACCCTACATTTTGGACTAGCACGTCCCTAAGTCATGGTTCCCCCCTCCCATCGCTTCCTTTTCGCCATTCGAAATCCTAGGCTGCCATAACCTCTCTGCTCCAGCTGCGAAACCCCACCCTCCTTCATCTGCCACCTCACCGGTGCCCAGCCGGAGCCTCTTCAATGACGACGTCGTCCACCACAACAGCTCGACGTCCCTCATCCACCTCCCTGGATGAGGATCCGTCGTCCATCCCGTCGTCCTACCGGTTCAACTGCCACGTCCTCCACCTCCAAGGAGCTGCTTCGACGATCGCCTCGTCTATCGCGGTTGCTCCATCCCCAAGCGCCGCCTTAACCTGCTCCACCGGAACCGCAACATCCTCACCGACTCCTCGGGCGAAGCCGAGGCCTACTCAGCGCCACCAAAGAGGTACACTCATCGCATCTCATCTTCTCCTTAAATCGACCTCCCGGCGCCGACGGTGCTCCATCCCGCACCCCCATGGCGCGACTACCTCAAAGCCGGCACCGCGGGCGACATCTCCACGACGGCTCTCCCCCAGTGCGAGGCCCCTTCAGCGGCGGCGTCCATACCAGCCGGATCTGCTGCTGCTGCTCCGCTCTCGCCGCTCAAGCTGCCACACCGCTGCGCTCTTCGCCGCCCATGTTGCTGCTCTACTCTTCCCCTCGCTCGTGCTGCTGCTCTGCTCTTCCCCTCGCTCGTGCTGTTGCTCTCGCTCGCGCTACTGATGTTGGTACACGGGGTGCTGCAGCTAAATGAGTTGCTGCTCTGGCACTAGTTGCTGCTCCTCTAGGCGCTGCTGCTCTGGCTGCTATATGCTACTGTGTTCCCTGATCGCCAACTGATTTAGATCACTGTTTCTCTACTACTAGTGCTCGAGCAGCCTAAAATACATGTGAAGTGCCTCTCTGCTACTAGTGCGTTCAGTTTCGACAGTAACATTTAGATTCCACAGTAAATTTCAGTTTTGACAGTTAAGTTCAGAGTCAACAGTTTTTGCCTCATCTGTTGTAGTCATGTGTTTTTTGGCGATGTAAATTTTACATCTATCACTTTCTAGTAATGTATTTTACATCATCTATTGGAGATGCTATTAAAATCCCACTTGAGATTAACGATGTTTGTCTTCTACTGCTTCAGCCTCGACATCTTACGGCTCGCCGGAGCTGCTCCAACAATGGAACCATCCATCACAACTGAGCAGTGCCCTGGACGCTGTCTACAGATTCCTCAGATCTTCCTCCACACCTCCAACAGCCACCTCTACCTCAACTTCTTCAGCGACCAACCCAATGATGCTGAGGTCGACACGGCTACGGCAAAGAGGTTGTACACTTGTCGCATCACTTATTACTCTACATTCATGTCGATCCATTTGGGCTATTTTGGTTCAAAGGAAAAACTTAAGGAAAAACATAGCAATAGGAAATATCCTATGGCACTCTACTATTCAATTATTCATGCATTTTGTTGAAAGGAATGGAGCAAAACATCCACCTGGACCTACTTTTCAAAATCCTATGCTTGAAAACAAGACCAAGTGCATTAGTGGCAGAATAACATTCCAACTGTACACGCTTCATATGGTTTCACTTTAATTTGGCCATGTTTCATTGCCTTCCTCTACTCTTCCAATTCCTATGAACCAAACACACAAGTTGGCAGAAATCATGTGTTCACAAATGCTCTATTACCCACGTGCATTCCTATCCTATTCCGGTGTTTTTCCTATCCCTACGTTTTTAGAATCCTACAAGCCAAAGGATCCCTTATAGAATTACATCAGTTAAGGGTAGGTGTCGAAGAAAACTTTGTGTGGTTTGTCCTGCTCCTGCCGCGATGTTGTCCACCTCATCTGAGCTGCTCCATCGACAGAAGCATCCACCAAACTAGACATCACGGCTCATGACCGTCTTTCGCCGTCTCAGATCTCCTTCCCTGCCGCCGGCACCCACCGCAATGGCATCACCATCATCGACTCAGCAGATGAACCAGAGGAGTACACGAGTCCACAAGAGAGGTCACACTCTTTTGTTTTTGCTTATGTTATGCATTGCTTAATATTACCTACTACTTTATCGTCCTTTTCACCTCTGAGACTCCATGTCAGGTCCAAATTAATGTTCAAACTTGAGTTTTAAAATTAGTTGTGGGGCACATATAGAGGCCGCAATGAATAGTATCTCTGTCTATTATCTGTTTCACATAGGGTGTGCGTATGTTGTCCATCTTGGGTGGGAAACAAATAGTAAAGCAATCATCATCTGTCTTTTGACTAAATTAAAGCTATCATCAGCCTGCTATCATTATTTTTGGATCCATCCACTGGTTGTTACCATCACTCCAGATTTCTGCAAGCTCTCCTTACATCATCTCACAATATTTTTTTCATATGCATGTCAAATATTGTATATAGTCATGCTGAACATCTAGAGAAAAAGAGAAGAGTTTTGTGCGGCAATACAATGTCATGCAGACATCGCTCCATGGTGGGTTCAATGGCAAACCCTCCCCCCCCCCCCCGTCTCAAGATTGTAATCCAGAGGAAGATATCTGTTCTGAGGCGGATTCAGACGCAGCTGACCACTCCTATTTACCCCCAAGGTGTTTGCTCTAACTTTGCATGATGATGTTAGTCATATCATGCATATGTTGCCTTGTAGTGCCAACTTTTGACATCATATATGTCATCTGCTTAGTTTAGATATGTTATGTAATACCACATGTTTAATTTCTATATCATATTTGGGAATTATACAGTCTCATCTCTTTTAGCCAGCCATAATATATGTGAAATATGCAATGCCATCCTGTTTAACCAGTCATCATATATTCGAATGATATCTTGCCCATGAAGGAAATATGCCCTAGAGGCAATATGTAACGCCCTCGATGCGGCTATATCTCCCACGTGTCGAAGCACGACTTAGAGGCATAACTGCATTGATAGCAATGTCGCAAGTGAGGTAGTCTTCACACAACCCATGTAATACATAAGGGAAAGAGATACATAGTTGGCTTACAATCGCCACTTCACACAATACATGAGTAAAGCATTACATCATACAGATACAATCAAGGTCCGACTACGGAACCAAAATAAAAGAAGACTACCCCAAATGCTACACAGATCCCCGATCGTCCCAACTGGGCTCCAATACTGCTCAACTGAAACGAAACAACACAAAGAACAAGATCTTCATCGAGCTCCTCCTTGAGCTCAAAAGGCCACCTGCACGGTTTCATCGGCACCGCAAACTGGTTTTGAAGTATCCGTGAGTCACGGGACTCAGCAATCTCACACCCGAGATCAAGACTATTTAAGCTTATGGGTAGGAGAAGGTAGTGAGGTGGAGCTGCAGCAAGCGACTAGCATATCTGGTGGCTACATTCGCAAAAGAGAGCGAGAAGAGAAGCAAGGCACGGTCGTGAAGCTAGTAGCGATCAAGAAGTGATCCTGAAACTACTTAAGTCAAACATAACTCCAACATCGTGTTCACTTCCGGACTCACGAGAAGAGACCATCACAGTTACACACGCGTTGGTGTATTTTAATTAAGATCAACTTCGGTTTTCTACAACCGACATTAACGAATGCCCATCTGCCTCATAACCGCGGGCACGACTTTCAAAGATAATACCCTGCAGGGTGTCCCAACTTAGCCCATTATAAGCTCTCACGGTCAATGAAGGATATTCCTTCTACCGAAGACCCGATCAGTCTCGAATCCCGGACTACAAGACATTTCGACAGAATAAAACAAGACAAGCAAAGCCACCAATGTGCCGACAAATCCCGATAGGAGCTGCACATATCTCGCTCGTGGCACACCGGATGAGCAGACGACGGCAACCGACGATACCCCAAGTTGCCTCGGGCGGCACCGCAAGTGGTTCTAATTTGGACCAGCACTGGAGGAGCACCGGCCCGGGTTAAAATAAAGATGACCCTTGAGTCTGCAGAACCCAAGGGAAAAAGGCTTAGGTGGCAAATGGTAAAACCAAGGTTGGGCCTTCTTTGGAGGAGTCTTATTCAAAGCGAACTATCAAGGGGTCCCATAAATCACCCAACCGTAAGGAACGCAAAATCAAGGAACATAACACCGTATGACGGAAACTAGGGCGGCAAGAGTGGAACAAAACACTGCATAAGGCCGAGCCTTCCACCCTTTACCAAGTATATAGATGCATTAATTAAATAAGATATATTGTGATATCCCAACAATTAAACATGTTCCAACAAGGAACAACATCTCCATGTTCCAACAAGGAACAAACTTCATCTTCACCTGCAACTAACAACGCTATAAGAGGGGCTGAGCAAAGCGGTAACATAGCCAAACAACGGTTTGCTAGGAAAGGATGGTTAGAGGCTTGACATGGCAACAAGGGAGGCATGATAAGCAAGTGATAGGCATCATAGCATAGGCATAGAAAAAGAGCGAGCAACTAGCAAGCAAAGATAGAAGTGATTTCGAGGGTATGGTCATCTTGCCTGAGATCCCGCTAGGAAGAAGAACGAGTCCATGAAGAAGACAAACGGACGAAGTCGAACGAATCCTCACAACTCCGGAACGAAACCGAAGCTAACGAGAGAAGCAACCCGGAAAGAAACAAACAACGTGGTAAACACACAAGCATAATCATGGCATGATGCACAAACAAGTATGATGCATGTCCGGTTTAAATAGCATGGCATGGCAATATGCACAAACAAAACTACAAGTTAAATGGAGCCCAATATGCAGCGAGTTGCATATTGACGAAACACCACATCAATTATTTTAGTTCACTCCCGATTATTTACCCAACAACATTAAATGTTATTAAACATGGCAAGAGATGAAGCATAAGTAAACTAACTATTTAGGCAAGTTTAAATGAGGCCGGAACAACAAACAACAATTCCGGAAAATCCTCATGTCATTTAGCAATTTTAATGCAAACATCAATTTTAGACATTTTAAATGTTGTTATCATGATGCGGATGAAATATGCAAATCTTATGCAATTTTTATGAAAATGTTGACATGAGCATGTTATGAAGGATTTGTCACCATGGCGGAACAAAACGGGTGCCACGGCAACGAATCCGAAAATGATGCCACGGCAACATATCGGTTCCGGTAGCTCACGGAGATACCGGTGCAAAAAGGAAGCGTGCGGATGCGTGTCATGCAAAGATGGTGGGGTGCTCCCGGATACCGGGTTCCCACGGGTCGACGGCATGGCAAACGAGGAGGAACGTGCATGAAGCAAACGGGCACGGTGCAAACATGAGCATCTCATCAACATGCATTCGTTCACGGCGGTCGTCTTGGGGTTATACCTTCGAAGCGTGCATTTTGGGGCGGTTCAAAATCGCCGAGGGAAGTAGTCGCTCACGGGTCGAGGGGAAGTAGTCGCTCGCGACGGTAGTGGAAGTAGACGCTCACGGGTCGTCGTGGAAGTAGTCGACACGGCGCCGGTAGAGGTACTCGCGATCTTGGCGACGGTAGTTGTACACGTTTTCGTAGATGTCCGGGTCGCCGGTAGAGGTACACATTGTCGGGTACTTGTCGGTCCGGTCTTGGTGTAGATGTACATGGCAAACGAGTGGTACTAAGTGCCGGTCGTCGAGGGACTTGCCGAAATCCACAGAGCCGTGTGCTTGTTCAGCGCCGGTCTTGCCGGAGGGTACTTGGCGAATCCGCATAGTCGCACACAGGTCATAGGTCTTGCTCCGAACTTCAGGAGGTCACCGGTCGGTGGCTCACGCGAGCACTCACGCCGCTGGCAAGAGAGCAAGCGTTGATGCTCACGCGACGAGCAGGGAAAACAAAGGTCGGCGGGGGACTTGGCGCCGGTCAAAGCGGGCGCAGCAGAGATGCGGCAAGGAGCTCCGCAGGGACCAAGGCGCGCAGGGAGGACCTCGAGGCGGGCGACGAGATCGACAATGGGCCAGCAGCAGGCACCCGCGGGAGGCCAAGGCCGGCGGAGGTGCAGTGCAGGACGGCGATGCAGGGCGGCGGCCTGCTGGCCCGAGTGGCACGCGGCCATGGCAAGGAGGCGAGGCAGAGGAGGGGCACTCGAGGCAGGGCTGGAACCTGCCGGCGAGGTGGAGGCGCAGTGCGGCGCTATGAAGGTCCTGGTGGCACAGGGGCACGGGGTAGAAGGAAGGGCGATGCCTTGCGCTGAGGCGGAGGCGCGAGGAAGAGACCGCAGGTGAGGGAGGAGGCACGGGCGCTGGGGCAGAGGCAGGAAGGAGGCGCTCGAGGAGGAGGCCGAGGGGAGAAGGCGCTCGGGGAGAGATGGGGATCGGCGCTGCGCGGGAGGATCTTCTCTCCCTGGCTGGATGCGACACCGAGGGAGAGAGCGAGGGAGATGGGATCGGGCGTAGGAGGAGGGGGGATCGAGCGAAGGGTTGCGGCGCTGAGGGAGGAGACGAGGGAGAGTGATGCGGGTCGAGAGATGAGGGTTCTGGGCTAGGGTTAGAGCTGGGTTTAGGTGGGCTGGGCCTAGGGAGACTGGGCCGGCCTGGTGGAGAGGAGAATGGCTAGGGGTCTGACTGCTGGGCTCTCTTCTCTCTCTCTCTCTTCTAAACTCTTCCAAAAACAGAAAAGAAAAGAAAGAAAGGGAGAGAAAAGAAATGAGTGGACAAGAATTAGGGCATGAGGGTAATTTTCCCGGACTCTCAAAAATATGCTCGTTCCAAGAAAAATAGAAAGGCCATGATTGAAGATTTAAATTCAAATTCATTTGAATTTAATTCAAAAGGGTTTGAACTAGGACTTGATAAAAGGAAGGTCCAAAAATGTTCAGATTTTTGGTGGAGCTCCGGAATATGATGAAAGAAATATTGGCAAGGTTTTGAGGTCAACTCGGAGCAGAAAAGGCATGGGATTTATTTTGCAAGTGGGTTATGGTGATTTCCAAATAAATGGAATATTTTATAGTAGCTCCCTAATAATATTGAGAGGCTTTAATATGTTATAAAGAGAAATCACAAGTGAATTCCCTCGATTTAAATGGATCAAAGATCCATGCCATTTATTTAGTTGAGTTGCAAAAGATTTATGAGATGATGGCATGATGACATGATGCAATGCAAAAATAAAAGGGCAGGCACAAATGAAACATACGGCGAAACCCGGAATATATGGAAGTCTTCTCGAGCATCGGTCTCGGGGCGTTACAACACTCCACCACTACAAGAGGATCTCGTCCGAGATCTAGGATGGCGCCGGAGAGAAGCGGAAGAGAAAGAGGTAAGACAAAGTTGCTTCTTTGACAAACGAGTGAAACCAATGAACCTCGAGAGGTTGAAAACTTGAAAGGATAACACAATAGAGTTGAACGAAATTGAGAGCATTCCAGTAGAAAATAGAAACAAGGAACATCATGTGAACCTTGGGGGTTGCAAAGCTATGAATGACGAATACAATGGACAAGAAGGAATTGGAACCACTCTGGTTGAAACGAGATAAGAATGAATAAGAATGATATAATTTTGGCAGCACTCCGACTGAAAATGGGAGGAATTAACATGAACTTGAGAAGATGGGATGATACTGATGAAATAAACAACACACTGCCTCCGGAACTATTGAAAGAATGGCACAAGGGGTAAGAAAGATTTCAGACAGCTCTCCGGTTGAGGAAGCAGGCAAAACTTGATAAGATGAAAGAACTTGAAGAGATGACACAACACTCCGGTTAAATCGATAAGCAAGGAAAAGGACATGGTCTTGACAAAACAAGATGATGGGTCAAAAAGAGCAACATCACAATGCCTCCGGAAGAAAAATTGAAGATAGATCATTGGAATAAAGGAATGGAGAAGAAAATGACAACTTCTACCATAAATGAGTTTGGAAAACACCCTTAAAAAGAAGGATAGAACTGAGTTGTTGGAAAACCAACAACGAAAAGAATAACCTTGTAGTGGACTTATGGAAACATCTCAACATTATGAGGTGAGCTTCTGCCACCAACGGAAACAAACGATTGGATTGATATCAACAAGGAGACGAGAAACTTATTTCACCGAGAGGACAAATGAAGAACTTGGGTCATTTATAAGCACCATAATTAGCAACAATCCATAGGGAAAATTTTAGGTGAAATATAACCCAAGATAACTCCAATGAAGAGATTGATGGATTTAAATATCTCATTCTTGACAACAAGTGAATCATGAAACATGAATGAAACTGTCAAAATGACATAACACCACCTCAAAAGATAAGGTCGAAAGAATTGCACTTCGGAATGCAAGATGAAGAATGCTTGAACTCCTCAAGACAAAACATGTGTTGAGCACCATGTTTATTTTGAAGTATAGCTTGGCGGATCTTAACTCCGAGAGAAATCTTGATGAACAATTGAAGAATGAAAAGAATCCTTGACGAAGCACCATGTAGAGCCTCCATGAAGAAATCCGGTAAGAAAAGGATGATAAAAGAAAGAGAAGTTGAAAACACAAGGTGAAGCCTTGCAGTGATAAGAAGAAGCTTTGAAATGATATAACCGAGAAAACTTTGAACTCCGGAAAGAAAAGATGAAGCATCTCGGACCGAGAATGTGATAAGATGAACAAACTCCGGAAAGAAGAGATGAACAACTTAGAACTGAGAAATTGATACCATTACGAACTCCGGAAGAATGAATAAATCACTTGGATGAAACAAGAACAAGAATTATGTTATGTGTATCCTTCACCAATTTAGATTGATGACAAGCAACGGATTAGGCATACTACTTATTCTCGTTGAAAAAGGATTGAAGAGAGATATTGCTCAACTTGGGAAGGTCTTCAACGATCCGCCGGTAGGATTCGGGAAGACGAATGAATCTATATAAAAACGTAGGAAGAGAACTCTTGAACGAACCACCGTAAGAATTGAAAAAGAACGAAGAAAAAGAACGAATCACCGGGAAGAATTAGAAAAGAACGAAGATGCTTGAGAGAATTTAGATATAAGAGATTGAAGAGATGACAAGCTGACTAGAGAATACTTGAATGATGCACCGGTAAGATTTGGAGAACGAAAGCTGAAAGCTGGAATGAATAATTATGACATGATGGCCTTCGGAGGAAAGAAATGGAAACAACTCATGAAATGCTCCGGATGGGTGAAAAGAATCCCCACAATCGAAAACAATTATGAGAGGATGGCATCAAGCTAGAACCATGAATCTTGAAGAGAATGGAGCAAGATTTAAGAGAAACTCTTCTTCGGTCTTCAAATGTTGAGAATGACGATGAGAAACACCACCATGAATTGTTGAGATACTCCGGGATGAAAATTAGAAAGGTTGAACCAACGATGAAAAGAATTTGAAAGATCTTGGAGAAAGACATATGACTGATGACAATTCATTCTTACGTCAAACTTCGAAAAGAATTTGGGAATAGCTCCAAGAAAATTAAAAGAGTCAGGTAAGATCCTGGAAAAAGACCTGTGGGTTAGGGCCCACTCAAAAGAACCACTGTTGAACGATTGTTTGAAAGGGGGATTGCACCGGTTGAATTAAATGGCTTGAATGAGATAACAACCTCAAAATAACTCGAACTGATCGAGAATGGAAACATGAATCTTCCGAGATATCTTGAGCACTCCGAATAAGAATAGAGAGAGGTGGAAAATTATGAGAGGCACCGGCATGGGATAGCATTTGCAACAAGGAAAGGAATATGATCAACACTGAAAGCTTGACTTAAATCCACCGAAAAAGAATACGAGGATGAAGAATGATTAACTTGGAGCTGTTGAGCATCTTCATGAGGGATCACTGGATCAGAACATTGATTGAAAAGAGTGAAGAGACTTCACATGAATAAAATGGATACTTGATTAAAGTATATAAGTCCTTGAAGAAAAGGGTGGGAGGGCGGGAAAACAAAGGCAACTTGGGACGGATGAAACAAACACCATTG
This sequence comes from Aegilops longissima, assembly GCA_021605205.1. Lineage (NCBI taxonomy): Eukaryota > Viridiplantae > Streptophyta > Magnoliopsida > Poales > Poaceae > Aegilops > Aegilops longissima. The sequence goes on from CM038677.1 coordinate 324,783,676, forward strand.
AGAAAACTTAGAATTGATCTTGCGAATGTTGGAATGATCGGATTTAACAGGAGAGAAGCACACGGTTGGAAAGGATTGAAAAGACGACCTTGATGAACAAGAAGGATTAGCATCCACATAGAAATATGAGAACACCGTTTAGAATAAGGTATGGAATCAACACTTGGCATTGAAGCAACTCGAATACCACAACTTAAAACAAAACAAAGGAGTGGCTTGCAGAATAAACCGGAACAAACATATGATAGATCCCATATCGTATCATGTGTGTGTTGGAAAGATATCCTACGAGATACTTGAATTCCCACTTATAAACTCCCGAAACTTTCTCGGTTATGCAATCAGGTGTTGGGGATACAGGGACACAAAATATATCACCCAAACTAACAATACCTAGATCCAATGTATCCATCCTTCAACACATAACCAAGAAAACTCCGGAAATCGTTTACCTCGACCTTCGAAAAGCATCCGTTATACGAGTGATGGCAATACTCTCGAGCTCGCCCCAGTACTGGGTTATCGAGGTTATCTCACCAACAACTACATAAAAGAGATTTTTTACGTCGGCAAAGCTCAGGTATTCCAGAACTGCAACGATAAAATTGTGACGACAGCACCTCGGAGCTCAACTCCCCGGACACCGCCACAACCCCTAAATGTCGAGGCACCAAGAACAATGTTCTCGCCACAAAACCATCGAACGATTCCAAGATACCCGCGTGATCCTAAATTTTTTTTAGTGAAATTTGAGGAGAGAAGAGTCAAAACTTCTACGTCAGGAGACCTCACCAGAGCGACGGAGGGACTGAGGAGTAAAAAGAATCCTACTGTCCGATATATATAATCCTAAGACTCAAAACATTTTTTTTCTAGACTCAACAAAGTCAGCGATTCAAACAAGCAGGGGGCTCCTAAGTCGGGGATGGCTCTGATACCAACTTGTAACGTCTTCGATGCGGCTATATCTCCCACGTGTCGAAGCACGACTTAGAGGCATAACCGCATTGAAAGCAATGTCGCAAGTGAGGTAATCTTCACACAACCCATGTAATACATAAGGGAAAGAGATACATAGTTGGCTTACAATCGCCACTTCACACAATACATGAGTAAAGCATTACATCATACAGATACAATCAAGGTCTGACTACGGAACCAAAATAAAAGAAGACTACCCCAAATGCTACAGATCCCCGATCGTCCCAACTGGCTCCACTATCGCTCAACTGAAACGAAACAACACAAAGAACAAGATCTTCATCGAGCTCCTCCTTGAGCTCGGGTTCACACCGCACGGTTTCATCGGCACCGCAAACTGGTTTTGAAGTATCTGTGAGTCACGGGACTCAGCAATCTCACACCCGCGAGATCAAGACTATTTAAGCTTATGGGTAGGAGAAGGTAGTGAGGTGGAGCTGCAGCAAGCGACTAGCATATCTGGTGGCTACATTCGCAAAAGAGAGCGAGAAGAGAAGCAAGGCAAGGTCGTGAAGCTAGTAGCGATCAAGAAGTGATCCTGAAACTACTAACGTCAAACATAACTCCAACACCGTGTTCACTTTCCGGACTCCGCCGAGAAGAGACCATCACGGTTACACACGCAGTTGGTGTATTTTAATTAAGATCAACTTCGGGTTTTCTACAACCGACATTAACAAATTCCCATCTGCCTCATAACCGCGGGCACGGCTTTAGAAAGATAATACCTGCAGGGTGTCCCAACTTAGCCCATTATAAGCTCTCACGGTCAACGAAGGATATTCCTTCTACCGAAGACCCGATCAGTCTCGAATCCCGGACTACAATACATTTCGACAAAGAATAAAACAAGACCAGCAAAGCCACCGAATGTGCCCGACAAATCCCGATAGGAGCTGCACATATCTCGCTCTCGTGGCACACCGGATGAGCAGACGTCGCAACCGACGATACTCCAAGTTGCCTCGGGCGGCACCGCAAGTGGTTTAATTTGGACCAGCACTGAGGAGCACCGCCCGGGGTTAAAATAAAGATGACCCTTGAGTCTGCAGAACCCAAGGGAAAAGTCTTAGGTGGCAAATGGTAAAACCAAGGTTGGGCCTTGCTGGAGGAGTCTTATTCAAAGCGAACTGTCAAGGCGGTCCCATAAATCACCCAACCGTGTAAGGAACGCAAAATCAAGGAACATAACACCGGTATGACGAAAACTAGGGCGGCAAGGGTGGAACAAAACACCAGGCATAAGGCCGAGCCTTCCACCCTTTACCAATTATATAGATGCATTAATTAAATAAGATATATTGTGATATCCCAACAAGTAAACATGTTCCAACAAGGAACAACATCTCCATGTTCCAACAAGGAACAAACTTCATCTTCACCTGCAACTAACAACGCTATAAGAGGGGCTGAGCAAAGTGGTAACATAGCCAAACAACGGTTTGCTAGGAAAGGATGGTTAGAGGCTTGACATGGCAACATGGGAGGCATGATAAGCAAGTGATAGGCATCGTAGCATAGGCATAGAAAAAGAGCGAGCAACTAGCAAGCAAAGATAGAAGTGATTTCGAGGGTATGGTCATCTTGCCTGAGATCCCGCTAGGAAGAAGAACGAGTCCATGAAGAAGACAAACGGACGAAGTCGAACGAATCCTCACAACTCCGGAACGAAACCGAAGCTAACGAGAGAAGCAACTCGGAAAGAAACAAACAATGTGGTAAACACACAAGCATAATCATGGCATGATGCACAAACAAGTATGATGCATGTCCGGTTTAAATAGCATGGCATGGCAATATGCACAAACAAAACTACAAGTTAAATGGAGCCCAATATGCAGCGAGTTGCATATTGACGAAACACCACATCAATTATTTAGTTCACTCCCGATTATGTACCCAACAACATTAAATGTTATTAAACATGGCAAGAGATGAAGCATAAGTAAACTAACTATTTAGGCAAGTTTAAATGAGGCCGGAACAACAAACAACAATTCCGGAAAATCCTCATGTCATTTAGCAATTTTAATGCAAACATCAATTTTAGACATTTTAAATGTTGTTATCATGATGCAGATGACATATGCAAATCTTATGCAATTTTTATGAAAATGTTGACATGAGCATGTTATGAAGCATTTGTCACCATGGCGGAACAAAACGGGTGCCACGGCTACGAATCTGAAAATGATGCCACGGCAACATATCGGTTCCGGTAGCTCACGGAGATACCGGTGCAAAAAGGAAGCGTGCGGATGCGTGTCATGCAAGGATGGTGGGGTGCTCCCGGATACCGGGTTCCCATGGGTCGATGGCATGGCAAACGAGGAGGAACGTGCATGAAGCAAACGGGCACGGTGCAAACACAAGCATCTCATCAACATGCATTCGTTCACGGCGGTCGTCTTGGGGTTATACCTTCGAAGCGTGCATTTTGGGGCGGTTCAAAATCGTCAAGGGAAGTAGTCGTTCACGAGTCGTAGGGGAAGTAGTCGTTCTCGCGATGGTAGTGGAAGTAGACGTTCACGGGTCGTCGTGGGAAGTAGTCATACACGGCGTCGGTAGAGGTACTCGCGATCTTGGCGACGGTAGTTGTACATGTTTTTCGTAGATGTCCGGGGTCGTCGGTAGAGGTACACACATTGTCGGGGTACTTGTCGGTCCGGTCTTGGTGTAGATGTACATGGCAAACGTAGTGGTACTAAGTGCCGGTCGTCGAGGACTTGCCGAAATCCACGAGCCGTGTGCTTGTTCAAAGGCCGGTCTTGCTGGAGGGGTACTTGGCTTAATCTGCATAGTCGCACACAGGTCATAGGTCTTGCTCCTGAACTTCAGGAGGTCACCGGTCGAAGTGGCCCATGCGAGCACTCACGCGCGGGCAAGAGAGCAAGCGCTGATGCTCACGCGACGAGCAGGGAAAACAAAGGTCAGCGGCAGGGACTTGGCACCGGTCAAAGCGGGCGAGCAGAGATGCGGCAAGGAGCTCCGGCAGGGACCAAGGCGGCGGCAGGGGAGGACCCTGGAGGCGGGGCGACGAGCTCGACAGCGGGGCCAGCAGCAGGCACCCGCGGGAGGCCAAGGCCGGCGGAGGTGCAGTGCAGGACGGCGATGCAGGGCGGCGGCCTGCTGGCTCGAGTGGCATGCGGCCATGGCAAGGAGGCGAGGCAGAGGAGGGGCACTCGAGGCAGGGCTGGAACCTGCCGGCGAGGTGGAGGCGCAGTGCGGCGCTATGGAGGTCCTGGTGGCGCAGGGGCACGGGGTAGAAGGAAGGGCGAGGCCTTGCGCTGAGGCGGAGGCGCGAGGAAGAGACCGCAGGTGAGGGAGGAGGCACGGGCGCTGGGGCAGAGGCAGGAAGGAGGCGCTCGAGGAGGAGGCCGAGGGGAGAAGGCGCTCGGGGAGAGATGGGGATCGGCGCTGCGCGGGAGGATCTTTTCTCCCTGGCTGGATGCGACACCGAGGGAGAGAGCGAGGGAGATGGGATCGGGTGCAGGAGGTGGGGGGATCGAGCGAAGGGTTGCGGCGCTGAGGGAGGAGACGAGGGAGAGAGATGCGGGTCGAGAGATGAGGGTTCGGGGCTAGGGTTAGAGCTGGGTTTAGGTGGGCTGGGCCTAGGGAGACTGGGCCGGCCTGGTGGAGAGGAGAATGGCCAGGGGCCTGACTGCTGGGCTCTCTTCTCTCTCTCTCTTCTAAACTCTTCCAAAAACAGAAAAGCAAAGAAAGAAAGGGAGAGAAAAGAAATGAGTGGACAAGAATTAGGGCATGAAGGTAATTTTCCCGGACTCGCAAAAATATGCTCGTTCAAAGAAAAATAGAAAGGCCATGGTTGAAGATTTAAATTCAAATTCATTTGAATTTAATTCAAAAGGGTTTGAACTAGGACTTGATAAAAGGAAGGTCCAAAAATGTTCAGATTTTTGGTGGAGCTCCGGAATATGATGAAAGAAATATTGGCAAGGTTTTGAGGTCAACTCGGAGCAGAAAAGGCATGGGATTTATTTTGCAAGTGGGTTATGGTGATTTCCAAATAAATGGAATATTTTATAGTAGCTCCCTAATAATATTGAGAGGCTTTAATATGTTATAAAGAGAAATCACAAGTGAATTCCCTCGATTTAAATGGATCAAAGATCCATGCCATTTATTTAGTTGAGTTGCAAAAGATTTATGAGATGATGGCATGATGACATCATGCAATGCAAAAATAAAAGGGCAGGCACAAATGAAACATACGGCGAAACCCGGAATATATGGAAGTCTTCTCGAGCATCGGTCTCGGGGCGTTACACAATAGTAAAGTTGTTATTTATATTTCCTTACATCATGATAAATGTGTCGGCATCCTGGGAACGGGGGTACCCAGACTTGCCTGCCTGCGGCCCAGGGTGTGGCACCACCAATGGCCTGGTACGGCCCACCTTCAGCAGCAACCACTCAAGACCCTCGCGAGGGGCCAAGCCTTGCGAGGCGGACGACACCAAGACTTCCTCAGGGACGGCCTCGCTAGGCTGGCTCCCGAGGAGGGGAGATATCTATGCAAAGGGCACCTCGTGAGGATCACGTGCCGTGAGCCATGACGACCAAGGCCAGGCGGGCGACAGCGGTCGCAGAGTACCAGTTTCCTCTTTGGTGCTAAAGGGGCAGGCACAGGCGAGGAGTCCCGAGATGTCAGGCAAAGGTTTCTATATCGGTGCAACAAGACCAAGACTAGCACGACGGTAGGATGGAGGTCACCGCAGAGCCCACAGCTGTATCACCACCAGAGCCTTTGGCAGGCAAAGACCACCTTTTGTCAGGATAGCTTGTACTAGTTGTCTCCCTTCAAAATTGGCCATTGTGGGATCCCTTCCCACCTATCATTTGGGAAGAGGACCAGGGCCTCTATAAATAGGACTAGCCACCACCGTACTCAAGATCGGCTCATCTTGAATTAGATCCACTCCACCAAGGACATCTCACCAACTCATTGAGCTCAAGAACACCTCCCCTCAGGAGGCTGTTCATCCATTGTACTAGTTCATCCTTAGCCCACGAGGCAATCCACCACACCACACTGGAGTAGGTTATTACACCACAACGGTGGCCCGAACCAGTATAAACCCTCGTGCCTCTTGTTCCTTGGGTTCGGCGAGCTAGGCCTTGAGATCGTTGCGAGAGCGAGCTAGGAAGAGAGAAATCTTCATGCGCACCCCAGAGTTTGAACCTCAACGGTTTGCCGGAACTCGTAATCTGACATTTGGCGCGCCAGGTAGGGGTGCGCCGAACCTTCGCTCCTCCACTAGCTTCACCTCTACGTTCGGCTCCCATGGCCGGTGCCTCTCCTCCAACTGGACTGAAGGACGCCCACGACGATGCCATAGGTCTCAAGTCCCTCACCCCCGCCTTACGGCGGGTGCAGTGGCCGCACAGGTTCAGGCCGGATATGCCACCCCGCTATGACGGCGCGGCGGATCCGTTGGCCTTCCTGCTAGCATACGAGGAGGCTGTTCTAGAGGCCGGAGGCGACGAAAAGGTCATGGCTAACTATTCCCTATGGCCCTCGCTGGCGTGCAGCGCACCTGGCTGCTCAACCTGCCAGGATCCTCTATGGTTTCTTGGGAGTACCTGCGCGGCCTTTTTGTCGCACGCTTCACGACACCAACACCTGCAGTCGTCGTAGCTCTCCTCGGCGGCTCACGGGCACCGCCCTCGGACCGCCATGTCAAGCAGTTCTTCTGCCAGATCGGCGCAGCCTCTGTGTAGCAGGGAGCCCCTCCAGGATAGGCGGCACCCAAGGCCGACCTCACCTTCGACTCAGGGGACCTCCCCGCTACCACTGCCGGCTCGGGCGTGCTCCCGATGCTCTGCACACCCACCATCTGAAACGTCGCCATGACCAAGACCCTCATCGACGGTGGAGCTGGTCTCAACGTGCTCTCCATGGAAGCTTTCGGCTTGCTTCACGTGCCGTACAGCCGACTCCGCCCCACCAAGCATTTCTCCGGAGTCGGTAGTGGATCCACCAGCCCCCTGGGGCAAATACGCCTCCCCGTCACCTTTGGAACCCGAGACAACTACCGCACCGAGCTGATCGACTTCGACATCCCCTGCATAGGCCTCCCATACAACACCATCTTCGGGTACCCTGCCCTGGTTCAGTTCGTGGCAGCGACCCATCCGACCTACAACCTCATGAAGATGCCGCGCAGTAGCGGTGTCCTCACCGTGGCTGGAGACACCAAGGAGGCTCAGACAGCCCTCAAGCTCACCTTCAGGGCCACCGTGGCAGCGCGCCCGGCTGATGAAGCTGCCCCAGGAGCTAAGGGAGCCGTGCCGGCAAAAAAGAAGTTGTTCACTCAGGATCGGGCCAAAACGAAGCAAGTGCGGGTCGAGGAGGATGGGTCCTCAGGAGCCACCTTCACCATAGGCGCTAACCTCGACCCGGACCAAGAGGAGGCATTGGTGAAGTTCCTACACGCGAACAAGGAGGTATTCGCCTGGGAGACCAAGTAGCTGGTAGGGGTCCCAAGGGGGGTAATCGTACACCACTTAAGGGTGTGCCCCAATGTGCGGCCTGTGAAGCAGAAGGCGCGGCGACAGTCCACGGAGAAGCAGTCCTTCATCGTCCAGGAAACTCACAGACTACACGTGGAAGGCGTAAGTCGCGAGGTCCGGTACCCGGAATAGCTGGCGAACCCCATCGTCGTGCCCAAGAAAGGCGGGAAGGAATGCATGTGTGTCGACTTCACCAACCTTAACAAAGCTTGCCCCCAAGACCCGTTCCTGCTCCCGCGCATCGACCAGATCGTCGACTCCACCGCCGAGTGAGACCTGCTGTGTTTCCTGGACGCATTCTCAGCTTACCATCAGATCAAGATGGTAGTGGAAGATGGCCTTCTTGACCCCGTGTGGGGTATACTGCTACACATGCATGTCCTTCGGGCTACGCAACACTGGGGTGACCTTCCGGCGGCTAATGCACATCGCCCTGGGCCAGCAGCTAGGGAGAGACGCTGAAGCCTACGCCGATGACATCATAGTAAAATCTCGGGAGGCAAGAACCCTCATCCAGGACCTGGAGGAGACTTTCACCAGCCTGCGCCAGGTGGACCTGCGGCTCAACCCAGAGAAGTGCGTGTTTGGTGTCCCCTTCGGCAAGCTACTAGGCTTCCTCGTGTCGCACAGGGGGATCGAGGCCAACCCGGAAAAGGTCAAGGAAAAAGAAGACATGAGCCCGCCGCAAACCCTCAAGGAAAAGCGGAAGCTCGCGGGCTGTGTGACCTCGCTAGGGCGCTTCATCTCCAAGCTGGGGGAGCGCGCCCTGCCGTTCTTCAAGCTAATGAAGAAGAACGACCCGTTCGAGTGGACCCCAAGGCCGACCTGGCGTTTCAAGACCTCGAGAGATACTTGACCAGCCCTCCGGTGATGGTTGCGCCTCGTCCCCTCGAGCCCCTGGTGCTATACCTGGCCATCACACCCCACTCAGCCAGCGCGGCGTTGGTGGCTGTCCGGGAGGAGCGCCAGGCCAAGAGCATGCCGCATAATGCCGTACCTTCAGTCGGGACGATGCGGCACCAAGACGGCGCCGCTAAAACCACGACAACGGCCACGGATGACCAGGCCCCACAAGATGGCATTTCTGGCGTGTGGAGGCCCTGATGGGTGACCAAGCTCCTGAGGTCCCCTCACCTCAGGAGGCGCCACAACATTCGGAGGCCACAAGCTCCATCGACGCGCCCTCCCTCGTTGAGCACCCGGTATACTTAGTCCGCGCGGTGTTACAGGACGCAAGAGCACGATATCCCATGCCACAGAAGCTTTTGCTCACGCTCCTGGTGGCCTCACGCAAGCTACGTTATTACTTCAAAGGACACCCAATTAAGGTCGTCTCGGCCTACCCACTGGAGAGGGTGCTCCGGAGCCCCAACGCTGCGGGAAGAGTCGCTGAGTGGAACATCAAACTGCAAGCGTTTCAGCTGGACTTCAACACAATCAGGGTCATCAAGGGAGCCGCCCTCACTGACTTCGTGGCAGAATGGACCGATGCTCCGGAGCCCGAAGCAGGCGAGAGCTGATCCCTCTCGCCAGGAAATTAAGCGCCAGATGGCTGGGTTATGTACTTCGACGGCGCCTTTGCACGCCAAGGCACGGGGGCTGGCGCCGTGCTCATCTCGCCCACCCAAGACAAGCTCTATTACACCGTGCAACTCTGCTTCCAGCGAGGCGAGAAGGTCTCCAACAACATCGTGGAATACGAGGGGTTGATCGCTGGTCTCAAGGCTGCGGCAGCCTTGGGAGTGAAACGCCTCACCATCAAGGGTGACTCTCATCTCCTCGTCAACTTTTCCAACAAAGTGTATGAGCCAAGGGATGAGCACATGGAGACATACCTCGTGGAGTTGCGCAAGATGGAGAAGCAATTTCTGGGCCTCGAGCTGCAGCATGTGCCTCGCGGCATGAACAAGGAAGCCGACGACATCGCCAAGAGGGCGTCCAAGCGTCAGCCACAGGAACTTGGCGTCTTCGAGGAGCGGCTCTTCAAGCCTTCCACGGCCCCTCCAGCTATGGGGTCCGCACCGCCTCGAGAGGAGCTTCCCCCGCCAGCAGCCTTAGGAGCCCCAACCTGCGGCCCGACTTTAGGAGCACGCCTGATCTTCGCGCTCGAACCTCATGAGGGGTGTTGGAATGAAGAGTTCAAGGCGTACCTGGGACAAGGAATACTATCGGAGAAGGAGGAGGAAGTGGAGCGCGTGGCCAGGCAGGCTACAGCATACTGCATCTAGGACGGTGAGCTATACAGAAAACGACCAAACAACGTTTCCTTCTGATGCATTTCCAGGAATCAGGGGTGCGAGATGCTGGCCGACATACACGGCAGAGATTGCGGGCATCACTCATCGTCGCCCGCCCTGGTGGGCAAGGCGTTCCGCAGCGGGTTCTACTGGCCCACGACACTCAACGACGCAACCGAGCTGGTGAGATCCCGCGAGGCCTGCCAGTTCCATGCCAAGCAAATCAACCAGCCGGCTCAAGGCCTCCAGACTATACCACTCTCCTGGCCATTCGCGGTCTGGGGGTTGGATATCCTGGGTCCATTCCCTCGAGCGCCCGGGGGCTACCTCGACCTCTATGTCGCCATCGACATGTTCACCAAGTGGGCGGAGGTGGAAGCCGTCCGCACCATCCTAGCTGGGTCCACAGTGAAGTTCATCAAGGGCCTCGTGAGCCATTTTGGGGTACCTAATCACATCATCACCGACAACAGCTCGCAGTTCAGTAGCAACCTCTTCAAGACAAATTGTGCTAACCTTGGAATCCATATTTGCTACGCCTCGGTGGCACACCCCAGGAGCAATGGCCAAGCCGAGCGTGCCAACGCGAAGGTCTTGAGAGCCCTCAAGACCAGGACCTTCAAGAAGAAGCTCGAGGCCTGCGGCAGAAGCGGTTCTACCTCACGAGGTTAGGCATCGCTCCGCGCGGGTCATGTCATTCGATGAGACGCATCAGGACGCCATGCGTTGGATGGACCTTGTGCTAGGGGAGGAACGCCGCCGCCAAGCCTCGCTCTAAGCGGCAAGGAATCAGCAGGTGCTGCGACGGATCATCTGCAAGCAGCGCCCGCCTCCAGACGCCAAGTGGGCGATCTCGCCCCGAGGCGGTGCCGCTGAGTCAAACCGCGGATCTCGGGTAGGGGGTCCCGAACTGTGTGTCTAAGACGGATGGTAACAGGAGGCAGGGGACACGATGTTTACCCAGGTTCGGGCCCTCTCGATGGAGGTAATACCCTACTTCCTGCTTGATTGATCTTGATGATATGTGTAGTACAAGAGTTGATCTACCACGAGATCGTAGAGGCTAAACCCTAGAAGCTAGCCTATGGTATGATTGTTGTTGTCCTACGGACTAAACCCTCCGGTTTATAAAGACATCGGAGGGGGCTAGGGTTACACAGAGTTGGGTACAAGGGAGGAGATCTACATATCTGTATCACCAAGCTTGCCTTCCACGCCAAGGAGGGTCCCATTCGGACACGGGACGAAGTCTTCAATCTTGTATCTTCATAGTCCAACGGTCCGGCCAAAGGATATAGTCCGGCTGTCCGGATACCCCCTAATCTAGGAATCCCTCAGTAGCCCCTGAACCAGGCTTCAATGACGATGAGTCCGGCGCGCAGATTGTCTTCGGCATTGCAAGGCGGCTTCCTCCTCCGAATACTCCATAGAAGATTTTGAACACAAGGATAGTGTCCGGCTCTGCAAAACAAGTTCCACATACCACCATAGGGAGAATAATATTTCCACAAATCTAATCTGCTGACACACTCGATATCATGACAACATACCACGGCCCGGTCTTTATTCAAACCGTTATTCTCAACCAGCCTTGGCGCATATCGCGAGGCGGTTTCCGTGGCACGTCTTGTCGAAGCAGAGATCGTGTCCCCTTATTACGGGATTCTCATCAATACGGACGTGGGTAACCCAATCGTGCCCGTTGGTATGACTTCTCGATTGTAGGCAAGTCCCAAACGGTCACGAGGAGGACGCTTGGTATTCACCCTCTTTATAAAGAGACCAAGGCCTATCCTTTTTACTCCTTGAACTCAATCGAATCCTTCCCCCACCTCGAGTTCCAACACCCGAAGCTCAGGTCAGGCTCTTCGGACCTTCAACCATGTCCGGATCCAACCTTCAAGGTCGGTGGATGCCTTCCTCCATCATGGAGGAAGACGTCAAAAGTTAAGAGAAGCCAGGTTCCTAACCGGCGAGATCCCGCACCGGCTGCCTGCTCAAGGGCAGGGTACTCCTACTCCCAAACCCGGCGAGAGCATTGCGTTCGTATCTCACTTCCTCCAAGGGCTAGGCCTTGCTCTAGATCCCTTCGTGAGGGGGCTCATGTTTTACTATGGGCTGGATTTCCATGATCTGGCTCCGGATTCAGTCCTCCACATCTCGTCATTCATCGTCGCGTGTGAAGCTTTCCTCCGCATTACCCCTCACTTCGGCCTGTGACTCAAGACCTTCAAGGTGGAGCTGAAGATAGTCGAGGGGCGGCACATAGAGTGTTGAGGTGTCGTAATAAGCAAAAGTGCCGATGCCCCATGGCCAGAGGGTTCTTTCCAGGAGGTGTCCAGCTTATGGCAACGAGAATGATGTTATATCACAGCTCCCTGGGGTACTAAGTGGGTGGCTCCCCCTGCTTTTCGCTCGGCCCCCCCCGCCACAAATAGCGTCATGGGTCAACAAGGGGCTGGACTGGGGGCCAGTAAAGGATGTGCCAATATTGCAGAGCCGCATCCAAGATCTCCTAGAGAGAGACATCAGTCTAGTCATGGTAATGCAAGTCATGTTAATTCGTCAAGTCCTGCCCTGCAAACGTCGTCCCCTCCTCATGTCGGAGTTCAACCCAGAGGGACCGTGAGCTATCCATCATTTCCTCGGCATGACGATCGAGGAGATGTACAAATTGTTCTTCGGACCACAAATAATCTGTCCGGACACCACCGAGGATGCGGGTTTGAACTGCAATCGCCTAGATACCCAAGTAAGTAGTCCCAGAATCAACACGGTGTATCTTTATTTATCGCAACATCATTCTCAAAAGTCGCCTTGACCAGTAACTGGGTAACAAAGGCAAAGATGATCAGTGTCCGCCCCGCCTGAGGTCTCACCAGATCCTGTACTAGCCAGGATGCTGGAGCTAGCGCCTTATCAAGCGCCCTTAGGGGAAGACAAAGGGGGAAGAAAGAGGCTAGCACCTCCGCGAAGGAGGATAACCAGGGGGAAAAAACTGAAATTCCCCCTTCCCAAGGAAGGAAGAGGACCACCTCTGAAGACCAGGAAACAATGGTCTCCAAACGGGGGAAGAAATCTTCGCCAGAGGGTCCTGCCCCGGGGGATACCCCGGCCGCACAATGCCCGCTAGGGGGTCAGCCCCCAACCGAGCTGTAAGTAGAAAGGGGACTTTAATAATAAAAACGTCCTGCTTTTCTTCTGAGGAAAATAACCGAAATATTTATCTTGTAGTCCGGATCATAGCCCTTCTAGGCGTAGTTCGCTCGGGATCTTCTTCCGGAGATGATGGAGAGCGAAAGGCCTCCCCATGCCCTCCCGCCTTATGAGGCGGGCGACCCCAAGGTGTCGTCGCGGAGGGCTTCTCCTGATCCGGCAAGGCCAGAGGGTAATCCTTTGGCCGCCCGAAGTCCTCAGTATCCGACTCTTGAAGAGAGGAACCGAAAGAGTCTGACACCGTCTGTTATGTGGTCGGACGCACTGAAGGATCTGTTAGAGCAAGCGGCTATCTCGGAAGCGCATCGTACGCTAATGGGTATGGTAGTTGAGAGGATTTCATCCGTCGAAAGCGGGTTGCATGAAGCCTTTATGAGTCTGCTGAAAGGTTTTGAGGTACGTGAAATAGTGTGTATTTTTGACAGTAACACACACATTAAGGTGTGTCCTATGCAGATAGTAGCCCCTGAGACTCTGGTTGCTACCGAAAACGGCGACAAACAGAGAATCATAGTCCTAGGTAACAATCCGGCCGCCCTCTTATGCAGGTGGTGGAAGGTCCGGTGGCTAGTCGGACTGGTGAGTTTGCCGAGCTGAAGCGGCAACTTGATGCGGCGGATGCCAACATCGTGCTTGTCAAAAAGCAGCTTGACGAGGCACAGGGTATGTGATTTCTCCAGTGATCGATACGTAGTAAGAGGAGCATGATGCCAAGATTTAATTATGTTACGCCTGCAGATGGAGCTGCGGCCGTGGAGACCCTTCGAGCGTAACTTGCCCGGCCAAAGAACAAGCCAGTAAAGGTGATGCGTCGCCTGGCGGGCGGTCGAGGAGCTGAGAGCCGAAAAGGCTGCTCATTGCCGAAGCAAGGAGGAAATAGCCAAGATGGCTGTGGAGTTGAAGGATGCCGCCGGCCGTTACGAGCTTCTCAAAAAGGAAGATCGAGTGAAGATGACGGATCTGGAGAAGGCCACGGTGGCAGCCAAGGACGCCCGCTCTACAATTAGAGCAATGAAGGAGGAGCTGCGTCATGTCAGGGATATCGCAGCTGGGAAGCCCTTTATGCTGCGGATGAAGTTCGTAGATCCTAACGCTCCTTTGGATCGGCTATGGAGTTCTGCAGACGCTTATCTGGATTTGGCAGCAAGTGCCGCTGATGCGGCCGAATACTTCATGGATCAGAAAGATCGCGAAGCGGAGAAGCTGTTCTGGTCACAATTTAGCTGCTCCAAGGCCCGCTTCTTTAAATGAGCGGATGGCCGAATGGGCCGAGCTCCATAGGTTGTCCGGGCTCGCCATGAGGTATGTTGTGGATCATCTATGGCCGGAAGGGCCAAGGCCAAACAGTTATTTTAGTTTGGTGCAGGAGTTCCTTGGTGTTGTGCCGCGCATCGACGCTATGAAGAGGTCGGCGTGCATCGAGGGTGCGCAGATGGTGCTTTCCCGTGTCAAGACATACTGGGCAGAGATGGAAGCCACCGCAATTGCAACCCCGAGTTCGGCCGTTAGCCGAGTAGCTGCCGAGCACTACTTTGACGAAGTCCTTGAAGGCGCTCGTTCAATAGAAGCTCAATGCTCGAAGAATATTATGTCCTAGTGACATGTATTCCCATTGAAAAACAACATTTTACTGAATTGTAAGGGCTATTTTTATACTTTTGCCTGAAAGTATTATGATTCCTCCTGTGCGGCCGTTTATGTATATATGTATATAACCTGAAAGTTTCCAGTCGTCGGCTTCATCCCTCACACATATAATGTGGGGGTGTTCGCAGAAGACGCATGTTCACACTTGATCCAACGTCTTGGTCCACTAAGGAGGTGATAGCGCAGCGAACAAGGCAATCAGACTATATTGGTATAACACTTTCACTTAGCCATAGGAGTTTGACAAAGGGCTACTATATAGCCCTCGGTGGCTCCGCTACCATCCGAATACGGGCGCCAGACATGCCTGGCCGAAACGCCCTTGGTTAATGCGGAGGAATCTCAAGATTTCGCTAGGTCATCGAGTGGTTGACCAGCCTCGCGCTTTATCATGATAGTCGGCCGCTTTCATCGAGGTGCTCGTCCGCCCAACCAGGGCACAATTGCAGAGTTCTCCGGTGCCGCTTTAGCTGATAGAGCGTAACGAAGGTAGCAAAACACAGGAGCCGGGCAAACCCAACATTTGACCAAAGACATGATTCAGAGCTGATGCATATAAGGCCAAACTCGGGACGCCGAACACTTCCTAAGGTATTTGTTCTTTGAAATATGTACCGGGCTAAATGATGCCCTTGGATAATGAGCCCCTAGTGTCCGGGTACGAGCAATATTCTGACGTGGCCACATGCCAAGAACGCCAAGATCCTTCTCGCTTGTATTGAGAATCCGGAGGATGTGAACAACAAAAGACAAGAAAAGGGTTTACGGAGGGTCTTAATCTAAAGATAAACCTTGAACGGGTCCTCTCGCATCGCCTCAAGGCCAGGTCTCCTTTTGTGCCGTATCTCGGACGGGTGTAGCACGATTGTCATCTCGTAAAAGAGAGGAACTTAGTTGAAAGTTGTCGCAAAAATTGGCTATTATAAATAAACCAGCTTAAAAGTCAAGATGGGTAAAGTTGAGCCAAATTATTGCTAAGAAGCCCTCGGTACCGCTTATAAGGGTATAACCATCAAACCAATTCTATTCAATGATTAGCCGGACTCGCCTAATCGCGGTCCATGGTCTTAACGATCGTCATCTGTTCTAGTGACGAGGCCGCCTAGTGTTCAACCGTTAAAGCAGCCAGACGTTTTCTCGCTCAGAAGAGCGCCAACATTTATGTATCGTGATGATGCCACGCGACCGGCATTTTAAGCTTGAGAAAAGCGTGAATGCGGTATTGCATTAAAACGAAGCTAAAGCCGCTCGTCCGAGTAGTGCTTGATAGCCACTTCGGAATGGAGCAATGTCGAAGGTTAACTTTTCGCTTCGGAAGTTGTCGAGCGAGCCGAACAAAACCTCTAGTACTAGAGAGCCCGTAGAAGGGCCTCAGGCTCGTATTACTCCCTTGAAGGTAGTATTACTATGGCTGATTTTTGTTGGGTTTATCCCCATTTTATGATGGTGTCCTCGCTATATCGATTGAGACTACCCGCCATCCATAAGGACTCGTGTGAGATGGTATCCATTTATTATTGGGTCCAGCACCAAGGCAGCTGATCCTTCCTTCCGGATGCTTATTAGGTGATCCCTGCGATCGAAAGTGATCGGGCAGGCCAACCAGGTGGAACTCGTGGGTGACGGGCTTCACGGATCGTGTATCTCGGAGTGCATATTTGCTTCTCCTCTTGTCACGTGGATCACGCTTATCGCTTTTGACTTCGGTGGAATTTTTCTCGCCCCCATTGCCCTCACCGGGCGAGGCTCATCCTCGCTCTTCGCCGGTTGTCCTCCCTTGTGTTCAGCGAGCTTGCCGCCTGCTTGAAGACCCAGCATTCTCTCGTGGGTATGATTTGCGTGTTTATCGGGGTGCCGTGGATCTGAAATAGTTTGTCTAGAATCTTGTTTAGGCTGTTCGTCCATCTCTCGCGGTTTTAAAGGGCTTTTTCCACGACCCGGTCGAGAGCCCCTGAATCTGGCATTTACCGCCGTGTTATCTGGGCTATCCTCGTTATTCCGGCGCTTGTTTTTACTCCGTTGTGGTTTTCCATTGCCGTCCCTAACTTCGGATGTTCTTGGGTCGCTGGTGCTGCTTCGGGCTAACCAGCTGTCCTCGCCCGTGCAAAAGCGGGTCATGAGGCTTGTTAGGGCTGCCATTGTTCTCGATTTTTCTTGGCCAAGGTGAATGGCATGCCATTCGTCTAGGACGTTGTGCTTGAAAGCTGCTAAGGCTTCAGCGTCCGGACAGTGACAATTTGGTTCTTCTTAGTGAGAAACCTGTTCCAAAGCTGGGCTGACTCTCCGGCTGTTGAATTATCTCGACTCAAATCGCTCAAGGTCCGAGGTCGGACATAAGTCCCTTGAAAATTAGCCCAAAAGCATCCTCGAGCTCCTCCCAACTTCCAATGGAGTTTTCGGGGAGGCTTTTTAGCCAGTGCCGAGCTGGTCCTTTGAGCTTGAGGGGAAAGTATTTGATGGCATGGAGATCGCTCCATGAGCCATATGAATATGGAGGATAAAGTCCTCAATCCGCACTTCGGTCCAGGTCCCGCTGTACGCCTCTATGTTCACTGGTTTGAATCCTTCTAGAAATTCATGGTCTAGCACCTCGTCGGTGAAACATAGGGGGTGTGCGGCACCCCTGTATTTAGATGTACCATGGAGTTCGGGCGGTTGTAATTTTTGGGTTTGGCTGAGGCCGAGCTGCTTCCTTGATCCATAGATGGATCTGGTTGCGCTGCCCTTTGATGCGAGTCCTCGCGGGTCATGTAATCGACTTATGTGTAAGTCTCGCTATCGCTGTATCGCTGCCACGAGGTCGCCGATCCGACCGTCGACGCTTTATTTTTGGGCTGTGGGGGCTCTAAGGCCTCATCGTCAATTCAGCAGCAGCTTTCACTTTGGTAGTTTCTTTGTGTGGCGATCGCCACCATACTTTTCGCGTGACGAGCTTCGCACTCTCGCAGCGGGCAATAAGCCTTCTATGGAGGTTCTCCTGCCCAGCTGCCTTCCGGATGATGTGTTCATTTTCATCCGCATCGTTCTCTTCTTCGAGACGGGTTGATTAGCTTGACGCCGGCGCGCGGCCAGAAACGGACAGCGCCCGCTGTCGACCCCGATTCCAAGTCACATTGACCTAGCCGGTAACACCTCATATCACTTTGCGCCTCACGCATGGTATTCCCACGGTGTCGCTTACCATGGCCCGGACCGCTTATGCTTTTGGCTAACGATATGATAGTGTCACTAGCATCCACATGACAGAGAACCCGGCCGACATGGCTAGTCGTGAACCCAAAGCAGCGCTAACCCATGGGGACAGGCATACATGAATCACATCGAGCATGTCGGTCATCAACGATGAACTGGGCTGTAGCACTGGGCTATCAGGACTCGCAACCCGGATGTAGCAGTTAGGCAGGACTCCTGGATATCACCGCGACATTTCAAGGGACGTATATAGAACGGCGAAACACATGCCGCCACCATGTGTCCAAAGCAGAGTGTGGGCTAGCGTGACTCCGTGAACCGGCTATAGCGGACTACTATCGTTTAGGAAGCACTAGACTACATTTCCCCATATGAGAGGCTGCCAAGGATAAACAACTAGATTGTCGGAACCCACTCATACCAAGCATTTCAATCATACACACAATATGCCCGATATGAGTACATACAACATGGCATCACAACAAAACTCTACAACTCAAAGTACTTTTTAAGAGGCTCTGAGGAGCCATACATAACATATTGTCAGGACCCCGATTCCAAGTCACATCGACCTAGCCGGTAACACCTCATATCACTTTGCGTCCTCACGCACGGTATTCCCACGGGTGTCGCCTTACCATGGCCCGGAACCGTTTGCGCCTTTGTGCTCACGTATATGATAGTGTCGCTAGCATCCACATGACAAGAACCCGGGCCGACATGGCTAGTCGTGAACCCAAAGCGGCACTAACCCATGGGGACAGGCATACATGAATCACATCGAGCATGTCGGTCATCAACGATAAATTCGGCTGTAGCACTGGCTAACAGACTCCGTATCCCGGCTGTAGCAGGCTAGGCAGACTCAATAACACCGCGTGACATTTCAAGCGGACATATAGGAACAAAGTGAAACACATGCCGCCAGTCAAGTGTCCAAGCAAGAGTGCTGGGCTAGCAGGACTCAGTGAACCGGCTGTAGCGGACTACTATCGCCGTAAGCACGAGACTACATTTCCCCATATGAGAGGCTGCCAAGGATAAACAACTAGTTTGTCGGATCCCACACATACCAAGCATTTCAAACATACACACATTATGCTCAATATGCGAGATACAACATGGCATCACAACATAACTCTACGACTCAAATATTTATTCATTAGGCCCGAGGAGCGAGATATTACAAACATGGGTCCCATGACCCAACACTCGAGCATACAAGTCAAAGCACAAGCGAAGCTAATCATGTCTCGAGTACGCATAACTATAAATGAAAAGGGCTGAGAAGCCCGACTATCTACCGATCCCGCCGAGGGCACAAGATCGTAGCTGAGGTAACAAGCTAAACGTCAAGTCCACGTGGAACTACTAGCGAGACCGACGCCTCTCGCAAAACATAAAATAAGCAAACGTGAGTACAATTGTACTCAGCAAGACTTACATCGAACTAACTACATATGCATCATTATCAAAAGGGGTGGTGGAGTTTGACCGCAGCAAGCCAGCTTTGACTCGATGGCTATCCTGAACTACGATCGCAAGTAACTCTTTTGAGGTGGCACACGAGTCCACATATTCACCATATCAATACACCACTATGGACCCGCCTCCGCCTCCCTACGAGAACGCCATCCATAGCACTCACGCTATCTTGCGATTTTAGAGTATCCACTTTCACTTGTCTATGAACTGATATAGGCAACCCGTAAGTCCTTCTCCGCGGACACGGCTATTCAATAGATCATATTAAACCCTGCAGGGTGTACTTCTTCACACACGCTCACCACTTACCGCCGCTACACGACATGTACTCGCAACCTTCAAGCGGAAGCCCAACGTGGGTGTCGGCCACACCTACCTAAACACTCAAGTCCCTAGTCCAGGTTTATCGCCTATTCGGGTTCCATCCGCAGGAGTCCGCCGAGGTTTCCATACAGCCCCGAACGATGTGTGCAGGGTTCCCGAGATACCAAACGGCATTCGCACACCGGCCACGGTGTATCTACCGCATCATAGCCCACCCCTAGGGTCAGCGCCACGCACGGCCTCCAACACATATCCTACAAACACCGTAAACTAATTGCAACTCCGGACAGAGAACAAGGGTGGTTAAGAAGCCGAGAGGGTCAATTAAGGATCCCAATGCGTGGTAGTAACTGTTTCATGGATCACAAACACGTAACTCAGTTCCTCGAAGACGGCTGCAATGAGACAACCCACCATGTACTCCTACATGGCCTCTCACCGCTACCTTTACCAAATCGTGTTCACACACTTAGCTCACACACAAGAGGACATGTTCACACAACCATTCCAATTCATTCCCGATGAATCGACCGACTCAACTCTAAGCAAGAGCTAGCATGACAAACAAGCATGAATGAGTAGGCACAACAGGCTCAAACAAAACTCATGCTAGTGGGTTTCATCTAATTATCGTGGAATGACAGTCATGCAAAGGATCAAGGGGTTCAGCTACCGCAGCAAGTAACAGCATGAATCGATGTTGTCCTAATGCAATAAAAGAGAGCAGGAGGAGAGAGTGGGATTGTATCGAATGAACAAGGGGTTTTGCTTGCCCGGCACTTCAAGATAATATAGTTCTTCATCGGTGTCATCGAACAATCGCTCGAACGCCGCTCATCGAGAGGGACAATTACCGCAACAAGAGAGAACACAATCAATGCAATGCACATTCACATGAATGACATGTCATGTTAAGATACTGGATTCACCTAATGCAATAAGAATCCAAGTTAATTGAAGTGGAATTCAAACAAGGTTGAACTCCAACTCCAAATGCTAGTTCATAAATTACCCTAATCATGATTCATCCTATTCAGTGAGGTTAACTTGTTCAAACATGCATGAAAATGCCATAAACAGATTCTTCATATTTTTCTGATCATTTTCATATATAAATTATTTCATTTGGAGTTACGATTAAAAGTTATGAATATTTGAAGTTTGGGGTATTTTCTGAAATTTCCTGAATTAAATTAAATCCAGAAAACCTATTATCACGTCAAGATGACCTCACGATGACGCCAGCAAGTCAACGGCGCTGTCCAGTCAAATCGACCTGGGGTCCCGATTGTCGGTGTTCAACTAATCTAACCTAGCTTAGTTAGTACTAAACTAACTTAACTAACAGGCGGGGCCCGCATGTCGCTGGGTCGGGGGGTGATTAAGGGGTCATTAGTACCTAATGACGATGCCACGCCATCACCACCGCGCTCGATCACCGGCGACCAAATCATGGCGGGTGTGCACCGAGTGGCTCGGGTTTCGCCACGGTGCACCATTTTGCTCGGGTTTGCGGCTACGGCGAAATGGGAGACTCGCGATCTAATGGTGGTGGCGGCAGCAATGCGATGGTCGGAATCAACGGCGGCGAGCTCCAAGGCGGCGCCGGAGTTCGGGCGGGTCGGGTTAGGCGGTGCAGGCGCTAGGGGAGGCGCAGGCGCTTACGTGCTCTCGGTGAGGTGTGGAGCACGGTGGTGTGCCCGGCCGAGCCATCAGGGGCTTAGCCACGCCGGTGACGAGGCACGGCGCGGGAGTTTCCCATCGGCAAACGGCGACTAGAACTAGCAAACGTCATGGGACAAGGGGAAAACAGTGCGAAGCTCACGGGATCGTAGGGGGCTGGTCGGCGAGCTCGGGAAGCACTGAACGCCGGCGAATCGAGCGACGGCGCATCGCGGGTCCGAGAAGGGGAAAGTAGGGGGCGGCGCCGGGCGCCCGGCGTCGGGAGGCTCGGTGAGGAGGGGGGAGAGGACTAGGCGGAGCTCGGGCGGTCGGGAGGCTCGGGATGGCGGTGGCATGGTACGGCGATCGGCGTCGGCGAGCTCGTTCGGGTTCGGGAGAGAGAGCGAGACAGAGGAGGGAACGAGGGAGAGGGAGAGATCGAGGGGGTCCAGGGGGTCGAGGCGGCGCCGTGGAGTAGGCGCGAGGCGTCTCGGTGAGGCAAAGCGGGCAGGAGGAGGCGTGGCGAGCTCGCTGGCGCGCCAGTGTCCCTCCTCTCGCCATCGGCAGAGGTAGGCGACGAGCGGCGAGGCGGTTGGTGGGCTGGGCCAACTGGCCAGCGAGGGGGAGCTGGGCGGTTCGTGGCGCCTGTAAGTGGGCTGCCAGTGAGCTCTCTCTCTTTCTCTAATTATATTCTGCTTTTCTATTTTCAGTAGTTTGTTTTGATTTAGTTTTAGACACTAAATCATTTTTATTGCTTCGATAATTATGGTAGGGACTAGTAGGATTATTCCAAAGCCCTTCATCAAAGATCAGAATTATTGGACATATATTAATTAATTAACAAATATATATATCCAATGCAAATAGCTATTTATTTAATTCAAAGGCCCAAAATAAATAACTCGAGATACCAAAAATATTGTTTTGAGTTTTACCTCTTTGCAATATTTTCAGAGACTAAGAGGAACATTTTCTTGGACACATTTGAAGCAATTTTTTAATGTTGATCATTTATTTTAAATGATTCCCGAGGCTCTTCAATTCCCCAATTCAAATTTAAAGGAAATTTAGACATGATGCATGGATGCAAGAAAATCAAGCTAGGGCTGATCTGGGTCAGACAACTCACCCCACTAAACAAGAATCTCGCCCGAGATTCAAGACGGAGGTAAGAGGAAAAGGAAGTCACAAAACTATCACAATCTTCATGATCCATTTTCCTTCTCAAGAGGTTGATTCATTCCATCATCTAGGTCTTGACGCCTTTGCTTTCGAGATCTTCACCGACACGACAATGTAAAAGAAGGGAAAGCCCTACAGGATTTAATCTTCTTGAAGATCGAGCAACTCAAGATCAGTTCATGGAGTGAGACGTAAGAACAACTCTTGAGTTGAGACACCAAACACACATTAGGAATAATGGTAAAGAAATGGATGACGAAGGTTCAATTGGTAGGCAACCATCCCATGCTTAAGTAGGATGGTGCATGGTTTCAAAGTAACAAGGAGATGATTTCCATGATTCCAGAAGGGAACACCTTGGAAAGGTGACGAAAGAGCTATTCCTTAAGTGGCAAAAAGAATTACTTTTGATTCGGAGATCATTGAAACTCTTCATACCAGCCTAAGGCAATTTACAACGATCGCTTGGCGGAGTGCAAAGGAGTGGTACACCCGAGTAGAATGGATGATGTGGACTACCTTGTTGAAGACAACGCAATGGATGATTTTGCTTATCATCGGAGGTGGAGGGGACCCATGGTAAGTCCACCTTTGAAGATGAACCTAGACAAGAATTACTAAGAAGGCAGCCTATAGTGAGATGGCACAAGGACGGTGCAAGCTGGGAACGAAATGCAACTGTTGAATGTTCCAACCATCATATCTGCCTCGAGATTCAGATCCGATTGATAATAGGATACTTCAGACTCAAAGATGTCTGAAAAGAAAGTTTGCAACACAATCGACGAGATGGTATTGCGAGATTCTCGAGGAATGAACCAAGGTAGTAAGCTCCAAAACATGAGCTGGTTCTGCTAAACACATGTGGACACGTTGTCCTGCACAAGCATGACCACATGGTAGTCTCACCACAAAACACTACCGAGTCCAGGTTGGGAACCATCATTGCGAATAACGAAGTCCTTACATAAGTCTGGATTAGCTCTTAGGAAGGAACTTCTTCTCCTTGAACAAATCAATCGGTGGCTTGGTGTGCTAGGGACACATGTAGAATGCGAAGGTTGCAAGTCTCCAAACCACGAATACTTCTCACGATGCATGACTAAATTGGGATGATTCCAGAGGAAGCAAAACAAACCTTTCTCAAATTCATGGCGGCAACTTGCATCGATGCACATGAATTAGAGGAAGTCACTCTTCCATCCAAACATAAGCTTCATGAACGAACACGAAGAAATGCTTACACAAGTTTCCAACACTAGGTTGATGTTCAACATGACTCATGGGGAGACAAAATGCTACCGATGGGCTCAACAACAACTCATCGGAATTTCCATATCATCGACTTCCACCATCATGTGAACACGGTGATAGCATTGGTCGACCAAAAGGTATAATGGTGTATGCTCGAGGGATCAACCACGAGTAAGACAACATTACGAGCATCGTTGGTACTGATTTGACTTGACAATGGCCCATACTCAAGTCAAAGAATTGATAAGACAATAGGTCCAACAACTGATCATAGGGACCAATCGATGAAAATATCATCTTTCTTCCACACACACTACACAAGAATATCCCTTCGAAACGAACTAAGTTAGGCAAGCTTTATCTTCCAACCTCCAAGTTGTTGTCTAGCTTAACCAACTAGCTTAGGGATGTCCAACACAGATTCTTGGAGAAAGGGTGGTTCACAAGAAACCAACTTGATCACGAGCTCAACATAGCGGTCAGCGACAACCCGTAGCACTTCCAAGAAGATATTTGGAAAGTCACGAACCACCGGTATGTCACTAAGCTCGAGAACAATCTTGCTTTGAGGGCAAGACGATATTATCAAATGAGTGAGGACTTGACAAGGTCCTAACTCATCAATCAAGTGTACACCGTAAATAAGGACTAGGTAGCACGATCAATCTTAGGATGATGATTCAATAACCAACACGCTAAGAATGAGAGTATTGTCCATTAGCTACCAAGCAACGAGTTGCTCGGGGTATTGATGTCACACATCACAATTCACTTGTCGGCATTCCGTTACACCAACACGGGACCGAGGAATGAATGATGATGGTGAAAAGTATCACTGCCAAAAATTCATGAGAGTTGGTGCAATTCTCATGGCACTCTTGACATAAAGATGGTAACACTCAAGGTAGAACAGAACAAAAGCTGAATTGGCATCTTGATCTCGGAATACAACTACTTTGACCCAATCCTGGATATGGATGAGGTATCGAGTTTGTTTCTCCTAGTCATTCCGGAATAGAATGGCTTAACGGACCACAAGAATAATGGGCATCGATGAGCACGAAATGCACGACTACTCCTTGACTATCAACCGATAGACGGGATCGAATACAACTAAGGAGGAACAACTCGAGGAACATATAACTTTTCGAGTTGTGGAGGCATGGATTAGTATGTCGAGCAAAGCTCAACATTTCTTCCGGATAACCCATGCGTAAAGGTAGAATTGGCAGATCCACAATTATGAATGGAGAACTCCTCAAGAGCACTCTTATTGTGATGTTTTGGTTCAACAAGGAACTTCGCCATAAGCGTTCATAGTATTTGGAAGAAGGAAATACCACGGACCTCGAAGACTATCGCAGTTACTAATATCCTAAGGGCACTAGCAAATACTAACAACATGAAGTAGGATGAATCTCGGTTCAAAACCCAGAGTAGAATACCTACTACTAAATGGCATCACGGGATGCTTTCAAAATGATGGCCGTAATCATCACACTAGGGATACAAAGCATTGCTAGATTGCTAGGTGACTTACTAAACACCTAGGGTCATAATAATAACTCCAACATATATGTCGAGGCAATGGAGTACCTCATCGACCGGTTGGTGTGCTTAATCTGGCCCAAAAGGACATCGAAACGGAAGAAGGAATTTGCAAATGCATCGACTATTTAGAGACCTGGGATGACTCGGACAGATAACGGCTATAAATGCTCAAAATGATTTGAGACATCCTGCAAAATGGTGGCATAACCACTCAACAACATCATAACAAGATTCTCGAGATCAACAGCTATCATACGTAAATAGTAGGAACTGAATCGGGATTAGAACCAACAATCTTATAGGTCTATGGATTAGTAACACGTCATCCTAATAGATAGATGAGAAGCCTAGTTCTTAAACCCGTAGAAGAGAAGAGGATGACTCGATCGAAGGCCATGAGGTATAAGGAGTAAAAGAGCCTTACGCTCCTTCCACAATCAATTCCTTACATAACTAAAGCATTTCTAGACACAACTTCACCAGTTTGGCTTGGTAATCCTACAGCAACAAAGCTCGATACCAACGCTGTCAGACCCCGATTCCAAGTCACATCGACCTAGCCGGTAACACCTCATATCACTTTGCGGCCTCACGCACGGTATTCCCACGGTGTCGCCTTACCATGGCCCGGAACCGCTTATGCCTTTTGGCTCACGATATGATAGTGTCGCTAGCATCCACATGACAAGAACCCGGCCGACATGGCTAGTCGTGAACCCAAAGCGGCACTAACCCATGGGGACAGGCATACATGAATCACATCGAGCATGTCGGTCATCAACGATAAATTCGGCTGTAGCACTGGCTAACAAGACTCCGTATCCCGGCTGTAGCAGGCTAGGCAGGACTCAATAACACCGCGTGACATTTCCCGAAGGGACGTATATAGGAACGGCGTGAAACACATGCCGCCAGTCAAGTGTCCAAGCAGAGTGCTGGGCTAGCAGGACTCCGTGAACCGGCAGAAGCGGACTACTATCGCCGTAAGCACGAGACTACATTTCCCCATATGAGAGGCTGCCAAGGATAAACAACTAGTTTGTCGGATCCCACACATACCAAGCATTTCAAACATACACACATTATGCTCAATATGCGAGATACAACATGGCATCACAACATAACTCTACGACTCAAATATTTATTCATTAGGCTCCGAGGAGCGAGATATTACAAACATGGGTCCCATGACCCAACACTCGAGCATACAAGTCAAAGCACAAGCGAAGCTAACCATGTCCGAGTACGCATAACTATAAATGAAAAGGGCCGAGAAGCCCGACTATCTACCGAGATCCCGCCGAGGGCACAAGATCGTAGCTGAGGTAACAAGCTAAACGTCAAGTCCACGTGGAACTACTAGCGAGACCGACGCCTCTCGCAAAACATAAAATAAGCAAACGTGAGTACAATTGTACTCAGCAAGACTTACATCGTAACTAACTACATATGCATCATTATCAAAAGGGGTGGTGGAGTTTGACCGCAGCAAGCCAGCTTTGACTCGTGGCTATCCTGAACTACGAACGCAAGTAACTCTTTTGAGGTGGCGCACGAGTCCACATATTCACCATATCAATACACCACTATGGACCCGCCCCGCCTCCCTCACGAGAACGCCATCCATAGCACTCACGCTTATCTTGCGATTTTAGAGTATCCACTTTCACTTGTCTATGAACTGATATAGGCAACCCGTAAGTCCTTCTCCGCTGACACGGCTATTCAATAGATCATATTAAACCCCGCAGGGTGTACTTCTTCACACACGCTCACCACTTACCGCCGCATACACGACATGTACTGCAACCTTCAAGCGGAAGCCCAACGGGGTGTCGGCCACGGCCTACCTAAACACTCAAGTCCCTAGTCCAGGTTTATCGCCTATTCGGTTCCATCCGCAGGAGTCCGCCGAGGTTTCCCATACAGCCCCGAACGATGTGTGCAGGGTTCCCGAGATACCAAACGGGCATTCGGTACACCGGCCACGGTGTATCTACCGCATCATAGCCCACCCCTAGGGTCAGCGCCACGCACGCCTCCAACACATATCCTACAAACACCGTAAACTAATTGCAACTCCCGGACAGAGAACAAGGGTGGTTAAGAAGCCGAGAGGGTCAATTAAGGATCCCAATGCGTGGTAGTAACTGTTTCATGGATCACAAACACGTAACTCAGTTCCTCGAAGACGGCTGCAATGAGACAACCCACCATGTACTCCTACATGGCCTCTCACCGCTACCTTTACCAAATCGTGTTCACACACTTAGCTCACACACAAGAGGACATGTTCACACAACCATTCCAATTCATTCCCGATGAATCGACCTGACTCAACTCTAAGCAGAGCAGGCATGACAAACAAGCATGAATGAGTAGGCACAACAGGGCTCAAACAACTCCTACTCATGCTAGTGGGTTTCATCTAATTATCGTGGAATGACAGTCATGCAAAGGATCAAGGGTTCAGCTACCGCAGAAAGTAACACATGAATCGATGTTGTCCTAATGCAATAAAAGAGAGCAGGAGCGAGAGAGTGGGATTGTATCGAATGAACAAGGGGTTTTGCTTGCCAGCACTTCAAGATAATATAGTTCTTCATCGGTGTCATCAAACAATCGCTTTAACATCGCTCACCGAGAGGGGACAATTACCGGCAACAAGAGAGAACACAATCAATGCAATGCACATTCACATGAATGACATGTCATGTTAAGATACTGGATTCACCTAATGCAGCAGTAATCCAAGTTATTTGAAGTGGAATTCAAACAAGGTTGAACTCCAACTCCAAATGCTAGTTCATAAATTACCCTAATCATGATTCATCCTATTCAGTGAGGTTAACTTGTTCAAACATGCATGAAAATGCCATAAACAGATTCTTCATATTTTTCTGATCATTTTTCATATATAAATTGTTTCATTTGGAGTTACAGATTAAAAGTTATGAATATTTGAATTTTGGGGTATTTTCTGAAATTTCCTGAATTAAATTAAATCCAGAAAACCTATTACTGCGTCAGCATGACCTCACGTCAGCAAGTCAACGGGTGCTGTCCAAGTCAAATCTGACCTGTGGGTCCCGATTGTCAGTGTCTAACTAATCTAACCTAGCTTAGTTAGTACTAAACTAACTTAACTAACCGGGCGGGGCCCGCATGTCAGTGGGTCAGGGGGTGATTAAGTGGGTCATTAGTACCTAATGACGATGCCACGTCATCACCACCAGCGTCTGATCGCCGGCGACCAAATCCGCGGCGGGTGTGCACCGGAGTGGCTCAGGTTTCGCCTACGGTGCACCATTTTGCTCGGGGTTTGCGGCTATGGCGAGCTGGGAGACTCGCGCATCTAATGGTG
This sequence comes from Aegilops longissima, assembly GCA_021605205.1. Classification (NCBI taxonomy): domain Eukaryota; kingdom Viridiplantae; phylum Streptophyta; class Magnoliopsida; order Poales; family Poaceae; genus Aegilops; species Aegilops longissima. The sequence continues at coordinate 324,812,305 of CM038677.1, forward strand.
GTGGCGGCAGCAGCTGCGATGGTCGGAATCAACGGCGGCGAGCTCCAAGGCGGCGGCCGGAGTTCGGGCGGGGTCGGGTTAGGCAATGCAGGGCGCTAGGGGAGGCGTTGGTGCGCTCTCCGTCCTCCTGGTGAGGTGTGGAGCACGGTGGTGTTCCCGGCTTCGAGCCACTGTGGCTCTAGCCACGCCGGCGACGAGGCACGGCGGCGGGGAGTTTTCGGTCATCGGCAAAACGGCGACTAGAACTAGCAAACGTCGCGGGGACAAGGGGAAAACGGTGTAGAAGCTCACGGGGATCGTGTAGGGCTGGTCGGTGAGCTCGGGGAAGCACGAACGGCGGCGAATCGAGTGACGGCGACAGCGGTCCGAGAAGGGGAAAAGCGGCGGGCGGCGCCGGGCGCCCGGCGTCGGGAGGCTCGGTGAGGAGGGGAGAGGGACTAGGCGGAGCTCGGGACGGTCGGGAGGCTCGGGGATGGCGGTGGCATGGGTACGGCGATCGGCGCCATGCGAGCCTGCTCGGGTTCGGGAGAGAGAGCGAGACAGAGGAGGGAACGAGGGAGAGGGAGAGATCGAGGGGTCCAGGGGTCGAGGCGGCGCAGTGGAGTAGGCGCGAGGCGCCTCGGTGAGGCGGGCGGGCGGGGAGGAGGCATGGCGAAGCTCGGCGCGCTGGCGCCAGGTCCCTCCTCCGCCATCGGGCAGAGGTAGGCGACGAGCCAGCGAGGCGGTTGGTGGGCTGGGCCAAGCTGGGCCAGCGAGGGGGGAAGCTGGGCGGTTCGTGGCGCCTGTAAGTGGGCTGCCAGTGAGCTCTCTCTCTTTCTCTAATTATATTCTGTTTTCTATTTTCAGAGTTTATTTTGATTTAGTTTTAGACACTAAATCATTTTTATTGCTTCTGATAATTATGGTAGGGACTAGTAGGATTATTCCAAAGCCCTTCATCAAAGATCAGTATTATTGGACATATATTAATTAATTAACAAATATATATCCAATGCAAATAGCTATTTATTTAATTCAAAGGCCCAAAATAAATAACTCTGAGATACCAAAAATATTGTTTTGAGTTTTACCTCTTTGCAATATTTTCAGAGACTAAGAGGAACATTTTCTTGGACACATTTGAAGCAATTTTTTTAATGTTGATCATTTATTTTAAATGATTCCTGAGGCTCTTCAATTCCCCAATTCAAATTTAAAGGAAATTTAGACATGATGCATGGATGCAAGAAAATAAAGCTAGGGCTGATCTGGAGCTGTGACACATATCCATACAGATAGGGGTCACATGACCCAACACTCAAGTCATACAAGCATACAAGCACATGCGGAAGCAAACTAGTCTGAGTACAGACACTAAAAAGAAAGAAAGCTTGATGAAGCCCTTCTATCTACAGTGGCCCTTCACAAGCCTTGGATCACCACCTGGGGTGGCTAGTTCACTCGTCGACGTCAAGGTCTACATAAAACACATCGGAGGGGGCGGTGTTGTCGTATGAAAACATAAATTAAGCAAACATGAGTACGGAGGTACTCAGCAAGTCTTACAACAGAATCCTATCATACATGCATATTCTCAAGAAGGTAGTGGAGTTATTGCAGCAAGCCAGCTTTGACTCTTGGCTAAGCTATCCTACGTGACATTACTTGAAAAGCATTTGTCGCACACGAGTCCACTAATCACCATCACAATACTCCACTTTGGATCCTCTCTCGTCAACCCACGAGAGGGCCATCCGCGGTACTCACACTTATCTTGAGGCTTTTAGTAGTATCCATTTACTTGTCTATGAACTGCATAGGAGACCAAGTAGTCCTTATCATGACGCGCTATTCAATAGTTTTATACCCTGCAGGGTGTACTTCACACACATGTTTCACCACTTAGCGTCTGCACACGATATGTGCTCGACAGACTTCAAGCGAAAGCCTACGTGGGTGTAGACCACGACCTGACCAACCACACAAGTCTCTAGTCCAGGTTTATCGCCTATTCGGGTTCCATCCGCAGGGAGTCCGGCCGAGGTTTCCACTAACGACCCCGAACGATGTGTGAAGGGTTCTCGAGACACCAAACGGGCGAATCGGTACACCGGGCCACGTGCCTACCGCAACACAGCCCACCCCTAAGGTCAGCGCTGCGTGTGGCCCCCAGCATGCTACAAACACCAGAAACTACTTGCAACTCCTGGACAGAGGACGAGAGGGTCGGTAAGTCGAGCAGGGTCATATTTCAGGGCCCAACGTGTGGTAGTAGCTGATCTTAAATCACACATACAGATCTCAGTTCTTAGGGACGGCCTCAATGAAACAACCCACCATGTACTCCTACATGGCCTCTCATCGATTCCTTTACCAAAACATATTCAACACTTTCACTCTCGAAACCGACACAACCTTTCACTCTAGTTCATCATCCCGATGAGCCAGACCTGGCACAACTCTAAGCATAGCAAGCATAGCATGGTAGGAATCACAAACATGGCTCAAACAACTCCTACACATACTAGTGGGTTTCATCTAGTTACTGTGGCAATGACGGGTCATGAAAAGGAAGTGGGTTCAACTACATCGCAGGCACAACAGTTTGAAACGCGTTGTCTTAATGCAAGAAAACAAGAGCGTGTTGAGAACATGGGTTTGTATCGGAATGATCAATGGGTTGCTTGCCCGATGTAGTGGTAGTAGGATACTGCCTTTCGACGGATATTTGGGGTTATCCTCGGAGGCAGAACCTATCACGAAAGACACACCGAACATAAACAACACATGACAATATGCAACAAAATGATGCCTGCTATCACATGCCAATATTAATGTGTGTTGGCCTAATGCAAGCTAGAACAGAAAGGAATGAACTCATTTGAATCAAAGATTCAAATGTCAGCTCATTTAACATAGCCATAAAGGTGTATTATCTTATTCTGCTTAAACAGTTAGGTTAACTTATTCTGACATGCATGAAACCATTACCAATGGATATATTGGATTTTTCTGATCAAAATTCATATATAAAACTTTGCATTTGGAGTTACAGATTAATTTCTATGATTTTTTTAAGTTTGCAACAATTTCTGAAATTTCCTGTAAACAAATAAAACCATAAATTAATTATTGCGTCAGCAGTGCGTCAGAGTGACGTCAGGGGTCAACGGGGGCGTCCAGGTCAACCTGACCAGTGGGTCCCGCATGTCAATAGCTAATTAGGCTGACTAATTTTAATTAAACCTAAACTAGGTTAATTAGCAGAGGGCCCCACCTAGTCAATTATGTCAGCGGAGTCAAACCCGCCGACGTTTAGCCGCCGGCGAGGCCAGACACGGCGGCGAGAGTGTGGTGCTGGTTGAGCTCGGGGTGGCCGGGAACATTGCCGGCGACGAGCTTGGCGGTCGCCGGAGTCGGGTGAGGACGAACCCGTGGCTATGGGGCACGGCAGGGCACGGGGTGAGGTGCGTTGGGCTCCTGGGAGTGCGGTGAGTGCGATGGCGTGCTCGGAGTCGAGCCAACGTGGCTGTGGCCACGACGGCGACGTGCGGTGGCGGCGGCGATTGCGGCCGAGCTCGGTGCGGTCGGTGCGGGGCTCGAGAGCGAGAACGAGAAGGAGGGAAAGGTAGCCGGGCTCACGGCGAGTGCGACGAAGCAGTCGGCGAGGTCGGGGACGAGGTGATGCGGTGGCGACGGCAATGGGGATCTCCGGCGAGGTTCGATGAAGACGAGCTCGAGGAAGACGAAGCAGGGCTTGCGAGCTCTCGGGGCTCGGGCTGTTCGACGGAGTCGACGATGGCGGAGTGGTTGGACACGGTGGCTTGGTACGGGGACGACGGTGGACGCAACTACGTCGGCGGTGCGGCGGCAAAAGTCGGCCATCGTGGGAGAGAGCGAGGAGAGGCAGGGGCGAATGAGATGTCCACGGGGTCGGGCGGCGACGTGGAGCTCACCCAGGTGCTCGGTGGTGCAGGCGGCAAGCAGTTGACGCCGTGGCGAGCTCACGCTCGCCGGCGTCACCTCTGTGCCTGCGTGGCGACGACGAAGCAGCTGGCTGGCATGGGCCAGCATAGTGCTGGGTCGGCCAGCTGGGCTGCCAGGTGGGCTGCGGCCAGGTAAGTGGTTTTTTCCCTTTTGTTTCTGTTTTCAATTATTCTGTAGGTTTGTTGCATTTCTAAAAATACCTAGGCAACTCCAAAAATCACCAAACTACACATGGTCCTTAGTTGGAATATATCCAGCATGGAACAATTTAGTTTGGGATTATTTGAGAATTTGAAATATTTTATATAATTTAAATGCCCAAATTCAAATAGATAAAGATTTAATCCAGTGCCCTTAGAGTGACCTAGAAATCTGTGCATCACTTCTGACAGTGGTTTAGGACGAAGGCAAAGGTGATGAACATTTTGAAAGGGCATTTCAGGTTCATTGAAAATATTTATAGTAAACCCTATTTGGATTCAGAGGGGTTCTGGGGGTTCTGTCTTCCCCATTTCAAATTTCTGATGAAAGGTAAACATGATGCAACACTCTAATGCAAGGACTAACTAGGATGTGACAACTCACCCCCACTCAAAAGAATCTCGTCCCGAGATTTTGGATCCGTCGGGAAGAAGGTGGGATACTCAAGTCGAAGACGATCCTCCCTTTCCCAAGTTGCTTCTTGCTCGGAATGGTTTGACCATTGAACCTTGAGAAACTTGATATTCTGACGTCGAGTGGTACGCTCGGCTTGATCCAGGATACGAATGGGATATTCTCGATAGGTGAGGTTATCTTGGAGATCAAGCGTTTCGTGGTCCACTCCACGGATAGGATCCGAGAAGCAACGCCTGAGTTGAGAAACGTGGAAGACATCATGGACTCTGGAAAGATGCAGAGGTAGTTCCAATTGGTAGGCAACTTCTCCTTGTTTGGCAAGAATGTGAAAGGGTCCAATGTAACGAGGAGCCAACTTGCCTTTGATACCGAATCGATGGGTTCCCTTCAAAGGAGTAACCCGAAGGTAAGCCTTCTCGCCAACTTCATAAGACATAGGCTTATGCTTGCGGTCATATTGGCTCTTTTGACGAGATTGGGCTGTTTTCAGTTTCTCACGGATAACGCGAACCTGCTTTTCTGCTTCCTGGATCATATCCGGGCCAAAAAGTTGTCTTTCCCCGGTTTCTGACCAGTTAAGAGGTGTTCGACATTTTCGTCCATAGAGAACTTCGAAAGGAGCTTTGCCCAAACTAGCTTGATAACTATTGTTATAAGCGAACTCGGCGAATGGAAGGCATTTCTCCCAATTCATGCCGAAAGAGATGACAGAAGCTCGAAGAGTATCCTCCAGAATTTGATTGACTCGTTCTACTTGACCACTTGATTGAGGATGGAAGGCGGTGCTAAAGGAGAGATGAGTTCCCATAGCATTTTGGAAACTTTCCCAAAATCGAGAGGTGAAGAGACTTCCATGGTCTGAGTTAATCTCCAATGGAACACCATGAAGAGACACTAGTCGAGAGATGTACAACTCAGCTAGCTGGCTAGCGGTTATACTCTCACGAACGGGTAGGAAGTGGGCTACTTTGGAAAGACGGTCGACAACGACGAAGATGGCATTATTCCCTCTCTTGGTCCTGGGAAACCCGGTAATGAAATCCATACCGATTTCCATTCAGGAATAGCCAAAGGTTGAAGGGTGCCAGCAGGCCGTTGATGCTCTGCTTTAACATGACGACATACGTCGCAACTAGCAATAAATTGAGCGATTTCTCTCTTCATCCTAGTCCACCAAAACCTCTAGCGTAGGTCTTGATACATTTTAGTACTACCGGGATGAATGGTGAGAGGGGATTCATGAGCTTCCTTAAGGATCAATTGCCGTAGATGTTGTTTCTTGGGAACCACCAAATGGTTCTCGAAGAAAACTACACCTCGTTCGTCCATGGAAAAACATTTAGCAACTCCGCTAGCGATGTTCTCCTTAATCCGAGATATGCCCTTATCACGCTTCTGGGCAGCTATAATTTGATCCGTGGTTAGGTTTCTCCACCAGGGTGGAAAGGAATCCTCGAGGAACAATGTGAAGGTTAAGCTTACGTAATTCCTCGTGGAGAAGTGGTTGACTTTGTTGTAACATCAGATTGTTACAATAAGATTTGCGACTTAGTCGCCACCATGACATTGGCTTTGCACGGGTGTAAGATATTCCTAAGTCGTAATCCGTAATCAACTCGACCCAACGTCTTTGCCTGAGATTCAAATCTGGTTGGGTGAAGATGTATTTCAGACTTTGGTGATCAGTGTAGATTTAGCAACGATTACCAAGAAGGTAATGTCGCCAGGTTTTGAGTGCATGGACCACAGCTGCAAGCTCTAGATCGTGTGTGGGGTAGTTATCCTCATGTGGACGCAACTGTCGAGAAGCGTAGGCAATCACATGATGATCTTGCACGAGTATGCAACCTAGTACTTGTCGCGAGGCATCGCAATAGATACTAAAGTCCTTAGAAAAATCTGGTGGTACAAGTACGGGAGCAGATGTCAGGCGTCTTTTCAGTTCCTGAAAGCTGAACTCGCACTGTGGGGTCCACTCAAACTTTTTATCTTTCTTGAGGAGTTCGGTTAGAGGCTTAGCAACCTTGGAGAAATTCTTGACGAAGCGGCGGCAATAGCTCGCTAAACCGAGGAAACTCCGAACTTGCTTGACCGATTCAGGTGGAGTCCAGTCAAGGACAGCTTGAACTCGCTCGGGATTGACAGCAATGCCCTTACCAGAGATTACATGGCCTAGATAGGTTACTTCTGGCAACCATAACTCACACTTAGAGAATTTGGCATAAAGGCGATGCTCTCGAAGTTTCATCAATACCAGCCTTAGATGTTCGGCATGTTCTTCCTCATTCTTGGAGTAGATGAGTATATCATCGAGGTATACCACAACGAATTTATCCAAATACTCCATGAAAATCGAGTTCATTAACCGAGAGAAGGTGGCTGGAGCATTGGTTAACCCGAAGGACATGACGGTGTACTCGTATTGACCATAACGAGTAACAAAGGCCGTTTTAGGAATGTCCCCATTCTTGATTTTTATTTGATGGTAGCCCAACCTCAAATCCATCTTGGAAAAGAATGAGGATCTAGCGAGCTGATCATACAGGTCATTGATCCTGGGGAGCGGATACTTGTTCTTGATAGTGACCAAATTGACAGGTCGGTAATCTACAACCATCCGATCCATTCCATCCTTCTTCTTGACGAAGAGGACGGGGCAAGCCCATGGGGATGAACTAGGACGGATGAAACCCTTTTGCAAGGACTCATCGAGTTGTTTCTTAAGCTCGGCTAGTTCTAGGGGTTCCATCTTATAGGGTCTTCTAGAGATTGGGACGGTTCCTGGAACAAGATCTATCACGAACTCGACATCCCTGTCAGGTGGAACACCTGGCAGTTCCTCTAGAAAGACATCTAGAAAATCACGGACTACCGGAATATCTTCGAGATCTGGAAGGGGGTTGACATTTAAGGAGTAGAGCTGACGCTTAGCCACTCGGGTTAAAACATTAACTGTCTTGCCCGAAGGATGGGTGAGTTGAACAGTTCTAGTAGAGAAATCAATCTTAGCATAATGGGCTGACATCCAGTCCATACCCAAGATGATGTTTATGTCCGAGGACTTTAGAGCTATTTGTGATGCAAGGAAGACTAATCTGTCGACAAGGATTTCATTCCCATGACTTATTCTAGAGGTTTGCCATCTAGAACCAGGAGTCTGAATTTCCATGGAGGTGTGCATGTCACAAAATGTGGTGTTGTGCAATCGAGCATAGCTCTTTAAATAAATGAATGAGATGCTCCAAAGATAAAAAAACAGTTTGCGGATGGCAATTAACAAGGAGTGACGAGAACGATGTTGGGATCCTCATGGGTCTCCTCACCTGAAACGTAGTTGACGTGGCCTGGCAATGGCAGCTGGTTTGGCGTGAGCACCTTCCTGGCTGGCTTACCACGGCCAATGAGACTTTCGATCCGAGGGGTTGTTCAGGGACACTCACGGATGTAGTGACCCGTCTCTCCACACTTGAAACAGGTTATCACATTGGGGCGTGGAGCAGCATTAGCAGCGGGGCCACCATAGGCCTTGGGCGGTGCAAACTGCTGGTTGGGGCGAGGCGCCTCAAAGGATGGCCTCGGAGTGAATCTGGGTGGCAGAGCGGTGCTTGGGATCCGCACCCGCGCTTCGAGATCGAGAGCGGATGAAGAACCAAAGTCACGGAGTGCTTGCGTGAAGCTTCAAAGTCGACCGGTTTCCAGACCGATAGCCTTGTTGACTAACTTATGGAAGGAGGTGCACTCATGCAGACGAAGATCATGGCGAAGCTCGGGCTAAGTCCTTGCGGAACCTTGCACCTTCTTGGCGTCGGTAGATACCTCTTGAGAGCATAACGTGCTAGATTTCCAAACTCATGATCGTATGCATCTACATGCAGTCTACCCCGGTGAAATTGCAGAATTCTTCCTCTTACGATCCATGAGACCTTCCGAATGTGATGCTCACGGAAAGTCGCATTGAACTCAGCCTGTAGTGATTTGGCCAACCGGGCGATAGCCTCGAAATTCTCCCACCAAAGGCTAGCGGGGCCTTCGAGGTGATAGGCAGCAAAGATAACCTTATCAGCTTCAGCCACGTTGGCAGAACGTAGCTTGTGGGTGATGCTATGAAGCCAGTCATCCGCATCGAGAGGCTCAACGGAATGTTTGAACTTCGGTGGATACAGTTTGACAAAGTCATTGAGTGACACTAGGTCATTCCTTGGTTGGCGTGCGGTATTCTGCTCAATCCGCTCCAGCAAGTGATTGGTCTCACGCTTGTTGCATTCTGCCTCCATCATAACTTCGGCCAAAGAAGGCGGTTGAGGCAGATTTACATTCCTAGCTGCGCTGGCTTCTCCCTGCTCCGGAGCAGCAGGGTTGTTGCGGGTGTTGATCATCCTAAGAAACAAAACAACGGTTTAAACAAGGATGGCAAAATTTGGCAAGGAAGTGCGGAATGTAATGGATAACACGGAATGCAGAGATGTTCATCCGTATGACATGGTAATATAGAAACTACCATATATATACCAACGGTCATACACACCATTCATAGTTTAGTACAAGCCCGGCTAGAGTACAACTACAGTGAAAGGCGTTACATCTCATCGGAAGCATTCCCAAACTCCTATACATTATTTTTCTACACTTCCGGAATTGATACACACTAAGTCATATTCCACGGGTCACGCAGGACGGTGGAAATACAACTATTACAATACTAGAGATACTAGTACTAGCTCAGACAGCTCCATAGTAGTCCTCATAGAAGTCACCTCCATAGCCTGGAAGCTCAACATGATTATCCGGAAACAGACGGTCCTGAGGAGCTTGTGGACCATAGGGGCTAGGATGAGGTCTTGGACCAACAAGCGATGGCTGCAGGGGACCACGGGTGGGGTGATGCCTCCCACATCACGCCAATCCATCATGTCCGGTAGAGCAGATCTCACAGATCTGATCCCTCATATCCATACATCCAGCTTGCACAGCCGGTGCAAACCGAGTCAAAGTGGCCCAATGATCGGCACGGGTGTTGAAAAGCTCCATTCTCAAGGCCCGATTCTCTCGTTCCTTATCCTCGAGCATCTCAGCAGTGGTGCGGGTTAGTGAGTCCTCCTGAGTGGAATCAGCATAGATGGCCTGAAGATACCCTTGCGCCCCTGGGAGCGAAGCTGGCATATAACGAAAGTCGGTGTTCCGAAGCAGGCCAGTCCTGACTCGCATGATGGTCATCATAGAGTATGCAGCATCCTGCACAGCTATCTCAATAGTGACCCCGAGTCCATAGGGGTGGTAAAGAGGCTCAGTCGATCCAGGATAAGAAGGAAATATCCTGACAGTGTAGAGGTATTGGCTTTGATTAAAATCTCGGAATTGCTCTTCGACGGTGTATTCGGGATACCAACGGCAACCCGTCTCAATCATAACCCGGACTAACATAGCCGTATGACTGGGCACATCGATGCACCTGGTCAGACGAACCACTTGGTTTTGAGCACGAGTGGCCATCTGAAAGCACAACCAGAATGCAAAGACATTAGAATTTCTAGGGAAAATCGGACAGCATAACATCTGTAAATGCTCAAGAACAGATTTGAGACATTCAAAATCAGATTGCAAAACCACTCAACACCATCATATCAAGGTTCTGGTTCAACTGGTAACATACTAAAAGTAGTAGAAACTGAACTGAGGCTATAACCAACAATCCTATAAGTTACTACGGATTAGTAATACGTGAACCTGATAGAGAGGAGAGAGCTTAGTTCTATACCCACGTAGAATGAGAAGAGGATGACTCAGATCAGAGGGCATAAGGTAAAGGAGTAAAAAGAGCCTTACGTCCCTCCCACAATCAATTCCCCTACATATAACTAAAGCATTTCTAGACTCGACATCGACCAGTTTGGCTTAGCGAACCTACAGGCAGTCCGGCTCTGATGCCAACGCTGTCAGGACCCCGATTCCAAGACACATTGACCTAGCCGGTAACACCTCATATCACTTTGCGGCCTCACGCACGGTATTCCCACCGTGTCGCCTTACCATGGCCGGGACCGTTTGGCGCTTTTGGCTCACGTATATGATAGTGTCGCTAGCATCCACATGACAGAGAACCCGGGCCGACATGGCTAGTCGTGAACCCAAAGCGACGCTAACCCATGGGGACAGGCATACATGAATCACATCGAGCATGTCGGTCATCAACGTATGAATCCAGGCTGTAGCACTGGGCTAACAGGACTCCGGTAACCCGGGCTGTAGCAAGCTAGGCAGGACTCCGGATATCACCGCGTGACATTTCCCGAAGGACGACATAAGAACGAAGTGAAACACATGCCGCCACCATGTGTCCAAAGCAATAGTCTTTGGGCTAGCGAGGACTCCGTGAACCGGGCTGTAGCGGACTACTATCGCTAGGAAGCACTAGACTACATTTCCCCATATGAGAGGCTGCCAAGGATAAACAACTAGATTGTCGGATCCCACTCATACCAAGCATTTCAATCATACACACAATATGCCCGATATGAGTACATACAACATGGCATCATAACAAAACTCTACAACTCAAAGTACTTTATTTAAGAGGCTCCGAGGAGCCATACATAACATATCCATACAGATAGGGGTCACATGACCCAACACTCAAGTCATACAAGCATACAAGCACATGCGGAAGCAAACTAGTCTGAGTACAGACACTAAAAAGAAAGAAAGCTTGATGAAGCCCTTCTATCTACTGTGGCCCTTCACAAGCCTTGGATCACCACCTGGGGTGGCTAGTTCACTCGTCGACGTCAAGGTCTACATAAAACACATCGGAGGGGGCGATGTTGTCGTCTGAAAACATTAATTAAGAAAACATGAGTACGGAGGTACTCAGGAAGTCTTACAACAGAATCCTATCATACATGCATATTCTCAAGAAGGTAGTGGAGTTATTGCAGCAAGCCAGCTTTGACTCTTGGCTAAGCTATCCTCGTGACATTACTTGAAAAGCATTTGTCGCACATGAGTCCACTAATCACCATCACAATACTCCACCGTGGATCCTCTCTCGTCAACCCATGAGAGGGCATCCATGATACTCACACTTATCTTGAGGCTTTTAGTAGTATCCATTTACTTGTCTATGAACTGCATAGGCGACCAAGTAGTCCTTTACATGACGCGCTATTAGAATAGTTTTATACCTGCAGGGTGTGCCGTCACACATGTTTCCACCACTTAGCGTCGCACACGATATGTGCTCGGCAGACTTCAAGCGAAAGCCGACATGGGTGTAGACCACGACCTGACCAACCACACAAGTCTCTAGTCCAGGTTTATCGCCTATTCGGGTTCCATCCGTAGGGAGTCTGGCCGAGGTTTCCACTAACGACCCGAGCGATGTGTGCAGGGTTCCCGAGACACCAAGCAGGCGAATCGGTACACAGGCCACGTGCCTACCGCAACACAGCCCACCCCTAAGGTCAGCGCTGCGTGCGCCCCCACATGCTACAAACACGAAAACTACTTGCAACTCACGGACAGAGGACGAGAGGGCTTGATAAGTCGGCGGGTCATATTTGAGGCCCAACGTGTGGTAGTAGCTGATCTTAAATCACACATATAGATCTCATTTCTTAGGGACGGCCTCAATGAAACAACCCACCATGTACTCCTACATGGCCTCTCATCGATTCCTTTACCAAAACATATTCAACACTTTCACTCTCGAAACCGACACAACCTTTCACTCTAGTTCATCATCCCGATGAGCCAGACCTGACACAACTCTAAGCATAGCAAGCATAGCATGGTAGGAATCACAAACATGGCTCAAACAACTCCTACACATACTAGTGGGTTTCATCTAGTTACTGTGGCAATGACAGGTCATGCAAAGGAAGTGGGTTCAACTACCACAGCACACAACAGTTTGAAACGCGTTGTCTTAATGCAGTAAACAAGAGCAGAAGCGAGAACATGGGTTTGTATCGGAATGATCAATGGGTTGCTTGCCTGATGTAGTGGTAGTAGGATACTGCCCTTAAGACGGATATTTGGGGTTATCCTCGGAGGCAGAACCTATCACGAAAGACACACCGAACATAAACAACACATGACAATATGCAACAAAATTATGCATGCTATGAGATGGCAATATGAATGTGTGTTGGCCTAATGCAAGCTAGAACAGAAAGGAATGAACTCATTTGAACCAAAGATTCAAATGTTAGCTCATTTAACATAGCCATAAAGGTGTATTATTTTATTCTGCTTAAACAGCAAGGTTAACTTGTTCTGACATGCATCAAACCATTACCAATGGATAGATTGGATTTTTTTGATCAAAATTCATATACAAACTTTGCATTTGGAGTTACAGATTAATTTCTATGATATTTTTAAGTTTGCAACAATTTCTGGAATTTCCTGTAAACAAATAAAACCAGAAATTAATTATTATACGTGATCGTCGAGTGACGTCGAGGGTCAACAGGCGTCAGTCAACCTGACCACTGGGTCCCGCATGACAGTAGCTAATTAGGCTAACTAATTTTAATTAAACCTAAACTAGGTTAATTAGCAGAGGGCCCTACCTAGTCAACTATGTCAGCGGGGTCAAACCCGCCGACGTTTAGCCACCGGCGAGGCCAGACACGGCGGCGAGAGTGTGATTGTGCATTCCAGCGACCATTTGGACGGCGGAGACCATCTACGGGTAGCCGAAGACAACCCGTGACGTTTGGTGGTGGTGGTTGAGCTCGGGGTGGCCGGGAACGTTGCCGGCGACGAGCTTGGCGGTCGCCGGACTCGGGTGAGGACGAACCCGTGGCTACGGGGCACGGCAGGGCACGGGCTGAGGTGCGTTGGGCTCCTGGGAGTGCGGTGAGTGCGATGGCGTGCTCGGAGTCGAGCCAAAGTGGCTGTGGCCACGACGGCGACGCGTCTTGCGGCGGCGAAAAGGGCGAGCTTCGGTGCGGTCGGTGCGGGGCTTGAGAGCGAGAACGAGAAGGAGGGAAAGGTAGCCGGGCTCACGGCGAGTGCGACGAAGCTGTCGGCGAGGTCGGGGACGAGGTGATGCGGTGGCGACGGCAATGGGGATCTCCGGCGAGGTTCGGTGAAGACGAGCTCGAGGAAGACGAAGCAGGGCTTGCGAGCTCTCGGGGCTCGGGCTGTTCGACGGAGTCGACGACGGCGGAGTGGTTGGACACGGTGGCTTGGTACGGGGAAGACGGTGGACGCGACTACGTCGGCGGTGCGGCGGCAGGTGCGTCGGCCATCATGCGGGAGAGCGAGGCAGAGGGGCAGGGGGGTCGAATGAGATGTCCACGGGGTCGGGGCGGCGACGTGGAGCTCACCCAGGTGCTCGGTGGCACAGGCGGTAAGCAGCTGACGCCGTGGAGAGCTCACGCTCGCCGGCGTCACCTCTGTGCCTCCGTGGCGACGACGAAGCAGCTGGCTGGCATGGGCCAGCACAGTGCTGGGCCGGCCAGCTGGGCTGCCAGGTGGGCTGCGGCCAGGTAAGTGGTTTTTCCCCTTTTGTTTCTGTTTTCAATTATTCTGTAGGTTTGTTGCATTTCTAAAAATACCTAGGCAACTCCAAAAATCACCAAACCGCACATGGTCCTTAGTTGGAATATATCCAGCATGGAACATTTTAGTTTGGGATTATTTGAGCATTTGAAGTATTTTACATAATTTAAATGCCCAAATTCAAATAGCTAAAGATTTAAACCAGTGCCCTTAGAGTGACCTAGAAATCTGTGCATCACTTCTGACAGTGGTTTAGGACCAAGGCAAAGGTGATGAACATTTTGAAAGGGCATTTCAGGTTCATTGAAAATATTTTTAGTAAACCCTAGTTGGATTCAGAGGGGTTCTGGGGGTTCTCTCTTCCCCATTTCAAATTTCTGATGAAAGGTAAACATGATGCAACACTCTAATGCAAGGACTAACTAGGATGTGACATCCGTACTTTGTTCGTCGTCCGCTGGCTCACCCTGCTCTTTCGATTGGTCTATTCGGTCGTCGTTTCCTCCTGAGTCGACCAGGGTATTGTTTTTTCTTGCGTTGTTATCGCTGTTTTTGCCGAGGCGAGATTTGGAGCTATATTTCGCTGGATCCTTCCGTTCCTCGTCATCATTTTCTTTGGGTGTATCCACCATGTATATGTCATGTGATGAAGTGGCGTTCCAGCGCCCTGTTGGCGGTGGTTCCTGTTCGTCTCCTTCATCGTCGTCCATACCGTCGATGTATTCGGAGTCGAAGTCGAGGATGTCGGTTAAATCATCGACAGTGGCTACTAAGTGGGTGGTGGGTGGGGAGTGAATTTCTCTGTCATCCGCATCCCATTCTAGCCGGACATAGTTTGGCCAAGGTTCTCCTGAGAGGGAGAGAGACCTTAACGAGTTTAGTACATCGCCGAAGGGTGAGTGCTGAAAGATATCCGCGGAGGTGAACTCCATGATCGGCGCCCAATCGGATTCGATAGGTATGGGCACAGGTGGTTCGGAGTCCGTGGCTGGAGACGAGTCCATTGGTTCGGTGTCACGGCTCTCCTGAAGGGTAAGGTCAGTGTTCGGCTCTATCGCCGCTGAGAGTGCAGCCTCCAAGGCGGGGTCTATCCGCCCGTCCTCGGATGGCGCGATCTGTTCCGGATTGAAGGCCGGAGTGGTTGCTGGCGTGATTTCCCGAACGTTGTCCGACGGCAGAGCTACATCATGCTCGTCGTGATCGTGCGGCACACCTGGCATGGGCTCGAATCCGTCGAAGATCAAGTCTCCGTGGATATCGGCAGTGTAATTCAAGTTTCCAAACCTTACCTGGCGGCCAGGGGCGTAGCTCTCGATCTGCTCCAGATGGCCAAGTGAGTTGGCCCGTAGTGCGAAGCCGCCGAATACAAAGATCTGTCCTGAGAGGAAAACCTCACCCTGAACCTCATCGTTATCGATGATCGAAGGAGCCATCCAGCTTTACGGCGACGGCACAGTGGAACTCTCAATGAAAGCACCAATGTTGGTGTCAAAACCGGTGGATCTCGGGTAGGGGGTACCGAACTGTGCGTCTAAGGCGGATGGTAATAGGAGGCAGGCGACACGACGTTTACCCAGGTTCGGGCCCTCTCGATGGAGGTAATACCCTACTTCCTGCTTGATTGATCTTGATGATATGTGTAGTACAAGAGTTGATCTACCACGAGATCGTAGAGGCTAAACCCTGGAAGCTAGCCTATGGTATGATTGTTGTTGTCCTATGGACTAAACCCTCCGGTTTATATAGACACCGGAGGGGGCTAGGGTTACACAGAGTCGGTTACAAGGGAGGAGATCTACATATCCGTATCACCAAGCTTGCCTTCCATGCCAAGGAGAGTCCCATCCGGACATGGGACAAAGTCTTCAATCTTGTATCTTCATAGTCCAACAGTCCGGCCAAAGGATATAGTCCGGCTGTCCAGATACCCCCTAATCTAGGACTCCCTCAGGTGCTCTCTATGGAAGGGATGCATAAGCTCTCACCCATGTGGGAGGCACTACAAAAAAAATACACTTCCGTGATGATACGTGTTTGTCACAGTAGGTCGCGTTTTTTTTTCATGCATGTACATCCATGACAAATTTATGAGAGAATCAAGATAGTCATACCTGTGCTGTCGTAGAAGTGTTCCATGACATTACGAAAATTATCATCACGGAAGTGTCCACTTCCATGACGATAAGCGCGTCCCAGAAGTGCTTTCGTCAAGGGTGACCGACACGTGGCATCCACCGTAACGGAATGCCGTTAAGCTATCGGGTCTGGTTTTGGATCCGATAACCCGTTAATAGCCCCGACCAATGGGGATTTCCACGTGTAAAATCATCATTGGCTGCAGGAAACACGTGTCGGCTCACCGCTGGGACAGATGTCATCCACTCATTGGACAGAAGGCGCCTATGATACGTCGACACGTGGCACGGCCCAACAAGTTTAATTGGGCCGACCCAATTAAAGGCCCACAAGTTTTGCGGACCATAATGGGCCGGCCCAGCTAAAGGCCCACAAAATTTTGCGGACCATAATGGGCCGGCCCAGTTAAAGGCCCACAAGATATTGCGGACCATAATGGGCCGGCCCAGCTAAAGGCCCACAAGATTTTGCGGGCCATAATGTGCCGACCCAGCTAAAGGCCCACAAGATTTTTGTGTGCTATAATGGGTCGGCCCAGGTAAAGGCCCACAAGATGCTTGCGGATCATAATGGGCCGGCCCAGCTAAAGGCCCACGAGATTTCGCCGACATTAATGGGCTGGCCCAGCTATAGGCCCACAAGATTTTGAGGACCCTAGTAGGCCGGCCCATTAACTGGCTGCCATGTTTTGGGCCAAATGTCGGCCCATATCTGATCCGGTCCATTAATGGCCTGCCACGTTTCGGGCCTAAAAGTGGCCCATATGAGACAAATTACGGCCCAGATCAGGTCCGACCCTTTAAGAGGTGTTGGGATCAATTATGGCCCATATCAAATTCGGCCCGGCAACTGGACACTATGCTTTTGGGCCCACTTGCTAAAGGCCCACTTAGTAATTCGGCCTGATATTAGTTTTGGCCTGTTAAGGGCCCGTTTAAAATTTCGGCCCTATATTAATTTCGACTGTTAAAAGCACGTCATATAGTTGGGCCTAACTACGACCCGATTTGCATCCGGCCTGCTCGCAGCCGATATCTGATTGGGCCAAACAAGGACTGAGACAATTTTGGCCTGTTAAAAGCCCGTGATTTGATTCGCACAATCATGGGCCGGGGTTCATTTCGGGCTGCTGCAGGCCTGTGAGCTGTTTTAGGCCCAACCTACTTCGTGATTGCATGACGGCCCGATTATGTACCGTAATTTTATGGTTTGGCCCGTAAAATAACTACAGCATCGTGAATAAGAAAAAACCTAGACTATACAATAAAGAAATTATGGCATATTACATCCACTGGGCATTAAAGTTCACCACTATGATAATAAAGCATAAGCAGACAGCAGATTACATACACTGGGCATCAAAGATCACCACCAGTGCAAATAAACACGCCGACAAAATAATATACAAAACCGACAGCACTTCAATAGAGTTCAAGAAAGGTTAGCCCTCTTTGGGGAGCTGCAGCGCAAGCAGCTAAGCAAGATGATGAGATCTAGCTTTGTTCAACACTTATATCTTCCTCACTCTGAAAGATAAACAAGCGAACAGATGACAGGTTTTGCGTAAAAGTATCGATCTTGACAATTCATAACATTTCTTCTTGTGAATAAAGTGACACAGTTTAAAATTGCATTAACACAATATGGTATTGTTCAGGTCAAGACATGGCAGGAAATGACATTGTGAAGGAGTTGGCAGCTTCACAACAACACCGGATTACGATCAAGAACTCATAAGTATCAATGGTTAGTGTCTTGTCAATTTATACCATTTCAAATTGGCAAATAAAGAGACGGTTTAAATAATAGTAGAATGATATGACATTGTTCATAGTTAAGACATTGCAGAATATGACATTGTCTTTGTAGTGGGTAGGTTCACCACACCACCGGATTACGGATGAAGAACAAAGCATACATGCGATGCAAAAGAAGATCACTTGCTCTGTATAGTTTAATTTACATGGTATGAAGAAGGAACTTGGTTGTACAACTGAAAACTTAAATTGAGGAAGGACAAACTTTTGTTTATGAACTACATAATAAACTTTAAATAAGCAATTTGATGCAAACACCAAAAATAAACAGTTGTTGCAGTCATGCCTAACCAAATATATACAACAAAGTTTGAAGGCTTGAGATGGACAAACTTACATTATTGGTGAAGACAGGCTCTATAAAGGCCTTGTCCATGCTGATGGGGGGGCAATTCAAGAAGTTTACCACAGAATCTTCTTCAAAAGCATTGCCTTTATTCTACATTTTGTTAAGAGTAAATATAGATGTGATAATATACAAAAAAAATGGAGAATATTTAAGATAAGATGAAGAGTGATGCTACATAACCAAGTAGCTATAAATGTAAG
Source organism: Aegilops longissima (assembly GCA_021605205.1). Classification (NCBI taxonomy): domain Eukaryota; kingdom Viridiplantae; phylum Streptophyta; class Magnoliopsida; order Poales; family Poaceae; genus Aegilops; species Aegilops longissima. The sequence continues at coordinate 324,830,898 of CM038677.1, forward strand.
TGCAGTGATACAGGCAAAAGGTACAGCCAAGAGCAATGCACAACTAAACTTATTCAGTACCAACCTTATGGTAAGAGTAAATATAGATCCGATGTGTAGAAAATGGAGGCAAAGGAAAATAAGCTGCAGAGTGATGGTACATGAACAACTACTGTCATTATAAGTACAATCGATAAAGGACATCATGTACTTACAAGAACAATGCATAGCTAAAAAACATTGGCATTGGATATATTCTACACTAATGTAACCATTCATACAGATCAGATAATTTGGGCGAACAATTGATAAGCAAGCTATCATAAATACTGCTGTCACATAATGAACCGGTATGTATGCAAGTACGGTGATACATGACAACAGTACTAACAAGAGCAAAGCAGCGGGCAGCATATTTGCGATATCACGTCGTTCTTTTCAAACAGAATTCTTCTTGAGCAGATTTCCTGCAAAAAGATCCATAAGGCACATGCGGAAAAGTAGAAGTTCAAATTGTCATGTGATTTCATAGACAATACCTCATCACAGGAGCGAGACCGATTGCATAACAAGGTTTTTCCATTCAATGTCTTCTAAATTTAGCACAGGAGACTTCACCGGAAATTCATTTATAGACTTGCCACCAAAGTGTGATTTCCTCAGGTAACACCGATACTGTTGCAATGCTTCCTTGAAAAGCACAAGCAAGCTTTGCTCGTCATGACTATCCAGATTGACCCTCTCCTAGTTACAACAATGTAATGTAAATCATTGATGTGTTCAATCAGCAGAAAACAGGAAAATAATAACCATGAATAATAGCACTTACACGTAAGTTGGACAGGAAGATGTGAAAATGGTGTTTGTCTTCACAATAATCTTCCCATGATGGGAATATATGCACGTAGTCCCTAACAACATTGAAAGCATTGTCTTTTAAACTGGGAATAAATGGAATGGGGTTCCAATCTGCAGGAATTGGCCGTCTCTGCAGTTGCGATAGGTCTTCGGCCGGTGGACTTGCTGTACTTTTTGCTGGAGTGGGATTTTTATGTGGTACAGCTGGTGCTATGGCAAATGAAATCGGTATACCTTTTGCTGGAGTGCAGGTCCTGTGTGGTGGGGCTAGTGGTGTGGCCATTGATGTATGGGTACAGTCTGCTGGAGTCGGTCCTACGTTTTGTGTCACTAGTTGTACAGCCAATATAAGTGGGGTGATGTCTGATTTCTCCGGCACCACCATGTTTTTCAAGGACTTTGCTGGTGCTCCTTCAGGTTCAGAAATCACCCTCTTCCTTTTTGATGCCTGATGCACACGAACAACATTTGAGTGAAAAAACATGGTATGATGACAGATGGAATATGTATTGATAATGGATGGGCATGGCATCTCGACATATATGATGAGTAAACTAAGCAGATGGCGGTGCAACAAAGTAGAAGGAATGCAAGACAACATATGTAAGATACCTGCAATCAATAAAACATTGCCAAATTAGAACAGGCACCTTGATGGGTGAACAGGACAGGCCATCTGCCTTTAACTCCTCGAGGTTAGAATAGTCATTAGGATCATATTCTGAACAAGAGTCAACAGGTGGGGAGCGTATGAGTTTCATTGCATCCAGAATGGCACTCAATGCCTTGGTGCCAATTTTGTAAGTCATTGCAGTGTTTAGCTTCAAGAGTGGACTACTGCTAGTGCGACACAAAGCGCAGCTACACACATCATAGTGTAGATATCATGGGAAAACCTTAAGCATCAGAGTAAAATCAGCAAAGTGGAACTTGCTGGAATATATGTGCTAGTATTGCCGGTACGGCTAGAAAGGCTTCGGTACCAGCTCTCTTCAAGTGAAGGTGCGGTACTGTTAATATCAGTGTAACTCTCAAAGGCAACATAGCTCTTCGCATTTCCTTGCTATTCTTATAGGATTCAAGTGGGCAGGCCACTACAAATCCTATTCCTATGTTTACAAGATCCTACGAATCAATGAGGCTCAAAGTTTCCATCACAACCGACCGTATAGACCTCTACACGTCAAATGTCCCTGCTCATCTTGATCACAGGAACATCTTGTACTACTAGCATACTCCCTCCGTTCCAAAATATAAGTCTTGGTAGAGATTTCCACTATGGATCACATCTGATGTATCGAGATACATTTTAGAGTGTAGATTCACTCATTTTGCTCCATATGTAGTCCATGGTGGAATCTATACAAAGACTTGTATTTAGGAACGGAGAGAAATATATTAAAGAAAACGGAAGAGGAACATGGAAAAGAAGAGCAATCAGATTTTGGATAATAAAATGTTGGTTGCAAGAGTGCCCACACAAGATGAACGAGGCGCATTAAGAATGCAACTCTCAGCTGTCTCTCGACCATTTCAGGTGGTTGGATGAAGATCCTACATCTCCTAACCCTTCTTCTTCCTCGTCTCTTAATTCTTCCCATCTGAGAACACCACACGGGCATGGGGCGGACCACCGCCCCCACCGCCTGTGTTCCTCCGCCACCCCACCCCCACCAGCGTCGAGTTTTCTTAGTTCGTGAGGCCCCATAACCACCCGAGCCCTTGGATCGCACCGGCGAACTCCGCGAGCTCTGAAAAATCGATGACCCAATTTTGAAATTTAGTCTCTGTGATTTAACTAGTGTGGAATATAAAGGGAAAACCATGAGCATTGGGAGTATAGTGTTGAGCGTGCCATGGCGGATCTGAAGGTGCAAACCAGACAAAGGCAACTTCGCAACCAAGACAAGAAATCAGAGTAAAGCAGTGGCGATCTATTTTCTTGCTTCGATAAATAAGTTGAGCAGATACAAAAGAGTATCGCCTATGGTGTGGCGCCGTGTACGCATCTGCTGAGAATTTGACGGTGCTGCGGTAGCGATGGCTGTCGGCAGCGTGGAAGCAGATCTAGGAGGGTAGACGGTGGCGGCAGGGCGCGGTGGACGAGACAGTCGTAGGAGCGGCGCCGGCAAGGTGGACGACAGTGGGGATGAAGCGAGAGGATGGGATGCAAGGATCCTGGTCCGAAGGCATGGATGAGAGAGGTCGATCTCTTGTAATGGACGGCGGCGTCGGGTATCGGCTCGGCATGGTGGAGGAGGGCGCCGGTGGATGGGGTGGCGGACGGCGGCGGACGGAGGAGGTGGGATGGAGAGGGTGTTTTGGCGCCCACGAGTCTGAATGGGGAAAAGGGAGGTAGAGAGGAAGGGGAACCATGTATTCAGTAGCGCTTGTCTCAAATGCGAGGAAATTTACAAACTTAGCCCCGTTTCAAATTTCTACTACATCACAACAACATTAGTCGGTTGGGGATAGGACGGTAATCTCGCATATACCGAATATTTGCCGATGAGAGTTTGTTTTTGGCGCCCACCGTGTATGAATATGAATCGGGGAGGGAGTCGATTTCGGCCGAGGGCACACTGTGTTTTGGCGCCCACCGTGTATGAATCCGGGTGAGAGGCGGTTACGTCATGTTTGGGTAAAATTACAAACCTACCCCTATCGAAACCTATAGAAATCCAGGACATAGGCTTTGCGTGGCAGGGATAGGCAGCAGTGATTTCCATCTCGCAGATTTTGGTTTCGGGCGGGGTTACTGCGACTTTCCCCGCTTCATTCAAATTTTGCACAGTGCAGGTTTACCATGCCAACTCAATTCGAATCCCGTTTGTATTCTACTATTTTTTTTCGGGCAGGATCCATTTTCAATTGGAATTACATTCTATATACATCATTTTTTATATATACTTTCAAAATCACAACAAAGAATTCTGCTCCTTTATATGTATAATATGATTTACGAATACAACGATCTCGAAATCTTAAGGTTGAATTCGAAATTTTTTAACCAAATTATGTTCTACTAAAATGTATGGATCAGTAATATCTACATATTAAATAACATAGATGTGCGTGAATTCATATGAGTATGCATGTTTGATAGATCAATTTTGGTTCGAGTATGGATTACATGTATCATCATCTCGAATTCAAATATTTGAATCCCTTTTTTTTCACTCCTTTCACGCCCATCTCTCTTGCATGCATGCTCCTTTAGGTAGCTATCACTCTCCTTTCTCCAGCTCACCCGCATGCTCACTTCATGTTTCTCCTATCCTCGCAAACTTTGTCTCTCGACGTCTCCCTTGAGAAGTGTCACACTCTCCCTATCATTATACATTACACGGTTTTCATTATCTCCCACGTCTCTACTGTTCTATGGTATCACTCGGTACCTAAGCTTTCTTTTTCACCGCCACACACAGTCTCCACTCGTCTTTCACTTTGTCTTTCTCTTTATGGGATTCTCTCACACACCCTATATGTCTCTACATATGACTCATACCACTAAAATTACTCTCTCTCTCTCTCTCCTTACACAACATTTGTTGCGATCTCCTTTTAAATCTCCATCCCAGGTGACATTATTCATTTGTTTACCGATCAGACAACCCCGACTACCGTCTCCTCTCTCTCTCTCTCACACACACACACACACAACTCCTGCTTCCACTCCCTTCCCGACTACCGTCTGTCTCTCACACACACAAAACTCTCGCTTCACTTTTGACTCGTATTTCTCTCACAAACATTTATCGACTGGCTAGCCTCTAGATAGGTTATACACCCTTGACTCGTGCTTCCACCATCGCATACATGTCTCTCTCCGCTCCTTGTATCTATGTAGCTTTTCTTCCTTTCTTGAGACCGCCCTCTCGATCGTGCACACACACACTATCGCCTCATTTTAAGCTGATACCTATCGCACACACACTACTTGTGTCTTTGTCACACATGCACTCCGCCCTCCTCCACTCTCCTCTCTCTCACACACACATGGGCCTTTTGCAACAACTAGCAAGATGCCCATGCGTTACCTGGAACATCAAGATGCATTTGTATGAGTAGTTTATCTTGTGGGGAAAAGGATGAGCGAGGAAGGCCTTATTTGCAAATGTGGAGAGGGTGTGGGTATCTTTTACAAAATTGCCATAGTTTCCTTCCTATCCGTCGGATATAGATCGGACGTCATATATTGCAGGATGGCAGGCACACGATCATCACCGACAATGCTTTTTATAAGAGTAGGGATAAAAAATAGAGTTGGTGATGATGGTGGGCCTGCCATCTGCAATGTAAATCATCCGATTTATATCGATGGATAGGAAGGAAAATATAACAATTTACCAACAATCTTCACCACATTTGCAGATAAGGCCTTCCCTCATTCATCCTTTTCTCCCACAAGATCTTGATGTTCCGTGCAACACACGGGCATCTTGCTATTAAGAGTAGAAATTAGACATATACCACTTCTCGAATCTTGAAACCAACAACATTCCTCCTTATCTCATCAAAACCGCCAAAGGAATATATTTTGAGTGAAACATAACATATTTTTAGTGATATCGTATTTCAAAACTAGACTTTTTTCTATCAAATCGGTGAATATGTATTAATCTACTTTGATTGTGTGGCAACGCATTGGCACATTGCTAGTAGTTATTATAATTTTTGGACACCGGACAAGCGGTGGAGTACATATCTGAAGAGAAGAGGCGCATGACGCAATCGGCCTCTCGCTGTCTCGCACACATGAGTGTTACGTAAAGCGGCGTTAACAAATAAACTCTAAAACCCTAGGCGCACGATTGCTGCATTCGCGGGTACCGGGTACATGGTGGAGCACCTTTGTAGGAGTTGATGGTCGGGACCACAGGTGAACGACTTGGAGCGCGGTGGCTCGCCAGTTGCCACAGGTCGAGTAGCCACGTTTAAAATATCGTGTTTTAGCGTGGTTAAGAGTTCCGATTTTCAATGGCACGTTATAAGTAGTAAGTAGTTTTTAGAATGATTGGTATGGAGCGAAAATGGAATTCATAGTACTACGTACCTCCTTGGCATATGGTTGTATGGGTTTATGTTGCGAGATGTTGAACCTGGTAGTTCTAGGGCAAATACTATGGTTTAGATTTAGATGCTGGTTTTCGATGTCGGAAGGAAACCCTTCTTTGATTAAAAAACTACTACCTCCATTCTGGTTTACTAGTCCCCATCGTACTTTGGGTCAAAGTTTGTCCATGAATTTTACTTGTAAAATGTGAATGGAAAACAGATTTTGTTATACCCATACAAAAAAAGAACTGGAGGGAGTGATTGCTCGACGACAGACGCGACCTCTCATAGCGCGAGGCATTGAACCGTGCGCCCGACCAAGAGGGCCGCACTTTTCGCTGCAGCCCGGCTGAGCACGCCTCCTCGCTGCGTGCAACCAGCTTAAGACTGCCCGCCTGCCTTCATTGAATCCGTGCGTGTGCGGCAACACGTCCTTCCATGAGCCGGCAGGCATTTTAGAACAGAAAACATGACTAAAATATCGCATGGTCTTGACTTGTTGTGCTCCCACCGTAGCAGGAACTAGTAGAGGTTTTCTTTATTTATAACTCTCCTCACTTTTTTTGTCTTTGAAGTGAATCATGGTTGTGGACATTATGTATGAATGTGCGGATATCTGTGAACATGAGTTTGATGTGGAAGTTGAACTTGGAATGTCGGGCTTGCGCGTGAACTATACCATGTCAATGCTTAAATGTTATTGTTTGGAAAGTAATTGTCGTTATTACATGACCGAAAAAACATTTTGTGCCACATCGGTAGATGCACATACATCACAACAGCATCTTGTTGGATAAACATTTGAACCTAGCTATTATGAAGGAAATTTTGTATTGACAACAGCTTTAGATAGCAGGAGACGCTTAGCCTGCTCTGCCTCTGCTAGCTTATTTCTGGCTTCTTCCATCTCTTCATTGGCTTGGGTGAAGAGAGCATCTGATTGCTCCTTTCGCTTCTTTAGGAACTCAGCTACATTGTCAAGGGCTGCTGCATGCTTTCTTTCAGCCTTTACTAATGCCACGAGGACACGAACAGCTGACGACTCCACCTGGCTTGTGTGTAATCCAGCATCATCTGGGAATTTGCACCTTGTGTCTAATCCAGCATCATTAGGGAACTAGCACCTTGTGTGTAATCTAGCCTCATTTTGGAAACATGATCTCGAGGTTGACCATACTTCCCTCCTCAGGAGAACTGCATCGACATGAAGTTACTTCTTTTTAGATCAATACTCGGAGAAACCTAGATCCATTTAGTAGAAGCGGATAAATGAGAACTCGGAGAAGTGAATTCAAAGGAAAAGAAATATAAAACAGACTACAAGGAGAGAACACCCACTTCCTACATCAAGTTAAAAGCGAAAGCATTAGGGCGATTAAGACTCTTCTTATTACACATCGAAGAACACCACGCTTAAGAGAAATGAAACTACAACATAAACACATCGAAGAACACGAGGCTAAACGAAAGTAATTGAAAGGGTGTTACTTACCAAAGCTCGTTTTACAGGTTCGGTGTAGCTCCTCTTTAACTTGCCACGCTCCTTGAAGATGTCCCGAATATCCCCTGTTTGCTCTTCATTGCTCCTCTGCATGTTCACACTCGTGGTTTTAAAATCTCAACATGGCAAGAAAAATACTACTAGTAATACTCGTGCATCTTGTGGGCAACATTAAAGCACTCGTCTGCCATGTTAGAGCATCTCCAACAGAATCGCAACGAGCGACGCTTTAAAAAAGAGTTTACAGTGCTGAGGTCGAGAAGTAGATACTAGAGAGTAGAGGATAGTTCTCAGCATAGATAGATAAAAAAAGATAATTCAACTACTCCTCATCGTCCGACTCCTCCTCGGTGATGTCCTCCTCCGGCGTCTGACTGTAGGCGTGAAGATACCGATCGTTGTCGGATTCCCAGGGTGATGCTGCTCCTAGCCTCATGTTGAGTTGAGCATCCGCTTTTCGCCTACGCTTGTCCTCGCGGTAGGCGGCTCGCTCCGCCCTCCTCTTATCCCTCTCCGCCCTCCTGTGCGCGTATAACTCGCGCTCGTTGATGATGTCCTGCGGGAAGTGTTGGCGCAACATCGCCATGGCTTCCTCGTCAATCTCGGCGATGCCGAGACGGTGCTCCCGCCTCCGGTTGTCGTGATGATCCTCGTCGGTGCTAAGCCGCGGCAGAGGCGCGAGCTCCTGCGCCCGCTCCCGCGTCGGCACGTTGGGGAAGTTCAATGTTCTATGAGGCCACCGGAGGCACCACGCCGCCCGTGTCGTCTGCTGGCGGCCTCGTTAGCGGTGTCAAAATTGCGAGGCGGCGCATCCTGCGAACGGATCTCGGCGGAGAAGCCGCCGGGGGCGCGCGACGACGCCGCGGTATCCCCATGTTTCCGGCAATGGGCGGCATGGTGGCCTTGGCGGCGGTGAGGCGAAAAAGCGGTGGCGAGCACAGAGCGGTGGGGGCGTTGGATTTTATAAAGCGCGCGGACGCCCATGCGCCAAAACTAGCGCCGCCCGGCCGCTTTTTCCAGCGCGATCCTTTCCCGCGTCTGCTATCTCTACTCTCTTATCTACGGTTATATTTATTTTATATTTAATACTTAATATTTATCTCTACTTCCTTTACTGTCTACTTTTTTCTCTATACTTTTTTTTCTTGCAATATAGGTCGTCCGATTTATATCGGCGAGATAGGAAGGAAACAAATGGAATTTTGCGAAAAGATACCCATACCCTCTCCAGATTTGCAAATAAGGCCTTCCCTCATTCATCCTTTTCTCCCACAAGATAAACTACTCATACAAATGCATCTTGATGTGTGCAACGCATGGGCATCTTGCTACTTCTAAAAACCTTTCCATCATTTTCCACACTACAGGTTGCAGATGAAAAAACTACCGAAGCACAGCGCAATACAGGAGCGATGCACAATTACCAGCTGATATTCTTTTGGACAATGGAGGCTATAACCAATTACTTTTACGGGAACAATAGCACCCAGGAAAATTGAAGGGTAGGTATGAACAAAATTGTAACTGCACATGTACTGCTAAGTGACTCAATACACACATTACCAATCGAGGAGGAGAACGATGGTCGCAGCGGCCTCTGTGAGTCATGGTCGGCAAAGGGAGTCAGTTCATTGTCCACGACGGTGGTACTTCTGCGCTTGGCGTCGGCTTCCAGGAAGCAGATCCGAGACCGTGGAAGACGACGCCGGGAAGAGGCTCCGTCTACGACGACGACGGTGGACCGGCTCCAGTGCGGCGTACGAGGTCATCGATGAGGCAGATGTGCTGCGGTGGATGAGTGCGCCAATGTAAAGGGGAGGAGCACGAAGGCTGCGGTGTCGTGGAGAAGTCTATTTTGCGGTGGGGATAGAAAATGGGGAGTATTCAGGTGTACTACTCTGGGTGCCGGGGTGGGTTGGCTGGGTAGGGTGAACCTGAAGTTACGAACACAGCCCCCTACCAAGCGTCGTCCATAGGCCTGTTCCGAAGGCTATGATGGTAACTTCCCACTGCTCGAATCAGGTTCGCGGGAGATTTTCCCGCCGACCTCAAAATTTTGTGACACTGGACTCCCTGTGTGGCGTGTTGAGTGATTCGGCTAAGCAACTAGCGAGTAGTAGTAGTAAACTCTGCATATTAGGTTTGACCAAAGTCAAACTTCCTAAAGTTTGACCAAGTTTATATAAAAAAATAAACATTTACCATAACAAATATGTATGATGTGGAAGTACATTCAATAATGAATCTAATGGTATTTATTTGTTATTGTATATGTTAATATTTTTTGATAGGGAAAACTTTGTTTCTGCCACTCTAGTTTTTGCCAACTTTGCTTATGCCACTCTAGAATTTGACATCTCACTTTTGCCACTGTTAGCTTTTGATAATACATCACAAATGCCATTCCGTGGCAAAAACGATAATTTTTTATTTCACTTTTGCCACTCTTAGCATTTGACATGTATCACAATTGCCACTTGGAAAATTTTGTTTTTGCCACGGAAGGGCAAAAGTGATATATTGTCAAAAGCTAAGAGTGGCAAAAGTGAAATGTCAAATTCTAGTGAGGCATAAGCAAAGTGGGCAAAAACTAGAGTGGCAAAAACAAAGTTTTCCCTTTTTGTTATAAGCTTTCTGAGAGTTTACAAAACTTGACTTTGACCAATGCTTTGACCAATGCTAATACGCGAACTTAAATAAAAACGGAGGGAGTACACATTTGTTTTCTTAGTTTGTAGTGAACTAATCATTTGTTGAAATTGTGAAATAAATATATTAGGCTATTGACTTCGAATGTAATGGTCTATACAATTCAATAGTTACAATCATTGTCGAATCCCAAGATGTATACAAGGTCTATAGTACTTCACAACATGCTCAAACTCACATAATCCCAGTCAAATGAGAATCTAAATGCATTTCATAGTTATTACTTTGTAGGATGCAACAAAAACAACCAAAACTCTACATCAGCCATTATAGAAGCAACATTTTGACATATCCCATTGTGTGAATGAAACATGCAGAGAGAGCTTTTGAAGATGGAGCAAATAGGGCGGGAAAGATTGTATGTATGTGGGCGAGAGAGTAGGAGACAAACCTAGCGAGAGAGAGAGAGAGAGAGAGAGAGAGAGAGAGAGAGAGAGAGAGAGGAGGAGTTAGGTCTGTGAGAAAGATGGAGACATGTAATATCGTGAGATGCGTTTGCATCCGGATTCTGTATCGTGGAAGGAGAAGAGACAACTTGTTTGATGAGAGAGCTGGAAAAACATGGGCGAGAGGGAAGGATCTCATGGGTTGAGGATTGACAATTTTGTGCGGGGAGAGAGGGATTGGTAATTTTGTGCAAGAGAGAGAGGATGGGGGGAGGAGTCAGTCAGCCGTCGTCACATCACCCTGCTTCCAAATGACCCCGCATTCTCTAGCGCGGTGTGGTCGCCGTCTTCGATCTGCTCGATGCCCTCTTCGAAGATTGAGGTGTTGTGCATGTTGGGGTGCAAAGAAGCACAAGAGAGAGTGGTCGCCGTATAACCTTGGATGGGGATGAATTGTGTGCTCGGGGGAGTGTGCGTGTGTGTTGTGTTGTGTTGTGTGTGTGTGTGTGTGCGCGTGCGCGCGTGTGTGTGTGTGTGTGTGTCAGATATTGAGTGAAAACAAACCTAAGGAGAGAAATGGGTATTCACGAAGAGATTGTGCGGGCCTTGAGGTGGGCAGGGCCCGAGTGAGGGAGTCAAAATGTGCGCGTTGATTCATGTGTTGCATGCGATCGTGCGAGGGACGGACGAATCGAGAGAGATGGTTGTTGTGTTACGGATGCTCCTCTCTCTCTCTCTCTCTCTCTCTCACACACACACACACAAGTAAACTAGAAGACCGTTCTCTCATGTATACACAACGTATCGGCATCTGTCTATGTCTCACTCATGCATGATCATTTGCACATTCACACCTCTCTATGTCTGTATCACACGCACACCGTCTCCACATTGCCCTTCCGCCACAACACACATATGGACACATACACACGTTATCTCTCAGTCACACACACAAAATAAGTATTAAAAAACTAGGGTGCACCTAAAACGTCCAAATCCAAATAAACACAAACTAGAGCTAAATTCATATACATAGAAATATTGCAGCGTCAAGAACTTTCCAAGGAAAAAAAACTTGAGTAATATTGGAGGATTTTTTTCACACACATAAAAAGGTTCGGTGGACGTCCTTCGAGCGCGACACGGTGACGCACCGTTCGATCGATCGCGCGGCCGCGGTTCACGCGCTTGCACAGGATTCCGTATCATGGCTGTGGTACTAACTTAATTTCTTTTAATAAAAGCGTTGCCTAAGTCTAATGTTTACGTGTACTAGTACAATTTTCTTTTACGGGTTTGCTATTTCACATCTAGATGTGAAATATTATCTCACATCTAACTCACTCACCCTTGATTTTTTTTAAGTCTTCCACTCACTCACCCATGATTTTTTTAAAGTCTCCCATGGATTTTAAGGGTGAGGGAGTTAGATGTGAGATATTATCTCACATCTAGATGTGACATAGGCAGACCCTTTCTTTTAAGTTTGACCAACCTTATATAAAACTAAAGTAAGCTCCCATACGCGCACTCATCAATATGTCGCCGCCGCCGTTGCGCATGCCGGTGCCCGCCTGCTCCGGCCAATAATTTCTCGCCCATCACCGCCGTGTCGCCGCCATCCCTGTGCCATAAAGCCGAAGGCTTGCCCGCTCACGTCGTCTGCAGTCCCTCCTCGCCATGCCACAGCGCTGCCAAGCACGCGAGCAGCTGGTGGAGCCGCGTCTATGCACGTAGCGTACGAAGAGGAAGACGAGCGCGTGCTCCAATACGCCGGCGAGGAGGAACTAGCGTGTCATTGTCATCTCCGCCCGCGCGGAGGAGGCGCACATGGTGGCTGTCACGGCGGAAGCCGGTCGCGCGTGTGTCGAGCCCGCAAACCGGGTGCGGACGCGGAATCTACCTTCGAGACCTTGAATGCCACGTGGATCTTGCAATCTGAAGGAGCAATTTGGGTCAGTCGACTCATGTGAGCCGTTTGATGCAACATGGATGGCTAGAAGGGCTTCTCCCACCTCTTCTGCCGTCTTCTTCCTTTGCTCCGTCGAACTTCTTTCAAAAATCGACTGACCCAAATTATACTACTAATACGAGCGTATTAAGTACAGTAGGAACACGAAGATCTGACAGTAGTACCAACTGCAAGAAGAACAGTAGTAAGACATAGTACTAGTACTACTCTACGTACTAAAGAGTTCAAATAACGAGAAAGAACATAAACATAGTTCTGCTGGGGCCTTAGCACAACACACCGTTGAAAATAAACTAAGCAACTAGTCCGCTTGACACTGCAGTAGAACCAGCATGAGCGACAGCACTGCCACCTACTCGGAGTCCGAGTCCACGTCCTCGACTTCGTCCTCGTCCCTCTTCCTCTTCCTCTTCGCCGACGCTTCTTTGCTTGAACCGGACACTGGGCTCTGCTTCTTCATCAAACCCATGTAGATATTTAAACAAAGGTAGGCATCCATTGCTGCGTACAGGATGTGATCTTCATCTAATATCTTCGACTCCCATGCATGATGAAACTCGTGATGAGGTTTCTTCAGTTTAGCGTACGAAGGATCAATCATGGCTGCTGCCAGGGTCAGCATTGAAGGTTGAGAGGAGGACACCAGGCTTGCCTTCTGGAGATCGAAGGGCTGGTCAACAACGAGACCTATCCGACGCTGGACATCTCTATCGTTCTTAAAGCCTACAGTAACGAATTTCACTCTTTTGTCCTTGAGGAAGTTCTTAAAATCCCGGCACTCAACGTCGGCATGGCATATGTGGTAGACCAAGCAAACGTTATGTACGCAAACCTGGATCACGGCGGGCTTCTTCCTCTCTTCGTCCTTTAGATCCTTCTTTCGTCCCAGGACTGTGGTGTACTCAACATCTAGCACAGCGACCCACTCATCCGTTGAACTGTTGAACATGCGTAGGAAGCGAGCAAGCCATGCTTTCACCGTCGCGGATCCACGTGTTTAGATGACGATAAACTGATCGTCGGTGATGGCTCTAACCTGGTACTCAGCGGCGACCATGGAGATTTGGGAGGCCATGGATTTTGGAGGAGGGTTAGGAGAAGTTGAACTATTGTACCCATAAAAACTGGGGCGAACTAATGTGAAAGGACGGACGATCGGGAGCGAACTGTTGTGAGGTAGAAGACGGGGACGAGTAGGGTGTGCGAGCGGCGTGGGGTTGCTGGCTTGCCCGGTGGATAAGCGGCTGCAAGCCCCAAAGAGTTCTCGAGAACTATGCGGGACCGACTAGATGTCATGTCTACTAGACCCATATCATAGGCACGACGGTATAGCTTCGCTTGTTACGACGCCATGCCGGTAGCGTGGATGTAACTTCACTTAATTCCGTCAACCGTCCGCCTCCATGACCTTCGCCTCCCTCGCGCGGTCGCGCCCTTTGAGACTTCGACCGGCTATAAATGAGCAATTTTTTTGCCTACTCCGCATGCATGGTACTTCCTCTGGTCCTTTTTACTCCCGTCAACCGTTTGCAAAGTGTTTGACCAAATATATACTTTTTTCACACCACCTTATATTAATTAACCAGTCACACCAGTACACTCATTCGATACAATATTCACCACACGGTGATGCGTTATTTACAAGAATACCATCTAATCTATTGTCAAAGCTATACTTAGCGATTAAGGGTGCCACCTTATTGGCCGAACGGCTAATCTTTGACAATTGAAGATTGTTGATCAACTTCGAGATGCTCAACGCTTTCATCTTCAGGTCACGCATAGCAGACCTGTCATAGTCCCCCGATGAAAGAGATGCTACCACAAAAGCGCAATCAGTCTCTAAAATTATAGGATTATGAAGAGAAATACCTATGTAGAGACCGGCAATGCAATCCCTAAGCTCCGGTTCCTCCACGCTTTGACAGGCATCAATGAAATCCCACGACCAAATTTATACTAAAAATATCAATATCTACAATACTGATTATAATGAGTATAAGAACTATGCTTTATAATGAGTGTAAAAATATTGATTTGACATTGTGAATGTTCATACTCCCTCCGTCTAGGTGAGTAAGTCATCTTAGGCTGTGCACCGTGACCAAGGAGGAGGGGAAAACGAGAGACATTGATGTTTATTTGCTAATTAAATAGTATTGCATGCAATGAACTAACCACTGCATGTCATGTTTGATAGTCTCAGGTCATTAAAAGCATGCACACCCTCATCTCTTATTGGTTGATATGTCAAGAAACAAGAAACGAGGTAGAAGTTAATGCACCATGCCTACGTGTTTTGGGATTATTTGGTTTTCGTAAGATGACTTACACACCTAGCTATTAGAGTACCACTACCTCCCTTCTAGTTTAAAGGGCTCGACTCAAAAAATTCACCTACTCTTAGCAAGATAGTAGAGGCGGTGGAATAGTTTTTGAAGTCTGCAAAAGTACTCAACTAATGCTGTCGTTCTTCACAAAAAAATGCGTTTACCAATGCATGCATGAACACTAGTTACTCTAACCCCCCTCTCTTCTTTAATTCTTTGCCACATCATCATGTTTGCTATTCCCGTGTGCATGATACCAGCTAAGATACCACCATTATGGCCAGCCTTAATCATCGCATGCAATAATTTAGTGCACCTTGAAATATGAACATGTGTGGGCGTGTATGTTTTAATGACTTGAGACTATACCTAGCCCGGCATGCAAGATGACTTATTATGCACCGTTCCCCATACCTGCAGGAAGCCCGTTCGTCTCCAAATCTTTTCCTCTCCATGTGTGGAAACAATATGCCTGCCAAACTCTCCTTCTCCCTCCGGCGGTCCCACCACTCCACCCCGTGTGAAAAAATCTGCATGCATGACCCTCCTTCCCCCACGCTCGTCCAATCCGTTGTGATCAGCAATATTTCCACCCCTTCGCTCCCCCGTAATTTACTCCAACAAATATGCCCACGCAGCTTTTACTTAACTTCAGTTGCATTGGGTCACTGACATACGGGCCCAGCAGTGTACTGGCCCACATGTCAGTGACGCAACTGGACCTGCAGTTAAGTCATTGCAGCTCAGTCCATATCTTACGTAGGTGTGCCATTGCTCGCTATAAATACTAAGCCTCCCACGAAATCGCTATCTCCTCCCCCTCATGTTCACGTTCATCGCTATATCCTCCCCCTCCCTCTCACGTCGACCACCATGGCAACGCTCCTCCCAAGCCCTAGGAGCCCCTCGCTGCACCACGCGGACGGTCACGCGTCGCCGTTCCGTTCCTCGCCGCCACTAGTCGAGGAGGACGCGTCGTTGTTCCGCTCCTCGCCACTACGCGACGCGTCGCCGTTCTGTTCCTCGCCGCCACTAGTCGAGGAGGACACGTCGGCATTCCGCTCCTCGCCGCGATGCGACGCGTCGCCGTTCCGTTCCTCGCCGCCACTAGTCGAGGAGGATGCGTCAGCGTTCCCAATCTCCCCAGCACGTGCGTCGGAGGATGCGTGGGCTCCCCGCTACGAGGAGAACGCCACGCTGCCCGCCGAGCCCCCTAGCCTTGAGGAGCTTTGGCAAGAAATGGATGTCGCCTTGTCGGAGGCTTTGCCTCCAGCAGAGCGCGCCAAAATAGAGGCGGAGAAGAAGGCCGAGGAAGAGAAGCGCACCACGCAACAAGCTTTCTGGGAGATCTATGTCGCATCCGAGAGAGTCAAGCAATTGGTTCTTTGGCGGAAGGCTCGTCACGAGGGCCGTGGGGGTGGCGGAGGGCGCCCGTGCCGACGCATACAGTGTGCGGTCGGGCCCAAGCGCCTCATCTATGCTTGGCGGTACGTGGACCGGGTGCACGCTTCCAGCCAGGAGGAGTACCTGTTGGCGCCTGATCACCAAACCGGTGAGACCGCGCTCGCCCGCTGGCAAGCCGCCAATCAGCACCTTGCGAGTTGCGAGGCTGAGGAAGAGGCGTTGTGTCGGCGTGCTGGGAAACGGCCGCGCACCAGGGCACTCGTGGCACGCCGCAAGCGCTCCTGCGAGCACCGTGGCTTTTAGGAGGAGTATAATTTTTGTTTCGTAAGGCGATCTCATTAGTTTTGGGACGCAAATGATAAATCCCGACCATTCAGGAATTTTTAGCGTCCTTAATTAAGTGTGTAAATGGGAATGTTTGGAAACGTTGTGTATTATTACGCATTTTGCAAGTACGTGCATATAGCACAAACTTTACTATAGACTATCGGACTACACGTCTCTCTCGATATATGCTTGCAGACTTTTCTACTGCCTCCGTACAGGTCAATAAGTCATCTTTGGTTGTGCACGGTGACCAAGACGGAGGGAAGATTTGTACACCTAGACGGAGGGAGTACTACTATTACTTATGTACATGCAAATGCACGTTTAAATATTACGATGCGGTTTTGGTAAAAGTAGAAAAACAGCACTAGTCAAGATTGTGAAACGATTCCAACGTGAGTACTACTACTAGTAGGAGTACCAGGGGCCAGTTCTTTTAGGCTTCTAGATTAGTAATCCCATAACTACTACCCGTCCTAGTTTATTGGTCCCCATTGTAATCTGTGTCAAATTTTGATCATAAATTTAACTAATGAAATGTTAGTGCATGTCACATGCACTACTCCATCCGTCTAGGTGAGTAAGTCATCTTAGGGTGTGCACCATGACCAAGGAGGAGGAGAAACGAGAAACATTAATGTTTATTTTCCAATTAATAGTATTGCATGCAATGAACTAACCACTGCATGTCATGTTTGATATCTCAAGTCATTAAAAGTGTGCACACTCTTTATCTCTTATTGGTTGATATGTCAAGAAACAAGAAACGAGGTAGAAGTTAATGCACCGCGCCTAAGTGTTTTGGGATTATTTGGTTTTCGTAAGATGACTTACACACCTAGATGCACCGCGCCTAAGTGTTTTGAATATCATTTTATCAGTTAAATATTTGGTCAAAATTTAGCACAAATTACAATGGTGAGGAATAAACCAGGACGGAGTAGTAGTTTAGAAGCCTAAATAAATGAGTGAGGCACCTTATTGTTACTCTCCACTGTGACTAGTCTTGTGGGAAAAGCTGGGGAAGCCGCCAAAAGAACTGGCCCTAGGAGGCATCGATCAGGCCGTCCATGAAACGGGAGTGGCTGTAGGGGACGTTGCGCCAGTTGAATATGTGAGCAAGTTACTACGAGATTTAATCCGAATAAGCACAAAATAAATCATGACGGCTATAATAGAGATAAAACTAATCATGTGGACTAGCATAGTAGTAGGATACAGAGTAGAAACATGAATTATTCGAACAGGAAGGACAGAAACACATATGGTGCAACGGGATCATCATCGTTGGCGTTGAGGTTGTCGCCCATGTCGTTGAGGAAGAGGTTGCCGAGGTCGGGGAACAAGTCGTCGTCGGTGAAGTCGTGTCTGCCAGCAGTCGCGAGAGTGCGCTCCCTAGATTTCAACAGCGCCCGCTGAATGGAGCGCGGGAGGGAGTGGCTGTAGGGGACGTTGCGGCCGCCGAATGGAGCGCAGGAGTAGCACACGAAGCAGTAGATGGTGTCCTTACTAGTACTCCCTAGTCTCTATCTATCTATATCTATATATATCTACTCTTATAGAAAACCGAGTTGGTGATTATGGTATGCCTGCCATCTTGTAATATAGACCGTCCTATCTATATCTGACGGATAGAAAGCCAACTATGACAATTTTACAAAAGATACCCGCACCTCTCTCCACATTTATAGATAAGGCCTTGCCTCGTTCATCCTTATCTCCCACAACCTCGTGCTCCTCCCTATGTCTCTATCTCTACTACTTTTTTTAATAACAAATCGAATAGTGCTGCGCCGTCCGCTGCACGCCCGGCTGAACACGCCTCCTCGCCTCCATCATCACCAACTGAGTCTTTTATAGGAGTAGGAGTAGAGAATAAACCGAGTTGGTGATGATGGTGTGCCGAGCAATGCACGAGCATCTTGCTATTTTTTGCATATAAGTCCAAACACCATGTAGACACGGTCTTTGAGCACGGTTCATAGTCGTTCCACGCTCGGGCATTGAAGTTTGTAACTATTTTATATTAGAATATACTACTCCTCCGGTGCTAGTAGTAGAGCAGAGTCCTACTCTACTACTCTACTCTAGCAAGCTAGGGCATAATCTTTGTAGTAGGTACTTGTAGGGAGTACCAGTACTGTAATCACTCAAGCAAGTTGTCTGGCATCGATATGACCCTACGCTGCTGGTATGTGTCTCATAAGTCAAGCGGCATGCTGCAGTCATCATCACCTATCCACTTCCCGCAACACATATTCTCTACTACATCTTTGTCCGCACGTAATCTCGTCCAAGCTTCCATCCCCTCTAAGGCGCCTCCCCCCTCGTCCAAAACCCAAGCACTAACAATGGCAGAACCGAGCAGCGTCCGCCAAAAGAGTGGCTGGAATTCGCTCCCCACAGAGGTAATCAAGCTCATTGTTTCGCGTGTGGACAATCTCAGTACCATGCCGCTCGCCGCGTGCTCGTCGGGGCTGTACCGTTTACTCAAATCCCTCGGGCCGGAGTTTTTTAAGCCAGCTCCTTGCTTGTTGATGCCGCCTGATCTTCAGAAATGGCGTGTCACATAGCATAACGATCGTAGGGTGGCGAGCATCAACCCCCTTCACTGTGATCCGATCCCCGTCAGCCTCAGCTACATTAACGGTATGTACTGGGTCGGCATGAACACGTCTTGGATGGTGCTCGTCAACGGTCGCGGCAGCTGGATGCTCGTGGAGGTCTACACCCGGCGATTGATCCCCCTTCCTTCGATTAACATTGCACTGCTTTGGCACCGCGACCCAGAATACTCGGAATCTTATAGTAGCCAACATGATACCAAGTTTGATTTGCTCAAGGTTGTAATCTGCCAAGTGCCCACAAGATCTGCAAATTATAAAGATTTCAGGCTAATTGCATTCTTCAACCGCGGTATCGCCTATCTGACAGGTCACTGCGGTAAGTGGATAAATCTGCACGTCCATCGCAGGATCATACATCCTCCATGGTTCTCTGATGCCATTGAACACAAGGGCTTCATTTACGCTGTCGACTGCTTCTATGGCTGGGCGTATTGCTGGCCTACTCGATCATCGCTACAAACGGCTCGTTACAGCGGTATGTTACTTTCCTATGATATCATGATGGCTTGCTTATATTACTATCAACATTTACTGAAAAAATATTCATGGTCATAACATGATGTTCTTAAGATTGACTAAATCAAGAGCCCTTTTTTATTTGACTGCAACTTGAGATGATGTTGTAGGCCGCCTGGTGTCCCTACCCTTCCTAATCCCAGAACCTTTCAAAGAAAAGCGGCATGGCAGTTGCAAGTGGTTCCTGACTCGATCAGACGATGGCGAAAGATTGATGATCATTCGCACGTACCGGACGTGTTGTTTCGCGGAATATAATCACGATCCTTTGCCGGTCTTTGAGCGGGATGCCGCTTCTCTGGGCCTTGAAATTTTTGACCGAGGCTGGTAAGTAGCCTTGGTACACGCTCTGCTTGTCGGACTGAATTATCCGATTAACCAGGAGATAACCGACGGCAAGGATCATGATGGCAGCGCGGTTTCGTTCATCAGGAAAAACTGTGTGTACACATCGTACCATGCGTCTATGCATGCACCATACCCTGATATGTGCTGCCACGCTTTGTAGCCCGAAGTAGGAGAGAGGGTCACAAGTATCAGACTTCGACCTGCTGGCTGGAGTTTCCCCCGTCAGGCACCCATCTGGTTCAAGCCGTCGGTAATCTCCACACAATAAATAGTAACGTCTAACTGAGCCAGTTAGTTAGATGCATACACTTGGTGTAGTAGGATCTTTATTTAGTTTGATGAATACACTTGTTCTTTTTTGGTAGCCCTTTGGTAATGATGGCTGATGTTTGGTTTGGAAGAGAGAGTTGCGTCTTCACTCTTACGGCCTCGCTTCTTTATTCATTGCACCCCAGCCCTGGTTCTTTGTTGTTGCTGTTCTCAATGTACAATCAGTAGTATATTTCCTCTGTTGGTTGAATAAATGTGTTGTTTTGGAAGTCGTTGCACGGTTCGATCCTTTAGTGCCCGTGATAAATGCGTAGCTCTTGCTATTTTTGTCTTGAACACATTTTCCACTTGTTGATAACATGCAGCCCAATGATGAAGGCCCAATAGAAAGCTCATAATTAATCTGGAAGGGAGGCTCTCACATGAATCCGGCCTGTACATGCTCATGGTCCCTAAACATAAATAAGTAAATAAATAAATAAAGCTAAATGCTCATGCACCAGTTCTTTGGGAAAATAGGTAGCCCAGTATTTCTTTTGAAGAATACCCAAGCTAGGCCTATTTGTTTTATCCAATCTTGGGCTGCAAATCTTTCAAGACGAGGAGGGATGCATTCCGTCCTGGCCAAAGAGTATGGTCAATGTCTGTTAAAACTAATATCAAAAGGGGTTGAAAATTCCAAAAAAATTATAGCAAATGGGATATTAGTTTTTTTTTTAAATTTTGTTCTTCACTGATATCTTATACGTATTTCATTGGATTTAAGATGACATAGTATTAATTTATTTTTCAATTTGTTTTAGTATGGCTATTAATTTTTGGATTAAGAATGTTTCGTTCCCAACAAAAATTTGCGAATTTTCAAAATTTACCACATATTTAGTTAATTATTTGACCCTGGTACTAACCAGAAAATGGCCCGCAATTCTGAAAATGGAAAACGGGCTGCAATAAATTCCATATGAATTAGAAAATGAGTAAAAATTATAAAAATAATAGCAAATGGGTTGTACACGGCACAGATTTCGAGTCTAACTTGTTTACGCAAGGCTCTGTCAGTGAACACACGATTCTAGCAGCGATGTTGTTGGATGTCCATCCAACGGCCGACGTCTTCTTCAATCTCGATCTTCTGCTCGGCCGCCTAAACTAGCGCCGGCGGATTGCTCGCTCCTCCTCTTGTGGCCCATTGTGATACCGCTGCAGGCTTCCTCTGCCCACCCTACTCCCTCCTGGCCTGGCCGCACGCAATCAACGCCTCCTTATTACGCAAAAATAATGATTCCTCCCATCGACATCTGGGCGCCTTGGTTGGGAGGCTGACACAGGGGCCTACTACGTTGGCGCGTCTGCGAGGCTTGTCAACTTAGTCAACAAACGATTCTAGCAGCAGTAACCGTTGGATTTGAATCGAACGGTCCTGCTGCTTCTTCAATCGCTGCTCTTTTTGCACCAGCCGCCCAAACCAGCGCCGGGGAAACCGCCTGCTCCTGCCTCCAGTGGCCGGCTGTGGTGCCGTTGAGGCCTCATCGCCCCCTACTACTCCTACCGCTAGCCGAACCAGTGAACCCTCGTAATCCTCTACGCGTGGGCATCCACTGCCGCGTCTTCCCCGTCTCCGCGTCGTTCCCTTCCTAGGCCTCCCCGTCGTCCTCCGCCTTGGTGCTCTCGGCGCGGCGTGGTCAATGTGGTCAACGACATTCCATCGGAAGAGTACTGTACGTGGAGAGGCTGACAGCTGGGTCCATGGCCACAACCCAGTTTTTGTGATTTGCCAAGTAAGTCGCTTTGTCGGGCTGTTGGGCTGCAAATCTTTCAAGACGAGGAGAGCTTTCATTAATTGGCGAGAAAATAGCCCATCGATAATGAGAAATGGGTTGTACATTTTAAAACACATCAAACCGCAATTAGTTTCAAATATCTTTTTTAATTTTGAGATTTTAAATTACATTAATTTTTATGCGTGGAGAATTTGTTGGATTTTATATTGATATACATTTATTTTTAAAATCAGTTTGAATGTGAGTCGAAATTTGAGATTAAAACAGTTCGGACCGCACCAAATATGCAAAATTTCGTATAATTTTTTAACCATGGCCACAGTATGGGCTGTAATGCTAACAAAAAGAATATGGGCTCCAAAAAAAACCTTAAGAATTAGCAAATGGGTTGTAAATTATTAGAAATAATGGCAGATGGGTTGTATGCTGTTTTCCACAGATTTGAGGCTTTACTAAAAAAGGTTGGCGACAGCAAAGGATGTTGGATGTCCATCCAACGGCCGTCGTCTTCTTCAATCTCTGCTCTTCTGCTCCGCCGCTCAAACAAGCGGCGGCGGACTGCTGCTCCCTCCTCCCGGACGGCTGTCTGCCGCAGCAGCCTCACCGCCCCACCATATTCCCATCGCTGGCCTAGTTGTCCCTCTACTCACTCACACCTGCTGTTATTCTCCGGCGACGGCAGACACTAGTAAACCCTCGTACAATCGTACTCCCCTCCGTGTGGGAAACAACTACCGAGTCTTCCCTACCTCCGTGTCGTTCCCTTCCTAGGCCTCGCCGTCGTCCACCGCCCTGGTGCTCTCGGCGCGGCCTGGTCAACGTGGTCAATGACCGACATGCATCTGAAGTGGACTGTACGTGGAGAGGCCGACAGCTGGGTCCACGGCCGCACGCAAGGAAATGCCTCCTTATTACGCGCAAAATAATGCCTGCTTATTACACGCAAGGGACCCACCGAAAGGGCCTCTGTATTTCGCGAAAAAACGTTACCGCCGCTGACAGCTCAGACCCATCAGCTATATCTTCGCACGCAAGGAAGTGCCTTCTTATTATGCACAAAAAATGAATACTCCCCATTAGCTGGGACCCGGATATTGGCGAGGCTGACTTGTGGGCCTACTAAGTTGACGGGACGGAGGGCTTTGTCAACTTAGTCAATATGCGATTCTAGCTCCAAAGACCGTCTGAAGTCCATCCAACGGCCGTAGTGCTTCTTCAACCTCTGGTCTTCTTGCTCCAAATTACCAAACCAGCGCCGGTCGTGCCTCGTGCTCCTGCCTCCCGTGGCCGGCTGCGATGCGGCGGAGGCCTCACCACCCCTACTACTCCCACCGCTGGCCAGGCCATCCCTCTACTCACCCACACCCCCTGTTATTCTGCGGCGACGACAGCCTTACACCACAGCGAACCAGTGAACCCTCGTACTCCTCTACGCGTGGGCATCCACTGCCGCGTCTTCCCCGGCTCCGCGTCGTCCCCTTACTAGGCCTTGCCGTCGTCCACCGCCCTGGTGCTCTCGGTGCGGCGTGGTCAACATGGTCAAGGAACGGCTTCCATCGGACGTGGACTGTAGGTGGAGAGGCTGACAGCTGGGTCCACGGCGACAGCAAGGAATTGCCTCCTTATTACGCACAAAATAATTATTCCTCCACCTGACACCGGGGACCCACCGGACGGGCCACCATATTTCGCGAAAAAAACGTTTCCCCCCTGACTGCTGGGACCCACCAACTACATCTTCGCACGCAAGGAAGTGTGTCCGGGCAAAAAAAACAAAACGATTCGCCCCCCCCCCCTGACTGCGGGGACCCACCAGCTACATCTTCGCACACATGGAAGTGCCTGACAGTCGGGACCCACCTGGTCGAAGCGTACGTAGCGTTGTCATTCTGTTCGCGAACGTGTACGTACATATATACTGGTGGATGTAGAGGCGTGCACGTGTCGTAGTAGAGGCGCGCACGTAGCATGTACACGCACGCATTACAGCGGCGAGGGTGCAAGAAAGAAAATCGACCACGCGTGCGTACATACGGGTAGGGTCTCGACGCCTACTCGTGCATACGCACATGGCTGGGTCGGAACGGAGAAACAGCGTCGTCGTCGTGTTCATGGGGAGCCAACCGCCTAGGTCGGAACGGAATGCGTGCGTGTTCATCGGAGGGCTTGGGCAGAACAGCGATGGAAGCGAGGCTGGCGTATCGCATAATGGAGAAGCGGACATCCTACATTCAGCACGGGTCTGTTGATTGGGAGGGTGTGGCATACCGCAAAAGCGGAGAAGCGGACGTCCTACGGTCAAACGGGGTCTGTTGATCGGGAGGGTGTGGCGTGCCGCAAAATGGAGGAAGCGGACCTCCTACGGTCGAAACGGGGGTCCTGTTGATCGGGAGGGGTGTGGCGTACCGCATAAGGACGAAACGGACTTGTGTTGGAGTGCTACGGTCGAAACGGGGGTCCTGTTCATCAGGAGGGGTGTGGCGTACCGCAAAACGGGACTCCAAGGGATATTGTTCATCTCCACCGTCGACCTCCTCCAGCCTCCACGGGCTACCGTCGACCTCCTCCAGCCTCCACGGGCTCCTGTTCATCCAGCCTCCACCGCGTGCTACTCCACCGGCTACTGTTCAACCACCCCTCCACGGGCACCCCTCCACCGTCTACTGTTCATCCAGCCCTCCACACCACGGGTCTGTTCAACCACCCTCCACGGCCACCCCTCCACCGTCTCTGTTCATCCAGCCCTCCACACCACGGGTCATGTTCATCCAGAGGCAACGCCACCGCTCACTGCTCATCCAACCCCCCATAGCGCTCACTTTGTTCATCAATCGATCGGCTTGATTAGCAGCAGCAGCGAAGAATCGCTCCATCGGGTTCGATTAACAGCCATCGATCGATCGCTCGAGTTCAGCGTAGCTCGCAGTCTGTCCTTCGAGTTCGATTAGAGCCCAACGCCTCGCTTCGGGTTCGATTAGAGCCAACGCCTCACACACGCCAGACGTCTGAGAGAAAACAGCGCATCGCTTCGGCCCCGACCTCCCACCGTAACCGGCAACTCCCCGAAATTTTCCTTGCCCTCGCTTCTACCATGGTTTTTTCTATCATGGACGGCCCAAAGAATGTCATGCAGCTGCATCTCCGGCCCACCCAGGACGAAAAGCCCATTTTCTGTCATGATTTTTTGTCATAGAAGTAGGAGCCCACCACATCTATGATGATACCGGGTTTTGTCACAATTATCGTCATAGAAGTGTCTTATGTATGACAGAAAAAAAATCGTTCGGCCCAAAATTTCATGGATGTGTCTTTTTTTTGTAGTGAGGGCCCGTTTAGGATCGCCCACTTTTCCAGGCCTGGCGCTACGCGCTTGGAGACGCGGGACGGGATCCCCATCCAGAACGCCTGGAACATCCAGCACCTCTAGAAGTTCTACCCATGAAGCAAGGCCCAGTGCCTGTGAAGGTCTCCGCTCGTGACACTCTCACGTAATAATGAATGGGGCTGTACATGCCCCAGAGTCTCAGGAGTGCCGCCCTCGGGCCTCGGGGGCTCCCTTCCATGTCCTAGTGGCAGCACTTAGCTCCGCGGTGGTGAGAAGACTAGACTAGGTGCCGGATGCGGCAGTTCATTTGCTTTCTGTATTTGGTTTGCCCCTTTTAATGGAATTTGAAGTTCTGGCATTTCTCGATGGCTTGGTCGAATCCCCTCTTCTCGCTGATTCTTCCCTCGATCCTTTGTTTTGCGCCAGGGTGGGCGGCAGTTGGCCGACGCTCTCCCTCGCACGCCTCGCGAGGGGGCTGGACAGGTGTGCGTTCGTGTGCGCTCCCCTGGTCTCCGCAAGGCGCCCTTGATTGAGCTTGTGATCGATGCACCCCCTTTTAAGTCGGTGCCCCACGGGTACCACGACGTGGTGCGCTGGGCCATGAACAGCCCATGCCTGAGGTCTCGCGCAAGGAGGGATAAAGATTTCCTAACGAATTTTCGCAGCTTTGCGATGTCACCCGAGTCGGCAGCAGGGAAGCCCCACCGGATGCCAGGAGGCGCGCGCCCTCACAAGGTGGAAGCTACCCCGGATGTATCAAGCTAAGTTATCCCTCTACGCCTGCATAAAACACAGATTCCACAACACAACCCAAAGACAATAAACATAGCACAAAGCAGCATAAGCACTACGGTTCATTACACGCCCTCGTAGGGCCCCATAATTGCTTCTTGTAATACAGGAGGAAAGGATTGGACAGGCAAAAGCGGCTCCTACGGTGCGGCTGCTCACGAGGATCGGCCCCCCGGGCTCAGCCGGAGCCCTCCTCGCGCTTCACTGGGGCGCGGCGATGGGACGACCCGCCACCGTCCTGGAAGCGAGCCCGGCGACGTGGCTGCTGGTTGTAGCCGCCGCTGCTGGAGCTTTCGACGAAGGAGGAGCTGCCATTGCTGGACGAGCCGCGGCCATCACCGAGGGCGAGTTCACCCTCATCCTCGTCGCGGCCGTCGCCAAGGCCGAGCACTTCGTCACCATCGCTGTCTTCAGGGCAGCACCCCGTGCGGCGACCGTCTTCCCCGAACACCCTCACGAAGAGGGTCACGGAACCGTCGTACTTGAAGTGGAGGGTGCACCGTCTGCTCAGACCGCGCGTGCGGGCAAACGTCTGCCAGCTACGGGCAAGGGCTATGTTGCCCGTGATAGAGACCTCGACCGCGACCCACGAAGCCTTGCTGCAGCAGCCGTCGGCCTGCAGCCAGAGGCCGCCAGGACCCGTGGACGGCAGCTCACCGGCAAAGGAGCGCAGAAGCTGAAGCCAGGTGCCAGCCGGGTTCTCCAACCACATGACGAACTCTGGCAGCACCTCCGCTGAGTGGAAGTGCGGCCGAGGAGGCCGAGCGACCATGGCGCGCCTCCCTTCATGGGCGGGACTACCACGTCTCGGGCGGTTCCCGCCGCGCGAGGAGACGCGCCGCGGTCGCCAGGGACGGCGCCGGACCCTGAAGAAGTTCGTCCGCGCCCACGAGGGACCACAGCGGGGGTTGTGGCGTGTTTGTGGGGGTGACCATGCCCCCTCTTAGGCAGTGGCGAGCCGGGCCCCTCCTGGCGAGCCTTCCCCTTCTCTACTGCTGTGAACCTCATTGTACGCACCATGAGCGTTGCTGCAAGGCGGTTGCTACGTCTTGAGCTTGCGTTGGTTTTCCCCGAAGAGGAGAGGATGATGTAGCACAGTAGCGTAAGTATTTCCCTCAGTTTTTGAGAACCAAGGTATCAATCCAGTAGGAGTCCATGCGCAAGTCCCTCTTACCTGCACAAAACGATAGCTACTCGCAACCAACGCGATTAGGGGTTGTCAATCCCTTCATGGTCACTTACAAGAGTGAGATCTAATAGAGATAATATTTTTGGTATTTTTGGTATAAAGATGCAAAGTAAAAAGTAAAAGAAAAGCAAGTAAATAAAGTGATGGAGATTGATATGATGAGAATAGACCCGGGGGCCATAGGTTTCACTAGTGGCTTCTCTCAAGAGCATAGATATTCTACGGTGGGTGAACAAATTACTATTGACCAATTGATAGAATTGAGCATAGTTATGAGGTTATCTAGGTATGATCATGTATATAGGCATCACGTCCGTGACAAGTAGATCGAAACGATTCTGCATCTACTACTATTACCCCACTCATCGACCGCTATCTAGCATGCATCTAGAGTATTAAGTTAAAAACAGAGTAATTCCTTAAGCAAGATGACATGATGTAGAGGAATAAATTCATGCAATATGATAAATACCCCATCTTGTTATCCTCGATGGAAACAATACAATACGTGCCTTGCAACCCTTTCTGTCACTAGGTAAGGACACCGCAAGATTGAACCCAAAGCTAAGCACTTCTCCCATTGCAAGAACTACCAATCTAGTTGGCCAAACCAAACGGATAATTCGAAGAGACTTGCAAAGATAACTCAATCATACATAAAAGAATTCAGAGAAGATTCAAATATTATCCACAGATAAGCTGGATCATAAACCCACAATTCGTCGGTCTCAACAAACACACCGCAAAAAGAAGATTACATCGAATAGATTTCCACGAGAGAGGGGGAGAACATTGTATTGAGATCCAAAAAGAGAGAAGAAGCCATCTAGCTACTAGCTATGGACCCAAAGGCCTGAAGTAAACTACTCAGACTTCATCGGAGGGGCTATGGTGTTGATGTAGAAGCCCTACGTGGTGGATGCCCCCTCCGTGAGCTCGGAACAGGCCCCAAGATGGAATCTCGTGGATCTGAGGAAGGCACGGCGGTGGAATTAGGTTTTGGCTCCTCTTCGATCTGTTGAAGTGCGTGGTATATATAGGAGGAAGCGATGCGTCCGTGGGCGTCGGGGGCCCACGAGGTAGGGGAGCACCCAAGGGGCGCCCCCACCTCGTGACCGCCTCAGCACTTCTTGGAGTAGGGTCCAAGTCTCTGGATCACGTTCGGTGAGAAGATCACGTTCCCGAAGGTTTCATTCCGTTTGCACTCCGTTTGATATTTCGTTCCTTCGGAACACTGAAATAGGCAAAAAACAACAATTCTGGGCTCGGCCTCCGGTTAATAGGTTAGTCCCAAAAGTAATATAAAAGTGGAAAATAAAGCCCAATATAGTCCAAAACAGTAGATAAAGTAGCATGGAGCAATCAAAAATTATAGATACGTTGGAGACGTATCAAGTATCCCCAGCTTAATTCCTGCTCGTCCTCGAGTAGGTAAAAGATAAAAAAAGAATTTTTGATGCGGAGTGTTACTTTGGCATAATTTCAATATAAATCTTCTTACTTGTGATATGAATATTCAGATCTGAAAGATTTAAGACAAAAGTTCATATTGACATAAAAATAATAATACTTCAAGCATACTAACTAAGCAATTATGTCATCTCAAAATAACATGGCCAAAGAAAGTTCATCCCTACAAAATCATATGGTTAGGCTATGCTTCATTTTCATCACACAAAGATGTTCCCAACTTCTATACCCCGGATGACAAGCCAAGCAATTGTTTCGTACTCAAATAATCTCAAACTCTTCAACCTTTACGCAATACATGAGCGCGAGCCATGGGTATAGCACTATGGGTGGAATAGAAATATGATGATGGGATTGTGTGGAGAAGACAAAAAAAAGGAAAGTCTCATATCGACGAGGATAATCAATGGGCTATGGAGAGGCCCATCAATTGATGTCAACATGAGGAGTAGGGATTGCCATGCAATGGATGCACTAGAGCTATAAGTATATGAAAGCTCTACAAAATAAACTAAGTGGGTGTGCATCAACCTTGCTTGCTCACGAAGACCTAGGGCACTTTGAGGAAGCCCATCATTGGAATATACAAGCCAAGTTCTATAATGAAAATTCCCACTAGTATATGAAAGTGACAAAATGAGAGACTCTCTATTATGAAGATCTTAGTGCTACTTTGAAGCACAATATATGAGACTCACTACATGAAGAACAAGGTGCTACTTTGAAGCACAAGTGTGGTAAAAGGATAGTAGCATTGTCCCCTCTCTCTTTTTCTCTCATTTTATTATTATTATTATATATTTTTTTATTTTGGCCTTTTCTCTCTCTTTTTTATGGCCTCTTTTTTTATTTCGTCCGGAGTCTCATCCCGACTTATGGGGGAATCGTAGTCTCCATCATCCTTTCCTCACTTGGGACAATGCTCTAATAATGATGATCATCACACTTTTATTTCTATTACAACCCAACAATTACAAATCGAAACTTAGAACAAAATATGACTCTATATGAATGCCTCCGGCGGTGTACCGGGATGGTGAAATGAATCAAGAGTGACATGTATGGAAAATAATGCATGGTGGCTTTGCCACAAATACGATGTCAACTACATGATCATGCAATGGCAATATGACAAAAGTAATGTATGTCATAATAATGATGATGGAAGTTGCATGGCAATATATCTTGGAATGGCTATGGAAATGCCATGATAGGTAGGTATGGTGGCTGTTTTGAGGAATATATAAGGAGGTTTATGTTTGAAAGAGCGTATAATATCACGGGGTTTGGATGCACCGGCGAAGTTTGCACAAACTCTCAAGGTGAGAAAGGGCAATGCACGATACCGAAGAGGCTAGCAAGTGCGGAAAGATAAAAGTGCGTATAATCCATGGGCTCAACATTAGTCAAAAGAACTCATATACTTATTACAAAAATTTAGAAGCCATCAAAATCAAGTACTACGCACAATGCTCCTAAGGGGATAGATTGGTAGGAAAAGACCATCGCTCATCCCCGACCGCCATTCATAAGGATGCACAAGCCAGGTACACTTCATGTTTCAAATTTGTTACACAACTTTACCCATACGTGCAAGCTACGGGGCTTGCAAACTTCAACACAGGTATTTCTCAAATTCAAAATTATCAACTAGCACGACTTTGATATCATTACCTCAATATCTCAAAACAATTATTAAGCATTAAATTTATCTTAGTATTCAATTCACTCAAAAGAAAGTTTCACACATCTCGAACACCAAGTATATTAACATTAAGCAAATTACCATGCTATTAATGACTCTCAAAATGATCTAAGTGAAGCATGAGAGATCAAGTTTCTTTAAAAGAAATCCACCACCGTGCTCTAAAAGATCTAAGTGAAGCACTAGAGCAAAAATTATCACGCTCAAAATATATAAGTGAAGCACTACGAGCAAAGCTATCAAGCTCAAAAGATACAAGTGAAGCACATAGAGTATTCTAACAAATTCCAAATCATGTATGGCTCTCACAAAAGGTGTGTACAGCAAGGATTATTGTGGTAAACTAACAAGCAAAGACTCAAATAATACAAGACGCTCCAAGCAAAACACATATCATGTTGGTGAATAAAAATATAGCTCCAAGTAAATTACCGATGGAAGTAGACGAAAGAGGGGATGCCTTCCGGGGCATCCCCAAGTTTTGACTTTTTGGTGTCCTTGGATTATCTTGGGGGTGCCATGGGCATCCCCAAGCTTAGGCTCTTGCCACTCCTTGTTCCATAATCCATCAAAAGAATTCACCCAAAACTTGAAAACTTCACAACACAAAACTCAATAGATATCTCGTGAGCTCCGTTAGAGAAAGAAAACAAAAGACTACTTTAAGGTACTGTAATGAACTCATTCTTTATTTGTATTGGTGTTAAACCTACTGTATTCCAACTTCTCTATGGATTATAAACTATTTTACTAGCCATAGATTCATCAAAATAAGCAAACAACACACGCAAAACAGAATCTGTCAAAAACATAACAGTCTGTAGTAATCTGTAACTAACGCAAACTTCTGGAACCCAAAAAATTCTACGAAAATTAGACGACCTGAAAATTTTGTTTATTGATCAGAATCAATTGGAATCACTATTTTATCACGTTCTGGTGATTTTTAACAATTCTGGCACTGAGCGCAAAGATTCTGGAAATT
The DNA here is from genome assembly GCA_021605205.1 of Aegilops longissima. NCBI lineage: Eukaryota > Viridiplantae > Streptophyta > Magnoliopsida > Poales > Poaceae > Aegilops > Aegilops longissima. The sequence goes on from CM038677.1 coordinate 324,862,430, forward strand.
ACAGCAAGATCAAATGACTATCTCCCAAGAAGATCTAATAGGTTTAACTTGGCACAAACACTAATTAAAAGATAAAACCACATATAAACAGAGGCTAGATGGATTATTTATTCCTAAACATAAGCAAAAATAAAAAACTAAAAATAAAATTGGGTTTCCTCCCAACAAGCGCTATCGTTTAACACCCTTAGCTAGGCATAAAAGCAATGATAGATCTAGGTATTGCCATCTTTGGAAGGCAATCCATAAGTGGCTCTCATGATAGATTCATATGGTAATTTTATTTTCTTTCTAGGAAAGTGTTCCATGCCCTTCTTTAAGGGAAATTGGAATCTAATATTTCCTTCCTTCATATCAATAATTGCACCAATCGTTCTAAGGAAAGGTCTACCAAGAATAATAGGACATGAATGATTGCAATCTATATCAAGAACGATAAAATCTACGGGCACATAATTCCTATTTGCAACAATAAGAACATCATTAATTCTTCCCATAGGCTTTTTAATAGTGGAATCCGCAAGATGCAAGTTTAGAGAGCAATCATCAAAATCACGGAAATCTAGCAAATCACATAAAGTTTTGGGAATAGTAGAGACACTAGCACCCAAATCACACAAATCATGAAACTCATAATTTTTAATTTTAATTTTGATAGTAGGTTCCCACTCATCATGGAGTTTCCTAGGGATATAAAGTTTCAACTCAAGCTTTTCTTCATAAGATTGCATCAAGGCATCAACAATGTGTTCGGTAAAGGCCTTATTTTGACTATAAGCATGAGGAGAATTTAGCACGGATTGCAACAAGGAAATACAATCAATTAAAGAGCAATTTTCATAATTAAATTCCTTGAGATCCAAAATAGTGGGTTTAGCCATATCTCGATTTTTATTTCTTTCAATCCCACTTTTATCAATTTCATCATCAAGATCTAAAAACTCAGAATTCTTAGAACGCCTTCTAGGTAAAGGAAGATCATATTCAGTTTCATCAAGATTCATATTGCAGAACAAAGATTTAATGGGGGACACATCAATAACTTTTTCAGATCTTCATCTTGATTTTCATAGGAATTAGAAGAACACGCTTTAATAAAGGCATCTTTGGAAGCACGCGTCCTAGCGGTTCTTTCTTTGCAATCATCAATGTAAATTCTCATAGCTTTGAGAGATTCATTGATATCATGCTTAGGAGGAATGGATCTAAGCTTTAAAGAATCAATCTCGAGAGAAATTCTATCAACATTCCTAGCCAAATCATCAACTTTATGCAATTTCTCTTCAAGCAAAGCATTAAAATTCTTTTGTGAATTCATAAACTCTTTAACACTATTCTCAAATTCAGAGGGCATCTTATTAAAATTTCCATAAGAGTTGTTGTAGGAATTTCCATAATTATTAGAAGGATTACTAGGATAAGGCCTAGGATTAAAATTCCCTCTATACGCGTTGTTACCAAAATTATTCCTACCAACAAAATTCACATCCACAGATTCATTATTATCCTCAATCAAGGTAGACAAAGGCATATCCTTAGGATCAGAAGAAACACTCTTAGTAAATAATTTCATAAGTTCATCCATCTTTCCACTCAAAACATTGATTTCTTCTATAGCATGCACTTTTTTATTAGTAGATATTTCGGTATGCCATTGAGAATAATTAACCATAATATTATCTAGGAGTTTAGTAGCATCTCCTAAAGTGATATCCATAAAAGTGCCTCCCACGGCCGAATCTAAAAGATTTCTAGAAGCAAAATTCAATCCAGCATAAATTTTTTGTATAATCATCCACAAGTTCAAACCATGAGTAGGACAATTACGTATCATTAATTTCATTGTCTCCCAAGCTTGTGCAACATGTTCATGATCGAGTTGCTTAAAATTCATAATATCGTTCCTAAGAGAGATAATCTTAGCGGGAGGACAATATTTAGAGATAAAAGCATCTTTGCACTTGTTCCAAGAATCAATACTATTTTTAGGCAAAGATGAAAACCACGCTTTAGCACGATCTCTAAGCGAAAAAGGAAATAGCTTCAATTTAACGACATCATTATCGACATCTTTTTTCTTTTGCATATCACATAAATCAACGAAGCTATTCAGATGAGTAGCGGCATCTTCACTCGGAAGGCCGGCGAATTGATCTTTCATAACAAGATTCAACAAAGCAGTATTGATTTCACAAGATTCAGTATTGGCAAGAGGAGCAATCGGAGTGCTAAGGAAATCATTATTATTGGTATTCGTGAAGTCACACAATTTTGTAGCATCTAGAGCCATTGCGACGAACAAGCAAACTAACACACGGGCAAACAAAAGGCAAAGGAAAAGGCAACGGAAAGAGAGGAGTAGATTGGGAAAGAGAGGGCAAATAAAACGGCAAGGGTGAAGTGGGGGAGAGGAAAACGAGAGGCAAATGGCAAATAATGTAATGCGAGAGATAGGGATTGTGATGGGTACTTGGTATGTTGACTTTTGCGTAGACCTCCTCGGCAACAGCGCCAGAAATCCTTCTTGCTAGGTCTTGAGCTTGCGTTGGTTTTCCCTGAAGAGGAGAGGATGATGCAGCATAGTAGCGTAAGTATTTCCCTCAGTTTTTGAGAACCAAGGTATGAATCCAGTAGGAGGCCACGCGCAAGTCCCTCGTACCTGCAGAAAAAGATAGCTACTCGCAACCAACGCGATTAGGGGCTGTCAATCCATTCACGGTCTCTTACGAGAGTGAGATCTGATAGAGATAATATTTTTGGTATTTTTGGTATAAAGATGCAAAGTAAAAAGTAAAAGCAAAGCAAGTAAATAAAGTGATGGAGATTTATATGATGAGAATAGACCCGGGGGCCATAGGTTTCACTAGTGGCTTCTCTCAAGAGCATAGATATTCTACGGTGGGTGAACAAATTACTATTGAGCAATTGATAGAATTGAGCATAGTTATGAGGTTATCTAGGTATGATCATGTATATAGGCATCACGTCCATGACAAGTAGATCGAAACGATTCTGCATCTACTACTATTACTCCACTCATCGACCGCTATCCAGCATGCATCTAGAGTATTAAGTTAAAAAGCAGTAACGCCTTAAGCAAGATGACATGATGTAGAGGAATAAATTCATGCAATATGATAAATACCCCATCTTGTTATCCTCGATGGCAACAATACAATCGTGCCTTGCAACCCTTTACATCACTAGGTAAGGACACCGCAAGATTGAACCCAAAGCTAAGCACTTCTCCCATTGCAAGAACTACCAATCTAGTTGGCCAAACCAAACAGATAATTCGAAGAGACTTGCAAAGATAACTCAATCGTACATAAAAGAATTCAGAGAAGATTCAAATATTATCCATAGATAAGCTGGATCATAAACCCACAATTCATCGGTCTCAACAAACACACCGCAAAAAGAAGATTACATCGAATAGATCTCCACAAGAGAGGGGGAGAACATTGTATTGAGATCCAAAAAGTGAGAATAAGCCATCTAGCTACTAGCTATGGACCCGAAGGCCTGAAGTAAACTACTCACACTTCATCGGAGGGGCTATGGTGTTGATGTAGAAGCCCTCCATGGTGGATGCCCCCTCCGGCGGAGCTCTGGAACAGGCCCCAAGATGCGATCTCGTGGATATAGGAAGGTACGACGGTGGAATTAGGTTTTTGGCTCCTCTTCTGATCTGTTGGGGGTACGTAGGTATATATAGGAGGAAGGAGTACATCGGTGGAGCGTCAGGGGGCCCACGAGGTAGGGGGCGCACCCCGGGGGGCGTGCCCTCCACCCTCGTGACCGCCTCTGGCACTTCTTGGAGTAGGGTCCAAGTCTCCTAGATCACGTTCAGTGAGAAGATCACGTTCCTGAAGGATTCATTCCGTTTGGACTCCGTTTGATATTCTGTTTCTTCGAAACACTGAAATAGGCAAAAAAACATCAATTCTGGGCTGGGCCTCCGGTTAATAGGTTAGTCCCAAAAGTAATATAAAAGTGGAAAATAAAGCCCAATATAGTCCAAAACAGTAGATAAAGTAGCATGGAGCAATCAAAAATTATAGATACGTTGGAGACGTATCAGCAGTGGATCAAAGAGGAAGAAGAAGCAGGCGGAATGGAGGAAGAGATGAGCAATGGGGGCTCCGCCCCTCTCCTCATTTATAGCCAGAAGGAGGCCAACCGTCGGCCTCCACGATCGTAGGTAATGATGGTTTCTCTTCTGCATGCAGTAGGGACTCGTCAAGTCAGACGGTTGCCGAGGCTGTGTGGGGAAGCGGAGGGGCCCATGTGCTGTCAATCGACACGCGTCAATAAATTCCGCTGGCTGATGGGGCCCGCGGCGCTCCGCACTTGCCCTTTGGCTTCGCTTCGAGGCCAAGTCCGAGCGCGCGTTGGGCCCGGGGGCGACTGTCGGCGTCCTGGGAATGGGGGTACCTAGACTTGCATGCCTGCGGCCCAGGGCGTGGCTCCACCAACGGCCTGGTATGGCCCACCTTCAGCAGTAACCACTCAAGACACTCGCGAGGGCCAAGCCTCACGAGGCGGATGACACCAAGACTTCCTCAGGGGCGGCCTCGCTAGGCTGGCTCCCGAGGAGCGGAGATATCTATGCAAAGGGCACCTCGCGAGGTTCACGTGAAGTGAGCCATGACAACTAAGGCCAGGCGAGAGCCAGCGGTCGCAGAGTACCAGTTTCCTCTTTGGTGCTAAAGGGGCAGGCGCAGGCGATGAGTCCCGAGGCGTCAGGCAAAGGTTTCCATATTGGTGCAACAAGACCAAGACCAGCAGGATGGCAGGACGGAGGTCACCGCGGAGCCCACAGCTGCATCACCACCAGAGCCTTTGGTAGGCGAAGACCACCTTTTATCAGGATAGCATGTACTAGTTTTCTCCCTTCAAAATAGTCCATTGTGGGATCCATTCCCGCCTATCATTTGGGAAGAGGACCAGGGCCACTATAAATAGGACTAGCCACCACCGTAGTCAAGATCGGCTCATCTTGGATTGGATCCACTCCACCAAGGCCATCTCACCATCTCATCGAGCTCAAGAAAACCTCTCCTCAGGAGGCTGTTCATCCACTGTACTAGTTCATCCTTAGCCCACGAGGCAATCCACCACACAACACTTGAGTACGGTATTAAACCACAACGGTGGCCCGAACCAGTATATACTCTCGTGTCTCCTGTTCCTTGGGTTCGGCGAGCTAGGCCTTGAGATCGTTGCAAGAGCGAGCTAGGAAGGTAGAGATCTTTGTGTGCACCCCAAAGTTTGAACCTCAAGGGTTTGCCGGAACCCGTAATCCGAAAAAATGTTTCTTATTCATGCTAGAATTATATTAACTGGAAAGTTAGTACATGTGTGAATACATAGACAAACAGAGTGTCCCAATTATGCCTCTACTTGACTAGCTCATTAATCAAAGATGGTTAAGTTTCCTGACCATAGACGGGATCACATCATTAGAGAATTATGTGATGGACAAGACCCATCCGTTAGCTTAGCATAATGGTCGTTTAGTTTTATTGCTATTGCTTTCTGCATGACTTATACATATTCCTCTGACTATGAGATTATACAACTCCCGAATACGGGAGGAACACTTTGTGTGCTATCAAACGTCACAACATAACTGGGTGATTAAAAATATGCTCTTGTCACGACCGACTTTTTCAATAAATAAATATTGAGAAAATCGATCTTTAAATCCCAGTATAGGAAAAAGTCATCCTCTCTGGTAGACAATTGCTTGATAAACAGAGAACCAGTAGCATCAAATATATTACAAGGTTGAGCTGAGGCTGCTCAACAATTTATTACAAACTCGCCAATATCTTACATATGGGCGGTCATGACCTGAGGGTGTGGTGGCATGCTACTAGCTCGAGGAAAAAGTGGTGGATAACTTGACTCCTAACTGGCAGCTCATCGAGCGTCGGGGGAGGCTCGATGAATTTATTCGGGGTTGCAGAAGCGGATAATACAATGACCAAAACAGCATCGCACGGAACTGACTAGGACTCCTCTAGGCGTCGGACTCGCTATCAAACTCTTCATCCATGAGATCGCCTTCATCAACATCTGGCCAAATCAACAAGCCAGGTGAGTACTTTGAAAGTACTCGCAAGACAGTTCGGACAAGAGATATAATCAATGAATGCATGAATGCGTCATGAATAAAGGATGATGCTCACATAACAACGATGTTATTGCAGGACTTGATAAATAAAATAAATAACTGAAAACCGATCGGGTGTCTGGAGCGACGCCTCTAAAGATAAATAAATAAAATGCATGCCGCAGTCGGGCGTCTAAGCGACACCACATAAAGGGCTTAAAAGAAAAGCCGCAGTCGGGCGTCTTAGTGACACCACGTAAAAGGGTTGTAAAAGAAATGCCACAGTCGGAAGTCTGAGCAACATCACATAAAGGGCTTTAAAAGAAATGCCACAGTCGGACGTCTGAGCGACATCACATAAAGGGTTGTAAAAGAAATGCCACAGTCGGATGTCTGAGCGACATCACGTAAAGGGCTTTAAAAGAAATGCCACAGTCGGACATTTGAGCGACATCACATAAAGGGCTGTAAAAGAAATGCCACAGTCGGACGTCTGAGCGACATCGCAGACAGGGCTTGCAACAATGTAACTAACAGATATGCCACCGTCGGACATCTGAGCGACATCACAGACAGGGCCTATAACAAAAGTAAATAACAGGTATGCCACCATCGGACGTCTGAGCAACATCGCAGACATGGCTTGTAATAAATGTAAATAACAAGATTAGTCCATCCACAAGAATAATCTTTTAACCAGATTTATCACACATAAATCCCACCGGAGTTTTGCCACTGAGGCTGATACCTGACAAGATAAGATGAATATAGTACTTGAACAAAGTACAAGATAATTTAAAGATTTGAGACTCTACAGAGTTTGGATGAACTGACCACAGCCAACGGATTTCCGTAGTCACGAAGGACTAGTCCCGTTTACGGTATTTCAGTAGAAACACATTTAACTAGTACACACCCATTTCACCTCACGATGCCAGGAAATCACCCTGGACAACGTCCAAGAAAAACTTTGACACGGGGAGGCCACAACCTCGAATAGCATGGGATCAAATTTCTATACACGCGCTCTAAGGGGTGCCCCCCTCTCGGTCCCAACCGGAAACACCCATGCCCCCTGACCGGATGACGGGCTTAGTCCAGGGTCATGGAACCCTCATCCCGGCCTCTCTATTTGGTGTGTACCAGGAAAACGATTTGCAACTTACTATGCCATATTCCTTTCGGAAAACATGTGACAGTATAGGAAGGAATGAATGGAAATGTGATTTGTTTCACGATGACACGGAAGTCAAATAATCTGGCATAAGACTAGCATGTCACAACACTGACATCTTACCCATCCTCATGCCAACACATGGCTATGCAAATATGTATCCAACAACATAATGCTTTCCGAAACTTACTTTCCGCTTATGTGCATGAAATATAACATTCAAAGTGATGTTCATAAACATGCCATGACTATACTAAAATGCAAACATGCAACAACACTCATCATATCAAGAGTTCAAACATGCTTGCCTGGTTCGAAGTAGTCGGAGTTTAACTGTGTGAAGTTTGCAGCTCCGTCACCTCCTCCGGTATCTACGATATAAGAAAAAATACGTACGCAACGTAAATACCGTGAGTGTATAGAAAAGTGTTCCAAATATTTTTCAAATAAATATGACAAAAAACTAGACATAAAAATAAAGATGACAGAAAAGGAATCAATCAAAAATCATTTTCTGTTTAAAAGATATAAGAGTTTTGGTCCAAGGACCCATCTGTAATGAAACATAAAGTTTCTAGGGGGCTCTGTGAAAAAGTCCAGGATAACGTTTCGTTTAAAAGAAACGGCTGTGAGGCTGACAGGCGGGCTCCACCTGTTGGGTTTGAAATTTCAAACGGAGAAAACAAAGCGCAACGGCGCCCGAGAGGTGCGGTGGTCGCCGGCGGCGATCCACGGCGAGGCAAGGTGATCGGGGGTTACCTTCGAGATCAGTGCACCGTTCCGCGTCTGTGGGTGGTGGTGGTGGTCGCCGGCGAGCATTGTGTCGATGGCGGCCCTTGCTCCGGCGGACGGCGGTTCGGGCAGTCGTGGATCTCGCCGGAGGGAGCTGCGGGGATCAAATAGGAGTGGGGGTTAGTCTCCTAGTTGCTCGAGAGGGTTGTTGACGAAGTTAGGGCGTCGGAGACGGCCTCACCGGAGCGAATCGAAGTGGAGGCCGAGGCGGAATGGGGCAGCCGGAGTTGGGGAAGAAAGGCCCCTCGAGGCTCTCCCAGTGGCTAGGCGGGGTCTAGTGAGGTGGTGGAGTCGTGCGGGGACGAGAGCAGGCTCGGGGGTGCTATATATAGCCGGCCCAAGTCGGTTGCCGTGAACGGATAAGTCCGGCGAGTTGATTCTGGCGCTGTGGCTGGACGGTCGGCTTAGGAGCTTGAGCATCGCCTAGGTGGAGTAGTGGTGCCATTTTAGGGTCCAGCTCAGCACGGGAGGGAGGTTTACGGCCTGCCCTCGACGGAACGGCCGCACGTCGGCCGACGGCAGAGAACGCGTCTCTGCGCGTGCCGAAACCACGACGACGGTGCTGCATGCATGCGCTGGCAAGGAGATGGCCACGCGAGCCACCAGCGGTTTAAGCGGCGCCGAACGGCGTTGAGCCGCCGTTTTGCTCCTGTCGACCGTTACGGTGTTTGCCGCGCAAAACACGCCGCGCAGCGGCGGGCAGTGCCACCGACGCCAGGAAGGCGCCAAGCGCGCGTGTGGAGCTCCGGACAAGCAGGCCAGGCTGCGAGCATCGAGCCAAGCGCCGAGTGGGCATGTGACTGAAGTTACAGTCGAGAAACGACATCGAACTTTCTGAATTTACTGAATATGAACAAAACAAAGGCATGCGGTGTTCGACAAAATGATTCGGTATCCAGGATTTTTCCTTGAGCTGATTTTTTGTGGAGTGGTCTCTCATTGCAACTAGAGGTTGCCTGAATTTTGGTGGAATTTTTGGAGAAGTGTAGATATGAATTTCACCAAATTTGGCAAATCTGGTCCAAACTTGAAGTTCGTGAAATTTGAAATATTTGAAAAGAAGAAGAGTGGATCAAGATGGTTCTGGGTTGTGGGTACAAAGGACTATCCAGGGGTGTTGAGTTGAGGTCAAAAATCAAAAGCATTAGGGTACTTGCTTTGCAAATCACCTAGGCTCAAAAGAAAAGACAAAATTATTTTGGGAGGAGAAATAATTGGAATAAAATCCAAAAATGGATTTTATTAGTTTGGACAGAATGTTTGGGTTGTACCAAAGTGGGAGGAGGGGTTTTTGGGGGGAGTTTTACCATAGGAGGCATAGTAAACTAGAGTGGATCAAAATCAAATGAAAGACCAAAATCAAAAGGTTTTCTTTTAAAAGAAACTAAATCCAAGAAAAAAGATTTTGAGAGGGTAAACTCAGAAGATGGTTTTAGGAAGGGTTTAAATGACCTTCTTTCAAACCAAGCAAGGCTCTTTCGAAAACAAAATCACAAAATTTTTGGAGTGTCACAGCACCTACCCCTTAGGAAAAATCTCGTCCCGAGATTTCAGCTGATCTTTAAACAGTGTGGGTGCTCATGTCTCAAGAAAATCCTCGCTCTCCCAAGTTGCTTCATTCTCGGTGTGATTACTCCACTGAACTCTGAAAAACTTAATGGTTTTCTGTTGGGTCCTCCTCTCAGACTCTTCTAATATTTTTATTGGGTGCTCCCGGTAAGTGAGGTCCGGTTGCATGTCAATATTCTCATGTGAAACTTGCTTCTCTGGGTTGCTCACGTATTTTCTCAACTGCGAGATGTGAAACACGCTGTGGATACCGGATAAGTCTCCGGGTAGGTCTAGCTGGTAGGCTACCGTGCCTCTTCGGGCCACTATATGAAATGGTCCGATGAATCTTGGTGCTAGTTTTCCCTTAATCTTGAATCGTTGCAGACCCTTCATAGGAGAAACTCTCAGGTATACCAATTCTCCGGGTTCAAAACTGATTTCCCGATGCTTTCGGTCGTAATAACTCTTTTGCCAACATTGAGCTGTTTTGAGTCGATCTCTAATTGTCTTAACTTTCTCCTCGGCCTCCTTGAGCATATCTGGGCCAAAGATATGGCTGTCTCCGGTCTCTGACCAATTTAGCGGGGTATGACATCTTCTCCCATAGAGAGCTTCAAAGGGTGCCATTTGCAAGCTGGCTTGATAGCTGTTGTTGTATGCGAACTCTGCATATGGCAAACTTTCTTCCCAACTGTTCCGTGGGTGAGGACACGTGCTCTTAGCATGTCTTCTAGGATTTGGTTTACGCGTTACGCCCGCCCATCGACCGGGGATGGTATGCGGTACTGAAGGCTAGTTGGGTTCCCAATGCCTATTGTAGGTGATCCCAAAATATAGAGACGAACTGTGTGCCTCTATCGGAGATGATAGTCTTAGGGACTCCATGCAGGCAAACGATACGGGCAAGATAAAGTCCGCCAGATCTCGAGTGGTGTAAGTTGTCTTTACCGGAATAAAATGTGCCACCTTGGTTAATCTGTCGGTTATGACCCATATGGCATCGTTTCCGTGCGTGACCGTGGCAGTCCAACGATAAAGTCCATTCCAATCTCGTCCCACTTCCACTCGGGTATCTTGTTCGGCTGTAACAGCCCGGCTGGTTTCTGGTGCTCGGCCTTGATACGTTGACAAGAGTCACAACATGCAATGAACGTGGCTATATCTCTCTTCATACCGTGCCACCAAAAATTTCCCTGAAGGTCTTTGTACATTTTTGTCCCTCCGGGATGGATTGAATACGGAGCTGTGTGACTTTCACCAATATCTGCTGTTTGAGGTCCTTGACATTTGGTATGCATAGCCTCTCTCCGCACCACAATATTCCTTGCTCATCTCGTTGAATTCTGAGGCTCTTCCCAAACTCACTTTTTTTTTATGCCCTCAATGCTGGGGTGTCCGTGCTGGGCTTCCTTGATCCTTTCCATCAGGGTAGGCTGTATTTCTATATTCGACACACTGCCTTCGGTATCCATTGTTAGATTGAGTCGGGCAAATTCCTGCCGAAATTCTGGCCTCAACTTTGGTATATTGTCGTCGTCCGTGCTGGGATTTCAACTAAGTGCATCTGCCACAAGATTTGCCTTCCCGGGATGATAGTGGATTCCAACATCATAATCCTTTACCAACTCTAACCAGCGTCGTTGCCGTAAATTTAACTCTGGCTGTGTGAAAATATAATTAAGACTCTTATGGTCTGTGTATATCTCACAACGATTCCCAAGTAGGAAGTGTCTCCATTCCTTGAGTGCATGGATGACCGCTGCTAATTCCAAGTCATGAGTGGGATAATTCTCCTCATGCTTGCGTAGTTGTCTAGAGACATACGCAACTACCTTGCCTTCTTGCATCAATACGCATCCGAGGCCTTTCGGGATCGTCTGTCTATACCTCAAAATTCTTGTATATATCGGCATATTTAGTAATGGTGCCGTTGTTAATTTGCTTTTTAGCTCTTGGAAGCTTTTCTCACATGCTTCATCCATTCAAACTTCTTGCCTTTCTTGAGCAATTGTGTCATGGGCTTTGCTATAGTGGAGAATCCTTCAATAAATCTCCGATAATAGCCTGCCATTCCCAAGAAACTCCGTACGTCTGTTACGTTAGCTGGTGGTTTCCAGCCAAGCACGGCCTTGACTTTTTCGGGTCTCTGCAATACCTTCTTGGGTTAGACGTGGCCCGAAAACCCACTGCCTTAGCCAAAATTCACATTTGCTGAATTTGGCGTCTGATTGATGTTTCTGAGTTCTCCGAGTACAATCTCGAGATGTTCGGGCGTGCTCTCTTGGTGTTTTGGAATATATCGAATATCATCGATGAATACCACAACAAACTTGTCCATATACTTCATAAATACTTTGTTCATGAGGTGAACAAAATATGCGGGGGCGTTGGTCAGCCCGAATGGCATCACTGTGAACTCATACAGCCCATATCTGGAGGTGAAGGTGGTCTAGGGAATATCTTCTGTTCGTACTTTTAATTGGTGGTATCCTGATCTCAAGTCAATTTTTGAGAAGACTTTGGCCTGTGCGAGCTGATCGAATAAATCATTTATTCGGGGCATTGGGTATTTGTTCTTGATTGTGACCATGTTGAGAGCTCGATAATCAATACACAACCTCATTGTTCCATCCTTCTTCTTGGCAAATAAAATTGGAGAACCCCAAGGTGAGGAGCTGGCTCGTATGTATCCTTTCTCCAACAATTCTTTTATTTGCTTCTTCAACTCTACCAATTCGGATGGTGCCATTCATAAGGTTTCTTGTAAATAGGAGCGGTTCGGGTGCTAGCTCAATGCTGAATTCTATCTCTCGGTCCGTGGCATGCACGTAGTTCTTCCGGAAACACGTGCAGGGAATTCAAATACTCTGGAACCCCGTTCAGCTCAGAAACGTCCACCTTGTTTAATCTAGGTTGCCGAGGTATTTGTCTCTCTTTGGCTGAAACTTTTATTTTCTTCCCATGATGGTGTGTGAGAATCACGTTACGGTTGAAGCAATCAATAAAACCTTTGTTGGTGGTTAACCAATCCATTCCTAGGATGACATCCAGTCCTTTGCTTTCCAGTACAATAAGGTTGGCGTAAAACTATAATCCTTCAAATTCAATAACCACACCTTGACAGTAACTCTGGGTCACTTGCTTAATTCCAGGGGACTTGATGATCATTGATTTTTCCAAGGGAAGCATCAAAAAATTATTTTGCAAAGCAAAACTTTTCGAAACGAATGAGTGAGAAGCTCCAGAATCAAACAAAACCATGGCAGGTATTGTGTTGACGGGGTACGTACCGAGTACGATATCTGGGGCGTTCTGTGCTTCCTCTCGGGTCATGTGGTTCAAGTGACCTTTCCGGTGGTTGTGGTTGGGGTTGAAATTGCTTCGCTTGGTGCTGAATTATTGCCACCATTATTGAGCTTCGGGGTTGAGCTCCTTGGCTTGGGGCACTGCTTGGCATAGTTCCCTTCTTCTCCACAAGCATAACAGGTAACGCCTGGGCGATAGGTGAACTCTTTGTCTCTTGCATGGAAATTCTTGATTGTACGTGAATTTTCCGTCCGGGTTTTGTGTGTTCTACCCTTCTGAATTTCTGTCTTGTTTTTGGGGTTGCGAGCAAAAGTAGTCTGGTCCCTTTTGCGTTTGCGGAAATCTTCCGAGCTACGTCGCTCATTTTCGAGTAATGGCCTTATCCACCAGTGTTTTAAAATCTGGAAAGGTATGCACAACTAGTCGGCACTAAAGGGCGGGTGCCGGCCTTCCAAGAATTTTTCCATCTTCTTGCTCTCGGTCATGTTCTTCATTGGCGTAGCAAGACAGCAGAGTGAATTGGCTGTTGTATTCTCGACAATCGTCATGGCCCTTTGCTTGAGTTCATCAAATTCTTTCTTCTTGATTTTCATGACGCTCTTAGGAATATGTGCCCCACGAAAACCTTCTTTGAAATTCTCCTGGTGATTTCATTTTCGTTGGGGTGCATGTGCAGGAAGTTTTCCCACCACGATGCAGCTGCTCCTTTGAGATAATGTGGTGCATACAATACTTTTCACGGTCTGAACATCATGCGATAATTAATTTTCTCTCCATGTCTCGGCCGGTCATCGGCCTCAAGAGGCTTGTCAAGATGAGAAAATGTTGGAGGACGCGCTTTTGTAACTCAGATAATTTGGATTGCGGTTGATACTGCCACGGTTAATTACCATATTGATGAATTGGTTCATCATTTCCTGGTGTTGCTGCTGACTCTGTTCATACAAACGACAAACTTGTGTAAAAGCTGTTTCACCGTCCTGTTGACTTGTCGACCACCTCGAGTGAAATTGTGGTTCTGCGGTGTGCCATAATTTTCTTCCGCTGAGTTGGCATGGAGCGCGTCCAAGGACGAGACATCTTTCACTCTGGGATATATTTTGTGAACTCGTAAGATAAGAAAGAGAGTCGCAAAAGTCAATAAAATCACACACAAAGAACATTTTAAACTCCAGGATATTTTTGAAACACACGATTGCGCGGAGAAGGACTATTACATATCTTACACGCGGGCATAATTATACATTACATCACTCGGGATATGCGTACATAATCCTGACATGTTATTTAAACTAGTGCACTCCTCCGGATCCTACATGATGCGCAACAGGCTACTTCTCACAACCTATGTACATATAAACATATTACACAAGTCGATACATCGCATGGCGTCTCTACGTGCACTCAGTCGGAGATGGTGAGGATCTCCCTTGGCCTGCGGAGGGTGAGACGCAGTGACGTTGGGGAATCAACTTCCTCCTCGCTAATAGGTTCTAGACGAGGCAGCTGCGCTGAGCTGATGGAGCAGGTGCCGAGGCGGAGTACCCTGAATAAGAGTGGGCGGAATAGGTGGAGTAGCACGATGGGAGTGGGTGCAAAAAGTGGTGCAGCGAACGGGAGGGGTGCAATAGCCTGGTTGAATTCCTCAGCGGTAGGCAGACGACATGCAGTAGCGAGAACGGTAGGCGAATGAGAAGCTGAGGACGAGATAAAGGTCAGTGGTGGAGCGGTGTATAGGAGTTCCCTCCTGTTAGCAGCACAGCCATGAACTGAGTCCATGCGGGCAGCTACGAGGTCGTCCACCATGCTGTCAAAGGCTGCCTCTAGGGCTCGGAGGTACTCAACAAGCATCTCAAAGGCCTCGTCTTGCTCTCCTATGGGGCAAGAGAATGAGTAGTGACAGGTGTAAGGCACATGGCATGGAAGGTAGCGATAGCGACGGGTCTTCATTGCAGGAAGGACATCCCGAAGACGAGCTATCGCCTCGCGGGCTGCCATCTGCATAGCATGCCTCTCTGTAGGCATGGCTCTCCCCAAGAAACGGAAGCGGCGCATCTCAACACGCCCTCCCCTGAATTGCACCGCGGCTTGGTGCATGGTTAGACTGTCGTTGATCTTGTGTGGATAAAGTGTGAAGACTGGGCGCACGGATGGCCCCATCGCGACCTGAACGATGAAGGAGAGGAGTTTGAAGAACCCCTCTAGCACGTTGGCGAACATTTGAGACTCGCAGTCGCTGCCGGCCATCTACAAAAGTAGGCAAAAAATATGAGTGATCAGATCATAAATTTTTATGCTGACTGTCAGAAAAGATGACTACATTTTGTAAAAACAAGAATAAACACTGTCATGCTAATAATTAAATTAGCGATCGCACCTAGTGGCTTCCTACAGTCAGCTGGCTCGATACCAAGTCGATCACGACCGACTTTTTCAATAAATAAATATTGAGAAAATCGATCTTTAAATCCCAAATAGGAAAAAGTCATCCTTTCGGTAGACAATTGCTTGATAAACAGAGAACCAAGAGCATCAAATATATTACAAGGTTGAGCTGAGGCTGCTCAACAATTTATTACAAACTCGCCAATATCTTACATATGGGCGGTCATGACACTGAGGGTGTGGTGGCATCCTACTAGCTCGAGGAAAAGTGGTGGATAACTTGACTCCTAATCGGCAGCTCATCGGCGCGGAGGAGGCTCGATGAATTTATTCGGGTTGCGAAGCGGATAATACAATGACCAAAACAGGATCGCACGGGACTGACTAGGACTCCTCTAGGCGTCGGACTCGCTATCAAACTCTTCATCCATGAGATCGCCTTCATCAACATCTGGCCAAATCAACAAGCCAGGTGAGTACTTCGAAAGTACTCGCAAGACAGTTCGGACAAGAGATATAATCAATGAATGCATGAATGCGTCATGAATAAAGGATGATGCTCATATAACAACGATATTATTGCAGGACTTGATAAATAAAATAAATAACGGAAAACCGATCGGGTGTCTGGAGCGACGCCTCGAAAGGTAAATAAATAAAATGCATGCCGCAGTCGGGCGTCTAAGCGACACCACATAAAGGGCTTAAAAGAAATGCCGCAGTAGGGCGTCTTAGCGACACCACGTAAAAGGGCTGTAAAAGAAATGCCACAGTCGGACGTCTGAGCGACATCACATAAAGGGCTTTAAAAGAAATGCCACAGTCGGACGTCTGAGCGACATCACATAAAGGGTTGTAAAAGAAATGCCACAGTCGGACATCTGAGCGACATCACGTAAAGGGCTTTAAAAGAAATGCCACAGTCGGACGTCTGAGTGACATCACATAAAGGGTTGTAAAAGAAATGCCACAGTCGGACGTCTGAGCGACATCACGTAAAGGGCTTTAAAAGAAATGCCACAGTCGGACTTCTGAGCGACATCACATAAAGGGCTATAAAAGAAATGCCACAGTCGAACGTCTGAGCGACATCGCAGACAGGGCTTGCAACAATGTAACTAACAGATATGCCACCGTCGGACGTCTGAGCAACATCACAGACAGGGCCTATAACCAAAGTAAATAACAGGTATGCCACCGTCGGACGTCTGAGCGACATCGCAGACAGAGCTTGTAATAAATGTAAATAACAAGATTAGTCCATCCACAAGAATAATCTTTTAACCGGATTTATCACACATAAATCCCACCGGAGTTTTGTCACTGAGGCTGATACCTGACAAGATAAGATGAATATAGTACTTGAACAAAGTACAAGATAATTGAAAGATAGATTTGAGACTCTGCAGAGTTTGGATGAACTGACCACAGCCAACGGATTTCCGTAGTCACGAAGGACTAGTTCCGTTTATGGTATTTCAGTAGAAACACATTTAACTAGTACACACCCATTTCACCTCACGATGCCAGGAATCACCCTGGACAACGTCCAAGAAAAACTTTGAGACGGGGAGGCCACAACCTCGAATAGCATGGGATCAAATTTCTATACGCGCGCTCTAAGGGGTGCCCCCCTCTCGGTCCCAACCGGAAACACCCATGCCCCCTGACCGGATGACGGGCTTTAATCCAGGGCCATGGAACCCTCATCCCGGCCTCTCTATTTGGTGTGTACCAGGAAAACGATTTGCAACTTACTATGCCATATTCCTTTCGGAAAACATGTGACAGTATAGGAAGGAATGAATGGAAATGTGATTTGTTTCACGATGACACGGAAGTCAAATAATCTGGCATAAGACTAGCATGTCACAACACTGACATCTTACCCATCCTCATGCCAACACATGGCTATGCAAATATGTATCCAACAACATAATGCTTTCCGAAACTTACTTTCCGCTTATGTGCATGAAATATAACATTCAAAGTGATGTTCATAAACATGCCATGACTATACTGAAATGCAAACATGCAACAACACTCATCATATCAAGAGTTCAAACATGCTTGCCTGGTTCGGAGTAGTCGGAGTTTAACTGTGTGAAGTTTGCAGCTCCGTCACCTCCTCCGGTATCTACGGTATAAGAAAAAATACGTACGTAACGTAAATACCGTGAGTGTACAGAAAAGTGTTCCAAATATTTTTCAAATAAATATGACAAAAAACTAGACATAAAAATAAAGATGACAGAAAAGGAATCAATCAAAAATCATTTTCTGTTTAAAAGATATAAGAGTTTTGGTCCAAGGACCCATCTGTAATGAAACAGAAAGTTTCTAGGGGGCTCTGTGAAAAAGTCCAGGATAACGTTTCGTTTAAAAGAAACAGCTGTGAGGCTGACAGGCGGGCTCCACCTGTCGGGTTTGAAATTTCAAACGGAGAAAACAGAGCGCGACGGCGCCCGAGAGGTGCGATGGTCGCCGGCGGCGATCCACGGCGAGGCACGGTGATCGGGGGTTACCTTCGAGATCAGTGCACCGTTCCGCGTCTGTGGGTGGTGGTGGTGGTCGCCGGCGAGCACTGTGTCGACGACGGCCCTTGCTCCGTGGACGGCGGTTCGGGCAGTCGTGGATCTCGCGGAGGGAGCTGCGGGTTCAAATAGGAGTGGGGTTAGTCTCCTAGTTGCTCGAGAGGGTTGCTGACGGAGTTAGGGCGTCGGAGACGGCCTCACCGAGCGAATCGAGGTGGAGGCCGAGGCGGAACGGGGCGGCCGGAGTCGGGGAAGAAAGGCCCCTCGAGGCTCTCCCAGTGGCTAGGCGGGGTCTAGTGAGGTGGTGGAGTCGTGCGGGGACGAGAGCAGGCTCGGGGGTGCTATATATAGCCGGCCCAAGTCGGTTGCCGTGAACGGATAAGTCCGGCGAGTTGATTACGGCGGCGCTGTGGCTGGACGGTCGGCTTAGGAGCTTGAGCATCGCCTAGGTGGAGTAGTGGTGCCATTTTAGGGTCCAGCTCAGCACGGGAGGGAGGTTTACGGCCTGCCCTCGACGGAACGGCCGCACGGCCCGTCGACGGCAGAGAACGCGCTCTGCGCGTGCCAAGCCACGGCGACGGTGCTGCATGCGTGCGCTGGCAAGGAGATGGCCACGCGGAGCCACCAGGCGGTTTGGGCGGCGCCGAACGGCGTTGAGCCGCCGTTTTGCTCCCTGTCGGCCGTTACGGTGTTTCAGCCGCCGCAAAACACCGCGCCAGAGCGGGCCAGGGTGCGACCGACGTCAGGAAGGCGCCAAGCGCGCGTGTGGAGCTCCGGACAAGCAGGCCAGGCTGCGAGCATCGAGCCAAACGCACAGTGGGCATGTGACTGAAGTTCATCGGAGAAACGACATCAACTTTCTGAATTTACTGAATATGAACAAAACAAAGGCATGCGGTGTTCGACAAAATGATTCTCGTATCCAGGATTTTTCCTTGAGCTGATTTTTGGTGGAGTGGTCTCTCATTGCAACTAGAGGTTGCCTGAATTTTGGTGGAATTTTGGAGAAGTGTAGATATGAATTTCACCAAATTTGGCAAATCTGGTCCAAACTTGCAGTGAGTGAAATTTGAAATATTTGAAAAGAAGAAGAGTGGATCAAGATGGTTCTGGGTTGTGGGTACAAAGGACTATCCAGGGGTGTTGAGTTGAGGTCAAAAATCAAAAGCATTAGGGTACTTGCTTTGCAAATCACCTAGGCTCAAAAGAAAAGACAAAATTATTTTGGGAGGAGAATAATTGGAATAAAATCCAAAATGGATTTTATTAGTTTGGACAGAATGTTTGGGTTGTACCAAAGTGGGAGGAGGGTTTTTGGGGAGTTTTACCATAGGAGGCATGGTAAACCAGAGTGGATCAAAATCAAATGAAAGACCAAAAATCAAAAAGGTTTTCTTTTTAAAAGAAACTAAATCCAAGAAAAAATATTTTTGAGAGGGCAAACTCAGAAGATGGTTTTTAGGAAGGGTTTAAATGACCTTCTTTCAAACCAAGCAAGGCTCTTTCTGAAAACAAAAATCACAAATTTTTTGGAGTGTCATAGCTCTACAGGTGTCTCCTAAGGTGTTTGTTGAGTTGGCATAGATCGAGATTAGGATTTGTCACTCCGTGTATCGGAGAGGAATCTCTTGGCCCTCTCGGTAAAGCACATCACTATAAGCCTTGCAAGCAATGTGACTAATGAGTTAGTTACGGGATGATGCATTATGGAAGGAGTAAAGAGACACGATGGTAATGAGATTGAACTAGGTATGATGATACCGACGACCGAATCTCGGGCAAGTAGCATAGCGATGACAAAGGGAATGACGTATGTTGTTATGCGGTTTAACCGATAAAGATCTTCATAGAGTATGTAGGAGCGAATATTAGCATCCAGGTTCCGCTATTGGTTATTGACCGGAGATGTGACTCAGTCATGCCTACATAGTTCTCGAACCCGTAGGGTCCACACGCTTAACGTTCGATGCCGATTTATATTATGAGTTATGTGTTTTGGTGACCGAAGTTTGTTCGGAGTCCTGGATGAGATCACGTACATGGCGAGGATTCTCGAAATGGTCCAGAGGTAAATATTGATATATTGGAAGGTTTTATACGGACACCGAAATGGTTCTAATAAGGTTCAGGGATTTTTCAGAGTACCGGGAGGCATCGGAACCCCCCAGGAAAGTTAATGGGCCAAATGGGCCATACTGGAGGAGAGGAGGCAGGCCACGTGAGGTGGAGCGCGGCCCCCTTGCCCAATCTGAATTGGACAACGGGAGGGGGCGCAGCCCCCCTCTTTCTTTCTTCCACTCCCTCCTTTCCCCTTTCCCCCACTCCGTTGGAAGGAAAGGGGGGGGGCGAATCCTACTAGGAACGGAGTCCTAGTAGGACTCCCCCCTCTTGGCACGTCACCCTTGGGGCGGCCTCCTCCTCCCCCTCCTTTATATACGTGGTCAGGAGGCACCCCGAAGGCACAAAAGTTGTTTCTTAGCCGTGTGCGGTGCCCCCCTCCACATTTTACTCCTCCAGTCATAGCGTCGTAGTGCTTAGGCGAAGCCTTGCGCGGATCACATCATCATCACCGTCACCACGCCGTCATGCTGACAGAACTCTCCCTCGACCCTCTACTGGATCAAGTGTTCGAGGGATGTCGTCGAGCTGAACATGTGCTGAACCCGGAGGTGCCGTACGTTTGGTACTTGGATCGGTTGTATCATGAAGACGTTCGACTACATCAACCGCGTTAACATAACACTTCCTCTTTTATTCTACGAGGGTACGTGGACACACTATCCCCGTCTTGTTGCTATGCATCTCCTAGATAGATCTTGCGTGATCGTAGGATTTTTTTTGAAATTGCATGCTACGTTCGCCAACAGTGGCATCCGAGCCAGGTCTATGCGTAGATGATATGCACGAGTAGAACACAAAGAGTTTTGGGTGATAATATTCATACTGCTTATCACCAACATCTTACATTGATTCAATGGTATTGTTGGATGAAGCGGCCCGGACCGACATTACATGACCACGTTCATGAGACGGGTTCTACTGACGTGCTTCGCACACAGGTGGCTGGCGGTGTCTGTTTCCCCAACTTTAGTTCGATCGAGTTTGACTACGGCCGGTCCTTGTTGAAGGTTAAAACAGCACACTTGACGAAAAATCGTTGTGGTTTTGATGCATATGTAAGAATGGTTCTTGCTAGAAGCCACGCAAAACTTGCGACAACAAAGTAGAGGACGTCTAACTTGTTTTTGCAGGGCATCTTGTGATATGATATGGTCAAGACGTGATGAGATATAAATTGTTGTATGAGATGATCATGTTTTGTAAAAGTTATCGGCAACTGGAAAGAGCCTTATGGTTGTCCCTTTATTGTATGAAATGCAATCGCCATGTAATTGCTTTACTTTATCACTAAGCGGTAGCGATAGTCGTAGTAGCAATAGTTGGTGAGACGACTACGATGCTATGATGGAGATCAAGGTGCCAAGCCGGCGACGATGGAGATCATGACGGTGCTTTGGAGATGCAGATCAAAGGCACAAGAGGATGATGGCCATATCATGTCACATATTTTGATTGCATGTGATGTTTATCTTTTATGCATCATATTTTGCTTAGTACGGCGGTAGCATTATAAGATGATCCCTCACTAAATTTCAAGGTATAAGTGTTCTCCCTGACTATGCACCGTTGCTACAGTTCGTCGTGCCGAGACACCACGTGATGATCGGATGTGATAAGCTCTACGTTCACATAAAACGGGTGCAAGCCAGTTTTGCACATGCAGAATACTCGGGTTAAACTTGACGAGCCTAGCATATGCAGATATGGCCTCGGAACACTGAGACCGAAAGGTCGGACGTGAATCATATAGTAGATATGATCAAAATAGCGATGTTCACCATTGAAAACTACTCCATCTCACGTAATGATCGGACATGGTTTAGTTGATATGGATCATGTGATCATTTATATGACTAGAGGGATGTCTATCTAAGTGGGGGTTCTTTAGTAATATGATTAATTGTACTTTAATTTATCATGAACTTAGTACATGATAGTTTTTGCATATCTACGTTGTTGTAGATCAATTGCCCGTGCTACCGTTCCCTTGAATTTTAATACGTTCCTAGAGAAAGCTAAGTTGAAAGTGACGGTAGCAACTACACGGACTGGGTCCGTAACTTGAGGATTATCCTCATTGTTGCATAGAAGAATTACGTCCTGGAAGCACCGCTAGGTGCAAGGCCCATTGCAGGAGCAACTGTGGACGTTATGAACGTCTGGTAGAGCAAAGCTGATGACTACTCGATAGTTCAGTGTGCCATGCTTTACGGCTTAGAATCGGGACTTCAAAGACGTTTTGAATGTTGTGGAGCATATGAAATGTTCCAGGAGTTGAAGTTAATATTTCAAGCAAATGCCCGAGTTGAGAGATATGAAGTCTCCAACAAGTTCTACAGCTACAAAATGGAGGAGAATAGTTCTGTCAGTGAACACATACTCAAAATGTTTGGGTACCATAACCACTTGACTCAGCTGAGAGTTAATCTTCCAGATTATAATGTCATTGACATAGTTCTTCAATCACTGCCACCAAGCTATAAAGGCTTCGTGATGAACTATAACATGCAAGGGATAGAAAATAAAATTCCCGAGCTCTTCGCGATGCTAAAGGCTGCGGAGGTAGAAATCAAGAAGGAGCATCAAGTGTTGATGGTCAACAAGACCACTAGTTTGAAGAAAAAGGGCAAAGGGAAGAAGGGGAACTTCAAGAAGAAGAGCAAGCAAGTTGCTTCTCAAGGGAAGAAGCCCAAGTCTGGACCTTAGCCTGAAACTGAGTGCTTCTATTGCAAAGGGACTGGTCACTGGAAGCAGAACTGCCCCAATTATTTGGCGGATAAGAAGGATGGCAAAGTGAAAGGTATATTTGATATACATGTTATTGATGTGTACCTTACTAATTCTCATCGTAGCGCCTGGGTATTTGATAGTGGTTCTGTTGCTCATATTTGCAACTCAAAACAGAGGCTACGGATTAAACGAAGATTGGCTAAGGACGAGGTGACGATGTGCATGGGGAATGGTTCCAAAGTCGATGTGATCACCGTCGGCAAGCTACCTCTACATCTACCTTCGGGATTAGTTTTAGACCTAAATAATTGTTATTTGGTGCCGGCGTTGAGCATGAACATTATATCTGGATCTTGTTTGATGCGAGACAGTTATTCATTTAAATCAGAGAATAATGGTTGTTCTATTTATATGAGTAATATCTTTTATGGTCATGCACCCTTGATGAGTGGTCTTGTTAAATCTTGATTGTAGTGATACACATATTCATAATATTTAAGCCAAAAGATGCAAAGTTAATAATGATAGTGCAACTTATTTGTGGCACTACGGTTTAGGTCATATTGGTGTAAAGCGCATGAAGAAACTCCATGCTAATGGACTTTTGGAATCACTTGATTATGAATCACTTGATGCTTGCGAATCATGCCTCATTGGCAAGATGACTAAAACTCCATTCTCCGGAACAATGTAGGGAGCAACGGACTTATTGGAAATAATACATACTGATGTATGCGGTCCGATGAGTGTTGAGGCTCGCGGTGGGCATCGTTATTTTCTGACCTTCACAGATGATTTGAGCAGATACGGGTATATCTACTTGACGAGACATAAGTCTGAAACATTTGAAATGTTCAAAGAATTTCAGAGTGAAGTGGAAAATCATCGTAACAAGAAAATAAAGTTTCTACGATCTGATCGTGGACGTGAATATTTGAGTTATGAGTTTGGTCTTCATTTGAAACATTGTGGAATAGTTTCGCAACTCACGCGACTTGGAACACCACAGCGTAATGGTGTGTCCGAATGTCGTAACCGTACTTTATTAGATATGGTGCGATCTATGATGTCTCTTACCGATTTACCACTATCGTTTTGGGGTTATGCTTTAGAGACAGCCGCATTCACGTTAAATAGGGCACCATCTAATTTTTTTGAGATGACACCATATGAACTGTGGTTTAGCAATAAACCTAAGCTGTCGTTTCTTAAAGGTTGGGTCTGCGATGCTTATGTGAAAAAGCTTCAACCTGATAAGCTCGAACCCAAATCGGAGAAATGTGTCTTCATAGGATATCCAAAGGAGACTGTTGGGTACACCTTCTATCACTGATCCAAAGGCAAGCTATTTGTTGCTAAGAATGGTTCCTTTCTAGAGAAGGAGTTTCTCTCGAAAGAAGTGAGTGGGAGGAAAGTAGAACTTGATGAGGTAATTGTACCTTCTCCCGAATTGGAAAGTAGTTCATCACAGAAATCAGTTCCAGTGATTCATACACCAATTAGTGAGGAAGCTAATGATGATGATCATGAAACTTTATATCAAGTTACTACCGAACCTCGTAGGTCAACCAGAGTACGATCCGCGCCAGAGTGGTACGGTAATCCTATTCTAGAAGTCATGTTACTAGACCATCACAAACCTACTAACTATGAGGAAGCGATGATGAGCCCAGATTCCACGAAATCGCTTGAGGCCATGAAATCTGAGATGGGATCAATGTATGAGAACAAAGTGTGGACTTTGGTTGACTTGCCCAATGATCGGTAAGCCATAGAGAATAAATGGATCTTCAAGAAGAATACTGACGTTGACGGTAATGTTACTGTCTACAAAGCTCGACTTGTTGCAAAAGGTTTTCGACAAGTTCAAGGAGTTGACTACGATGAGACCTTCTCACCCGTAGCGATGCTTAAGTATGTCTGAATCATGGTAGAAATTGCCGCATTTTATGATTATGAAATTTGGCAAATGGATGCCAAAATTGCATTCCTTAATGGATGTCTTAAAGAAGAGTTGTATATGATACAACCAGAAGGTTTGGTCGATCCTAAAGGTGCTAACAAAGTGTGCAAGCTCCAGCGATCCATTTATGGACTGGTGCAAGCATATCAGAGTTGGAATATACGCTTTGATAGTCTGATCAAAGCATATGGTTTTATACAGACTTTCGGAGAAGCCTGTATTTACAAGAAAGTGAGTGGGAGCTCTGTAGAATTTCTAATATTATATGTGGATGACATATTGCTGATCGAAAATGATATAGATTTCTGGATAGCATAAAAGGATACTTGAATAAGAATTTTTCAATGAAAGACCTAAGTGAAGCTGCTTATATATTGGGCATCAAGATCTATAAAGATAGATCAAGACGCTTAATTGGACTTTCACAAAGGACATACCTTCATAAAGTTTTGAAGAAGTTCAAAATGGATCAGTCAAAGAAACGGTTCTTTCCTGTGTTACAAGGTGTGAAGTTAAGTCACACTCAATGCCCGACCACTGCAGAAGATAGAGAGAAAGTGAAATTCATTCCCAGTGCCTCAGCCATAGGTTCTATCATATATGCAATGTTGTGTACCAGACCTGATGTGTGCCTTGTTATAAGTTTAGTAGGGAGGTACCAAAGTAATCCAGGAGTGGATCACTGGACAACGGTCAAGAACATCCTGAAATACCTGAAAAGGACTAAGGATATGTTTCTCATTTATGGAGGTGACAAAGAGCTTGTCGTAAATGGTTACGTCGATGCAAGCTTTGACAATGATCCGTATGACTCTAAGTCACAAACCGGATACGTATTTATATTGAATAGTGGAGCTGTCAGTTGGTGCAGTTCCAAGCAGAGCGTCGTGGCGGGATCTACGTGTGAAGCAGAGTACATAGCTGCTTCGGAAGCAGCAAATGAAGGAGTCTGGATGAAGGAGTTCATATCAGATCTAGGTGTAATAGCTAGTGCATCGGGTCCAATAAAAATCTTTTGTGACAATACTAGAGCAATAGCCTTGGCGAAGGAATCCAAATTTCACAAGAGAACCAAACACAGCAAGAGACACTTCAATTCCATCCGCGATCAAGTCAAGGAGGGAGACATAGAGATTTGCAAAATACATATGGATCTGAATGTTGCAGACCCGTTGACTAAACCTCTTTCACGAGAAAAACATGATCAGCACCAAGACTCAATGGGTGTTAGAATCATTACTATGTAATCTAGATTATTGACTCTAGTGCAAGTGGGAGACTGAAGGAAATATGCCCTAGAGGCAATAATAAAGTTGTTATTTATATTTCCTTATATCGTGATAAATGTTTATTATTCATGCTAGAATTGTATTAACCGGAAACTTAGTACATGTGTGAATACATAGACAAACAGAGTGTCCCTAGTATGCCTCTACTTGACTAGATCGTTAATCAAAGATGGTTAAGTTTCCTGACAATAGACATGTGCTGTCATTTGATCAACGGGATCACATTATTAGAGAATGATGTGATGGACGAGACCCATCCAATAGCTTAGCATAATGATCGTTTAGTTGTATTGCTATTGCTTTCTTCATGACTTATACATATTCCTCTGACTGTGAGATTATGCAACACCCGAATACTGGAGGAAAACTTTGTGTGCTATCAAATGTCACAACATAAGTGGGTGATTACAAAGATGCTCTACATGTGTCTCCGAAGGTGTTTGTTGAGTTGGCATAGATCGAGATTAGGATTTGTCACTCCGTGTATCGGAGAGGTATCTCTGGGCCCTCTCGGTAATGCACATAACTATAAGCCTTGCAAGCAATGTAACTAATGAGTTAGTTACGGGATGATGCATTACGGAACGAGTAAAGAGACTCACCGGTAACGAGATTGAACTAGGTATGATGATACCGATAATCGAATCTCGGGCAAGTAACATACCGATGACAAAGGGAATGCCGTATGTTGTTATGCGGTTTGACCGATATAGATCTTCATAGAGTATGTGGGAGCCAATATTGGTTATTGATCGGAGATGTGTCTCGGTCATATCTACATAGTTCTCGAACCCGTAGGGTCCGCACGCTTAACGTTCGATGACGATTTGTATTATGAGTTATGTGTTTTGGTGACCGAACTTTGTTCAGAGTCCCGGATGAGATCACGGACATGACGAGGAGTCTCGAAATGGCTGAGAGGTAAAGATTGATATATTGGAAGGTAATATACGGACACCGGAATGGTTCCGATAAGGTTCGGGGATTTTTCGGAGTACCGGGAGGCTACCGGACCCCCCCCCCCAGGAAAGTTAATGGGCCTAATGGGCCATAGTGGAGGAGAGGAGGCAGACCACGGGAGGTGGCGCCCCCCCTTGCCCAATCTGAATTGGACAAGGGGAGGGGGCGTGGCCCCCCTCTTTCCTTCTCCCTCTCCCTCCTTCCCCTTTCCCCCTCTCCGTTGGAAGGGAAGGGCGGGCGAATCCTACTTGGAACGGAGTCCTAGTAGGACTCCCCCCTCTTGGCGTGCCCCCCCTTGGGCCATCCTCCTCCTCCCCCCTCCTTTATATAAGTGGGCAGGGGGCACCCCAAAGGCACAACAATTGTTTCATAGCCTTGTGCGGTGCCCCCCTCCATAGTTTACTCCTCTGATCATAGCGCCGTAGTGCTTAGGAGAAGCCCTGTGCGGATCACATCATCATCACTTTCACCGCGCCGTCGTGCTGATGGAACTCTCCCTCGACCCTCTACTGGATCAAGAGTTCGAGGGACGTCATCGAGCTGAACATGTGCTGAACACGAAGGTGCCGTACGTTCGGCACTTGAATCGGTTGGATCGTGAAGACGTTCGACTACATCAACCGCGTTAACATAACGTTTCCGCTTTCGGTCTACGAGGGTACGTGGACACACTCTCCCCGTCTCGTTGCTATGCATCTACTACATAGATCTTACGTGATCGTAGGAATTTTTTTGAAAGTGCATGCGACGTTCACCAACAGCCCATCCTTTTCTTCATTACATGTCCATTTGTCGACAATGTTTGTAAATTAAACTACTCTTCGTGTGAATCAGCCATTTGAGTGGGTGATTGAAAAATCTGGAGTGAAAACAAGGTCTTCAGAGCAGACAGTGCTACCTGTCAAAGCATATCTCTAGCTGGGTCCCGATAGCTCCTCAGAGATGGATTCAAAGACTGATGACCAGTCCTATTCCCCTACCGAGGTGTATGCTCTAACTTGGCACGGATATACCGCTCATATCATGCATATGATGTCTTGCATTGCATAGTTTAGACATCATATACACAATATTCAACACCATGTTCTTAGTTCAGACATCATATATGTGAATTCCCTCTGCTTAGCATATAAATCACATATGTGAATTAAATCATGCGATCCTAATTACTTAGATAACATGTATGTGAATTATGTCACGCAAACCTGTTTACTAAAGACATCATATAATTATCTCATGCCATCCTGTTTAGTTAGTCATCATATCATATGCTATCCAGTTTAGATAGACATCATATATGTGAAATTATGTCATGCTATCTTTTTTAGTTAAACAATATACATGTCAACTATTTCATGCCCTCTTTTTTCCACACTATCTATTGGATCTGTCTCTCACACAATGTCTGTACATTCAACTATGTTTCTTGTTTATCAGCCATTTGAATTGGAGAGGGTGTTGGCAGTATCTAGCGGAGTAAAAACACGGTCTTCAAATAATACAGTGCTACCTGTTGGTGGAGATAGCTCCCCGGTTGTACATGCATGAGAACCAGCCATACCACACATAACCCAGACTCTCCCAGATTGTACCCCTACCGCGATGGACAGAGAACTGGCTTCACCCAATCTAACCCCAACCCGAGCAGATAGTAACCCAGTTCCTGTTGACATAGTACCATCTCCACCACAGAACTCCCAAACAAGAGCAGTTAGTAAGGCAGCTCCAGTGCCCAAAGCGCCTGTACTACCATGACAAACCCCAACTCCACCAGTTAGTACACATATTCCTGAGGAGGAAGCACAACCAGCCATTTGTAGTTTAGCATATATCGCATTCGATGTTGTTAAATCCAATGTGTGTATCTTCCCATCATGGAAATATTATACTGAAGATGAAGAAAAATGCCAACCAGCTGGGTCGGAACGGAGAAACTGCGTCGTGTTCATCGGGAGGCAACGGAATGCGTCGTGTTCATCGGGAGGCAATGGAATACGTCATGTTCATCAGGAGCCAACCGGCTTGGACGGAATAGCCGAAACGAGGTCTGGTGTACCGCATAACGGAGGAAACAAGCCTTCTGTTCGACTGCGTACGGTTGAAATGGGGTCCTGTTCATCAGGAAGGTTCTGGCAAACCGCAAAACGTAGGAAACGGATTTCTGTTCGAGTTCCTACGCTCGAAACAGGGTCATGTTGATCAAGAGGGGTGTGGCGTACCACAAAACGAAGGAAACAGACTTGTGTTGGAGCGCCTATAGTCGGAACGGGGTCCTGTTCATCAACTTTCTACTGCCTCGCTCCAGCCTCCATGGGCTACTGTTCATCCATCGTCGACCTCCTCCAGCCTCCACATGCTACTGTTAATAGAGCCTCCATGGGGTCCTATTCATCCACCCCAACTGGCTTGGGTGCGGTGGCCTCCTCGGGGTCCTGTTCATCTAGCGGCAATGACCTACTACCACGAGGTCCTGTTCATCCAACCCCCACCGGGAACTTTTCACCCACAGCCATCCAACCGGCTCGACTCACCACATCTCATCTCGTTCTACGTACCGCGCACACAGTAGCAACAGTCATTGTTCATCAAGAGGCAAACCAACACCGGCTGGCTGCGTCACACACGGGGGCTCGATCGCCTTCAGTAAGCAGTAGCAGCGAAGGAATCGCTCGGGTTCAGTCAGCAACGAATGAATCGCTCGGGTTCAGTTAACAGCCAAGGGAATGATTGCTCAGGTTCAATAACGTACCTGGTGCCACGGCTCAGGTTCAGTAAGCAAACACCTCGCTCGGGTTCAATTAGAGCCCAACGCCTTGCACACTCGCGCGTACGTATACGAGAGAAAACACGAAACCTCCATGCATCGCTCGGCCCCGACCACCCACTGTAACCGGAAACTCCCGATTTTTCTCGCCCTCGCTTCTAACATGATTTTTTTTCATCATGGACGGCCCAAAGAATGTCATGCAGTTGTGTCTCCGGCCCGCCCGCGACAAAAGCCCATTTTTTGTCATGATTTTCTGTCACAGAAGTAGGAGCCCACCACATCTATGATGATACGTGCTTTTGTCACAATTATAGTCATAGAAGTGTCATAAGCATGATAGAAAAAATTCGTTCGGCCCAAAATGTCATGGATGTGTCTTTTTTTATAGTGAAGAGATGAACTAGGGTTTGGGAGGAGATGGTGCTGTTGAATATGTTGACTGAGAGTGGCCTCCCAAAGATGAGAGGGTTGTTGGTGATGACGATGGCTTTGATTTCCCCCTCTGGGAGGGAAGTTGCCCCGACAGAATCGCTCCGCCGGAGGGGAAAAGTGCTCCTGCCCAAGTTCCGCCTTGAGATGGCAGTGCTCCATCCTGAAAGTCCTCTCCTTATTTTTTTTCTAAGTCAAAATGACTTATATACTAGAAGGTGGGCACCGGAGGTGGGCTGGGCTGACCACAACCCACCAGGGCTCGCCTGGGGGGCCTTGCACGCCCTGGTGTCTTGTGGTCACCAGGTGGCCCCCCCTCTGGTAGCTATTTGCTCCTATATTTTTCATATATTCCAAAATAATGCTCCGTAAATTTGCAGCTCATTTCGAGTTGTGCAGAATAGTTAGGTCTGACGTAGCTTTTTCAGGTCCAGAATTCCAGCTACTAGCATTCTCCCTCTTTGTGTAAACCTTGCATATTATGAGAGGAAAAGGCATTAGAATTATTCCATAAAGCATTATTATGCATAAAAACATTATAATTAATAGTAGGAAAACATGATGCAAAATGGATGTATTAAAATTACTGTTGGGAAATTGATACAAAAGCAAATAATTATGACTGTAGGAACGAATATGTCTACCAGAGTGGGGGGGTGAATGGGAGTTTCAAATTTTCTTTGGAAAACTCAAAACTCTCATAACCAAGCAGCGGAGCGAATAAGAAACAAACTGTAGCGAGCTAAAACTAATTACTAAAAGTAAACTAAACATGCAACGAGACAAAACTCACGAAAGAAAACATGTCAAATATGAATATGGGTAAAAGGGATAACCAGTGGTGCTCGATGGCGACATGATATTTGTTCGACCAGTTCGTCCTTCTACAAAAGGACTACGTCTGGTTCGAGGGGCTGTGAGTTAACATGGAAGATAAACTCTCTTCACCCTATTCTTCTCGACAATTGGTTTGTCAACTAATGTTGATTACTCGTGGTAGATACTTGAAGGCGATCTCCGAACCTTTACAAACTTCTTCTTCGAGAACCACAATCGCTCTTGGTCTCTGAAGAAATGGACACCTAACCGTCTAGAGAGTTTGCGGCTCTAAAGAGTAATAGGCGGAGCATACTAGACTTAGATTCAAGTGATGCTAACCAATATCTAATTCTTCAGCTTTAAGGGTTTTCTCTCGATGGATTTTAAACTCAAATCGCTCAGAGAGTGGGTTGCTCAACAATCTTCTCAGAATCAAATGGAGCAGCCACCGAACAAAGCCGGCGTGGGGTGGCTATTTGTAGCCGTAGCCTTCCCAGATGGGAAATGACCATTTTGCACGCGCGATCCAGCAATGACCAACCAACACGTTTGCAACGATCGGATTTTGGAGCAATGGTAACATTGCTTGAGGAACAAGTAATGCTAAATCCTCGGTCCAAGTCAAATCTCTCGCAGCGAAGAATATCACATTCTCTTGCTGGCAAGTATTTGCTCGGAACACAAAGGGATTCTTCTCACAACTTTCATAGGATTTGGGTTTAGCATCAGAGAATCAAAGTTTCGAACGCTACACCCATCTTAATAGTACGGTGGTCCTCTGACTCAATGAAAGAAGAAGAAGAACAAAATAAATGCTACATCTTCACTTCGTCTTCATTCTTCCTCGAGCGCAGTCATTTTCATCGAACAGACACCGAACCAATTGCTTAATCTTCAGCAATTTTTAGGGGTCACTCTTGTTAACATCGTCTTTGGTGATAACTTTGCTGCAACGCAGGGAGATTATCTTCGTCGTTTCCATCAAAACTCCTCGATATCTAAGGGACTAGTTACTCTATGTGCACTGGCAAACACATCAGTCCAAATTGTTTATGTCAACAAACTCCAAAATATAAGGGGCCTATCATTGCACCAACAATGACGATATCCAAGGCGATGATCATGTATATAGGAATCATGTCCGGGTCAAAGTAGACCGAAATAATTCTGCATCTAATACTATTACTCCACACATCGACCTCTATCCAACATGCATCTAGTGTATTATGTTCATGGGAAAATGGAGTAATGCCTTAAGCAAGATGACATGATGTAGACAAGATAAACTCACGTATGAATAAACCCCATCCTTTTACTCTCAATAGCAACGATACATGCGTGTCATGTCCCTTTCTGTCACTGGGATTAAGCACCACAAGATCGAACCCATTACAAAGCACCTCTTCCCATGACAAGATAAATGAATCTAGTTGGCCAAACCAAACCAATAAATCGAAGAAGAAATACGAAGCTATAACAATCATGCACCAAATAATTCAGAGAAAACTCAAATAATATTCATGGATAGATCTGATCATAAACTCATAATTCATCGGATCTCAATAAGCACACCGCAAAAAGCCATTACATCGAATAGATCTCCAAGAACAACGAGGAGACCATTGTATTGAATATCAAATAGAGAGGATAAGCCATCTAGATACTAACTATGGATGCATAGGTCCGTAGTAAACTACTCACGCATTCGGAGGGGAAGCAAGGATGATGAAGAACCCCTTCGTGATCGAATCCCCCTCCGGCAGAGTGCCGGAAAAGGCCTCCAGATGGGATCTCGTGGTTCTGAAAGTTGCGGCGGCGAGAAAGTATTCCGTGGACTCCTCTGTTGGTTTCACGATTTTAGAGAATTTATATAGGCGAAGTTAGGTGAAACGGAGCCACTTGGGCCCCACAAGCTTCCGGGGCATGCCTACTCCTGGGCGCGCCCTAGTGCCTCGTTGGCCCATGGTGCAACATGTGGTCTTCTCGCGAATCTTCTAGTGTCTCTTTGTCAGATTCGGGGTGTCGCAGACCCTTGAGAGGTTCGAACTCTGGGGTGCGCACGAAGGACTCTTTCTCCCCAGCCTGCCTACCCAACAATTCCACAGCCTACCTCGATGAACCCAAAGAACACGAGACACAGAGGTTTATACTGGTTCGGGCCACCTCGTGGTGTAATACCCTACTCCAGTGTGGTGGCGGATTGCCTTGAGGGCTGAGGATGAACTAGTACAGTAGATGAACAACCTCTGGAGGAGAGGTTTTCCTGATCTCGATGAGATGGTGAGTGTGAGGGTGGTCTGAATGATCCGTCCTCCTTCCTCCACTATGGTGGTGGCTAGGTCCTATTTATAGAGGCCCTGGTCCTATTCCCAAATGTTAGGCGGGAAGGGATTCCACAACGGCCAATTTTGAAGGGGGACAACTAGTACAAGCTATCCAGACAAAAGGTGGTCTTCGCCTGCCAAAGGCTCTGGTGGTGATGCTGTTGTGGGCTCCTCGGTGACCTCCGTCCTGCCGTCCTTCTGGTCTTGGTCTTGTTGCACCGATATGGAAACCTTTGCCTGATGCCTCGGGACTCCTCGCCTGCGCTTGCCTCTTTAGCACCAAAGAGGAAACTGGTGCACTGCTCCCGCTGGCGCCCGCCTGGCCTTGGTCGTCACGGCTCACGTCATGTGGACCTCGTGAGGTGCCCCCTGCATAGATATCTTTGCTCCTCGGGAGCCAGCCTAGCGAGGCCGCCCCCAACACTACTAGAAAAAGGCCTACTAATGGCGCACCAGATTTGCCTACTAATGGCGCACTACTGGTGCGCCATTAGTATCACGCCACTAGTATTTTTTACTAATGGCGCACCAATGGTGCGCCATTAGTATATAATATACTAATGGCGCACCACCGGTGCGCCATTAGTATAAACCTCAGTCGCCATTAGTATGGGCCACCGGTGCGCCATTAGTATAGGCCACGGTGCGCCATTAGTATTTTGAATTTTGAAAGCGGGAAAATAGTAGTGGCGCACTGCCTAAACCCCACCGTCGCCATTGCTATTTTTGAATTTTGAATTTGGATCTGGATCGTGATTTTTTGCCCATTTTTGCTCGTTTTTGCACGATATTATTTCAAATTTTGTTCCCGTTTTTGGATCTTGTACGTTCTTTTGCCGTGTTCTTTTGCCGGAGAGGAGTTCGCCGGAGAGGAGGAGGAGGAGGTGACCGCAGCATCGCCAAAGAGGAGGACGAGGTGGCCGGAGAGGAGTTCACCGGAGCATCGGAGAGGAGGAAGAAGAAACCATGAGGGGATGGGAGGAGAGGAGGGGGGAGGAGCTCACCGGAGAGGAGGGAGGAGGAGCTCACCGGAGATGAGGGAGGAGGAGCTCACCGGAGAGGAGGGAGGATAAACCGTGAGGGGAGGGGAGGGGAGGAGAGGAGAGGAGGGAGGAGGAGGTCGCCAGAGAGGAGGAGGAGGAGGTCGCCGGAGAGGAGAAGGGTAGTATGGTGGAGGAGAGAAGGGAAGATGGAGTGGAGGAGTGGAGGAGAGGTGGAGTGGAGGAGAAGAATGAAGAGGTAAGGAGGAGAGGACACGCCCAGCCATATATCTGATACAATACTAATGGCAGCACATGTTAGTAACTTTTAATTTTCTGATTTATTTTGAATTTTGAAGGCGGGAAAATACTAATGGCGCACCACGGCAGGTCGCCATTAGTAACTTTTTTTTTTATTTGATTTATTTCAATTTTGAAGCGGGAAGATACTAATGGCGCACCATGGGCAGGTGCGCCATTAGTAAGTTTGAATTTTTTTGAATTTTTTTGCCTCTCCAGATCTTAAAAGGCCCGTAACTTTTTTTCTGTTTCGTTTTTGAGGATTTTGAAAATGTTTAACGAGGTTCCCCCGTTAAATTTGGATGCAACTTTTCGAGTAGATGATTTTTCATATAAAAACTTTTTCATTCGAGTTAGTATGCAAAAGTTATGCCCATATTTACAAATTCCAGAGAGATTTTGCAAATAAAGTCGAAATTCACATTTGCAAATTTTCCCAACAACTAGACCACATATCACATGGGAAACTTATTTTCTTTTATTTTTTTGACATTTCCATCATTTTCTTTTATTTTTTAAACTGAAAAGGCGATCCATTGTGGGGGTGCATTCGAGGGAATTTTTGGGCCAAAAAATACTAATGGCGCGCCGTGGAAGTGGTGCGCCATTAGTAGTTGAAATTAGTAATGGCGCACCACTCCCACGGTGCGCCATTAGTAGTTTTGAAAAAATTATAATTTTTTTTTACTAATGGCGCACCGTGGGATGTGGTGCGCCATTAGTATTTGCACACTAATGGCGCACCAACACATGGTGCGCCATTAGTATTTAGTAATGGCGCACCACATGTACAGTGCGCCATTAGTGTCCATCCCATCTATAGCCCTTTTCCTAGTAGTGCAAGGAGGTCTTGGTGTCATCCGCCTCGCGAGGTTTGGCCCCTCGCAAGGGTTTTGAGTAGTTGCTGCCGAAGCTGGGCCGTACCGGGCCGCCGGTGGAGCCATGCCGTGGGCCGCAGGCAGGCAAGTCCGGGCACCCCCGTTCCCAGGACGCCGACAGTAGCCCCCAGGCCCAAGGCACCCTCAAACTTGGCTTTGAGGCGAAGCCAAAGGGAAAGTGCAGAGTGCCGCGGGCCCCAACCGCCTGCGGCCTTGTGACATGTGGCGATTGACGGGATGTGGGCGCCTGCGCTTCCCCATGCTGCCTCGGCAACCATCCTCGACTTGACGAGACCCTCGCCGTATTGCCACGACATCCATGGCGCCGATAAGCAGATTCTCCGCTACTGAGAACGGCAAGGCTTCCCACGAGTAGCAAGGGCCGCTTCCACCGAAGAAGAGGCTTGGCAGCTCCCACGACGCCGGCGTGAGGCTAGAAGTGACGAGGCCTTGGTATGAGCGGCCTCATCATGGCTACCCGTTGCCGTGGTAGGCCCAAGCGCAAGGCTCCGGAGGGGGAGGCAGCGCCCCGCGCCGCTCACTCCACGGCCGTGGCAGCCATGCCGAGGTTGCACGACCGCCGACCCACGAACTCATGCTGATGGCTCCTCGCGCGAGCTCGTGGTATGGGCGGTGATGCCACCGCGCACATGGATCAAGCTTCCGTTGTTCTTCACCGAAGAGATGCCGCCGAGAGGGCCGCTCGGGCTACGGCTGCAGCACACCGAGCGCAGCACTCCGGCCTCGGGGGCGGAGGTCGAGGTCATCTCCTCAGGCAAAATCTTCATGACCCGTGGATGGGGCGAGGTTGCCCGCGCTTGCCGCTCGGAGGGGGCCCTCGCCATCCACTTTGAGTACGACGGCGCCTCCAAGCTGTTCTTCAAGGTCTTTGATGTGGAAGGCCGCCGCTTGGAGTGTTTCCCTGGTGGGGGCTGCCAGGATGGTGCAACAGCAGGCGCTGAGACCACCCTCGGTCCTGCCGACAGCTCCTTCAACAGCAGCGATGGCTCGTGGGAGTCCGGCAACTCTGCTGAGCTTGACGAGACTCCGGAGACGAGCAACGACAGCTATGTGCCCCCGAGCTCTCACCGTGCCCGGAGCGCAGCGATGGCGTCTGCTCGTCCCCGTCTGTTGGGGATATTACTACTGGGTGTAAACCGGACGGGACAGGCCGGGTTAACTTCGTCAGTAGTTGAGTATGTTAAATCCCAAGTAGGCAGGTGAGGGCCCAAGGCCCATAGCTGGTTCAAGGCCTGTAGCCGTAAACCGGCGTCAATATGTAACTTGTATTGTAAGTTAGGAATAGTAGAGACCGAGCCGGATACATCTATGAACCGGCGTCGGGACTCTGTAAACCTACAGGCGCCACCCATGTATATAAGAGGACGACCCGGCGGCGGTTCAAGGACAACAGACAACAACTCGAGACTTAGGCGAAGCTTGTTTGCTCCCTAGTCATCGAAACCCAATCAATTCCATCACCACTAGACGTAGGATTTTACCTTCATCGAAGGGGCCGAACTAGTATAAATTCTCTTGCGTCCTTGTGTCCACTTTAACCCCTTCAAGCTAACCCGTAGCGATGGCTCCACGACTAAGTCCTTTCATGAGGACATCTGCCGTGACAAAACCATTTACGGTTGGCGCCACCGTGGGGCTATCGCGATGGTTTCAAGTTCTTGGAGGGCAACTTCGAAGGACTCAAGGGCTATGCTGCGGGCCGGATGACCAAGAGTCGTCGCGGCAAGCTCTACATCGACGATGCAGGGTGGGGCCCCGAGGCCGGCTCGATTGAGTACGGGTACCGGGTCCCCTTTGGTGGCATACACGTCTTCATCGGCAAGATCGGTGAACCGGACCCTAAGCCGGACATCTGCACCGACCTCGTCGAAACGGCTCAGCGTGCGAGATCTGCCCAGGTTAAACCGGCCGTGAAGCGTGCCTTCGCGGGAGTCATCCACGGAGGAGAATATGAGGATGGATCGGAATCTGGTAGCGAGACCATCGTTTATTCCGGCGACGAATCCTCAACCGGAGAAACCGAATCATTGTATCAGCTACAAGATGGCCGGATTGGGGGCTGTTCCGATGGCGACAGTATTTCGGACCCCTCTGATCCGCCCAACCGGGTTGGAATATTCATGGCCGGTACATAGGTGGCGATCCACTCTTCGACCGCAGCAGCGATGATCTCCGGTCAAGCGCGCGGCGGTTGCCGGGCGAGAGGCCCAATGCACCCGCTGGCTCAAGTTTTATCTGATCTGTTTGATGCGTTGGCTGTGCTTATGGCGGAGGCTAACCCGGCGGATCAGGACGCTCACAACGCAGAAATTGCAAAGGTGAGGGAACAGATCACTCAGGCCAAGGCCGACCTACCAGCCGAGAATAACAGGATGGTCGCAGAGCGGGCCGCTTTGGATGCGCAGGCCTATAGGCTCATGCTGGATCAGACCGCTTTGCATGAAGTTCTGAAGAGGAAGCATCGGTCTCGCCTGCCTATGGTTTTCGACGCCAGAAACCTCTTTAACACCCTAGGAGCAGGAACTAGTAACCCGCCGGTGATAAACCGGGCGGAGGCACTGGGCAGGTGCGCCGTTCAGCTCGCCGATGGAGCCGCCGACGTAACAATGTCGTGCCTCGGCTGTCTGAACACCTCCGTGTCATTATTCCAATCCAATGGACAATCTTGTCACCGCCGCTTCACGACTGGAGGCCATCCCTATTGAAGGTGATTCTCCGCAGGCGGTGGAGACGCGCCGGGTTAAGGAGCTTCTTCGGACTGCCTTGATTCAACAGGAAGCATATTCATACAGCCGTGACCGAATTCATTCCACCCCCCGTCCGAGCCAGAGTTACAGCAGGCGTATGGATGAACCGGCCGTATCTAGTAATGCACGGCACCGTGAAGCGCCCCGTGGCAATAACCCGGCAGGTGATGCTCAGGAAGTGGTGGACCAGGCCCAGGCACGCAGGGAAGCCGAGTTAGCGGCACAGCATGAGGCTCGTCAGCTTACGCCGGTTCGTCCAACCACCTCGGTCGAGCCAGAGGTTACTTCTAGTTTTTTGGGAGTGCCTTGTCTTGTCACCGCTTTACGCAATGTGCGCCTGCCCAAGGATTTCAAGGGCCCGTGCTAGGTGCCAAATTACACTGTCGATTTGTCTCCAGAAACATGGGCGGAGAGCTATGAGATGGCCATGGAGATGCTTGATGTGGATGAGGCGGCGTGTGCGAAGTATTTCACCATGATGCTTGAAGGGACAACCCATATTTGGTTAAAGAGCTTACCGGCCAATTCTATCAGTTCATGGGCCCGATTGCAGCCCGGTTTCTCCGAAATTTCAAGGATACATGTAAGCAGCCCATGTCGATAGTGGACTTAGCGGCCTGTGTCACGGAGGAAGGAGAGTCGAGAACCCATTTGGGTGCGCCGAGTCT
The DNA here is from genome assembly GCA_021605205.1 of Aegilops longissima. Classification (NCBI taxonomy): domain Eukaryota; kingdom Viridiplantae; phylum Streptophyta; class Magnoliopsida; order Poales; family Poaceae; genus Aegilops; species Aegilops longissima. Next base: position 324,901,289 of record CM038677.1, read on the forward strand.
CGGAAACTTTGCACTCATCAGACCGTATCAACGCCGATTCCGCAGTTATTACCTTGGAAAACAACTGTCGGTTTAAGCCTCTGAAGTTGAAATTGGGACGGATGAAGCGCCATTGTAACGATATGGGGACCCTCATGACTGCGTTAGTGAAGTATGCTGATTCTGATAGTACCAAGGATCCCGAGTCTGATGATGACAAAATAGGGAAGGGAAAGAAGAGCAGCAACTCCAAAGGGCAGCAACACAACCCGGCAGGTCATGGTAACGGAGGCAAGCGTAAAGCGGATAGCAGCGTGGACTTCGTGGCTAATACTAGCGCGCAGGACAAGGGCCAGCGACGAATGAGTAAACCGTCGAATCGCGGTGGAGCTCCAAATCCCAACCCGGACCGCCTGACCTATTTGTTAAGCCAGCCCTGTCCAAAGCACGGGATGAAGGAGATGCCAGCCAACCATCTTTGGAATGATTGTTACATTATGCAGGAGTTCAAGAATTCTAATGCTTTCCGATATGATCCCGGATCAGGTGGTGGCTCAGGATCCGGATTCCATGGGCCGGGTCACAGTGGGGGAAATGTCGGTTCAGGCTTCAATGGTGATCAGGGTGGACATAACAATCAAAATAATCAGAATAGCCAGGCTGGTTACAACCAGCAGCAACAGCAGTCGGGTTATCAGAGCAATCCAAAGCAGTTGAATAGCGGGCAGTATCATGTATTCACCACTAGCTTGGATAAGCGAGACCGGAAGCTTCACAAGCGAGCGGTAAATTCTGTTGAACCGGCCGTGCCTCGTTATTTACGCTGGTCTGAACAGCCAATCATATGGAGCAGAGAGGATCACCCTCCCGGGTTGACAATCCGGGTCAGCTAGCGTTGGTGGTGGCACCTCAGGTGGGAGGTTATAAATTCACCAAGGTGCTCATGGATGGAGGGAGCAGTATTAATATCCTATACTATGAGACCTTCCGCCGTATGGGGCTAACAGATAAGAATCTTAAACCATCCAATACGGTATTCCATGGTGTGGTACCTGGTAAGTCAGCATATCCTGTTGGCAAGATAGCTCTGGAAGTGGCCTTTGGAGACGATCATGATTCCAGGTCAGAGACATTGACTTTTGAGGTGGTGAAGATCCGGAGCCCATATCACGCCCTATTTGGGCGGCCGGCTTATGCCAAATTTATGGCACGACCCTGTTATATTTATTTACAGCTCAAGATGTCGGGTCACAAGGGCACAATAACTGTTCATGGAAGTCGCAAGATTGCTTTGGAGTGTGAAGAAGGTGATGCGGCCTATGCAGAGTCGGTTTGTACCACGGAAGAGTTGAAATACTACAAGGATAATGTTGATCCGGCGGATATGACTCCGTTGAAGGAGCCAACTACAGAGTATGATCCGGCCCTAAAGTTCAAATCGGCAGCTGAGACTAAGCTTGTTGACTTCGTACCTGGCGATTCGTCCAAGCAGTTCAGTATCAGTACCAACTTGGATCCGAAATAGGAAAGCGCGCTCATCGAGTTCATCCGTGAGAATCGGGACATTTTTGCATGGAAGCCTTCTGACATGCCAGGTGTACCGAGGGAACTCGCTAAGCACACTCTTAATGTTGATCCTAAGTACAAACCGGTAAGCAATTTCTCCGCCGGTTTAACGAAGAAAGGCGCAAAGCTATTGGAGAGGAGGTAGCCAGGCTCTTAGCGGCTGGCTTTATTGTTGAAGTTTTCCATCCTGAATGGCTGGCTAATCCGGTGCTTGTCCTTAAGAAAAACGGCACCTGGCGCATGTGTTTGGATTACACAGACCTTAACAAGGCTTGTCCAAAGAGATCCTTTGCCTCCCCCGCATCGATCAGATTATTGATGCTACTACGGGTTGTGAGCGTTTGAGTTTTCTGGATGCATATTCTGGTTATCATCAGATCAAGATGGCAGTTAAGGACCAGGAGAAGACGGCGTTTATAACTCCCTTTGGAGCCTTCTGCTATGTATCCATGCCCTTTGGGCTCAAGAGTGCCCAGGCAACTTATCAACGGTGTGTACAGAATTGCCTTCATAAGCAAATCGGCCGTAATGTACATGCCTATGTGGATGATATTGTGGTTAAGTCAAGGGAGAAGGAGACTCTGGTTGATGATTTGAAGGAAACCTTTGATAACCTGCAGACATACAAGATGATGCTTAACCCGGCCAAGTGTGTTTTTGGTGTACCGGCAGGCAAGTTATTGGGTTTTTTGGTATCCAACAGGGGAACTGAGGCTAATCCGGAGAAGATCACGGCTATCACCTCCCTGGCTAACCCGAAGTGTATCAATGACGTTCAATGCTTGGCAGGCCAGATTGCCGCGTTGAGCCGGTTTATCAGCCGCCTCGGTGAGAAGGCGATCCCTCTGTATCAGATGCTGAAGAAAACAGATCAATTCGACTTGAGCTCGGCTACTGATAAAGCGTTTAAGGATTTAAAGCGGCAGCTAGCCAATCCGCCTGTTCTTTTCGCTCCGATTGACAAGGAACCATTGCTACTATATGTGGCAGCTAATGCTCGTGCAGTCAGCGTAGCTATTGTGGTGGAGCGCAAAGAGGCGGGCAAGGAATATCCGCTTCAGCGTCCGGTTTACTATATCAGCGAGGTGCTTATTGAGTCCATGCAAAGGTACCCGCATTGGCAGAAGCTGGTGTATGGAGTTTTCATGGCAAGCCGGAAGCTTAAGCAGTACTTCCAGGGACATCCCATTACAGTGGTCAGCTCTGCTCCTTTGGGAAATATAATTCAGAACAGGGAGGCAACTGGCGGATTGCCAAGTGAGCTATAGAGCTTGGGCCACACGGACTGAAATACGTGCCTCGGACGGCAGTCAAGTCTCAAGCACTTTAGATTTCATCAATGATTGGACGGAACTACAAGCGCCTGAAGAAAAGTCGGATCACACCTATTGGACTATTCATTTTGATGGGTCCAGGAAATTGGAGGGCTCGGGGGCTGGAGTCGTGTTAACTTCCCCACGAGGTGATAAGTTCTGTTACGTTCTCCGCTTAATGTTCCCTTGTACTAACAATGCACCTAAGTACGAAGCTTTACTCCATGGTCTCCGGATGGCTAAGGAGATGAATCTCAGCCGAGTTAAGTGCTTCGGTGACTCGGACCTGGTGGCTCAACAAGTATCTGGTACTTGGGATTTCAAGGATCCTCTCATGGCAGCATATCGTCGTGAGGTGGATATTGTTGCAGGTTACTTCAAAGGGTATCAGGTGGATCACGTGGACAGACGGAAGAACGAAGCGGCGGACGCTTTAAGACGGCTGGGCTCTCAACGTAAACCGGTCCCTCCTAATGTCTTCTTGGATGTTCTGCATAACCCGTCTATCAAGCTCCCTGGTAAAGAGGATTTGGCTATTCCTTATCCGGAGGCTAAGTTGGTGGCGGCTCTAATGTCATTCCAGATTGGACGATTCCTTATCTTGCGTACATGAACCGGGGCGAGTTACCAAAGGATGAGACTCTGGCCAGACAGATAGTCCGGCGATCCAAGTCCATGACTATTGTCAATGGCGAGTTGCATCATTGTAGTGTGTCAGGGGCATTTCAACGCTGTGTGTCTCCTGAGGAAGGCTGTGAAATCTTGCGTGAAATCCACGAAGGGGATTGTGGCCACCACGCCGGTTCAAATTCTTTGGTGGCTAAGGCGTTTCGTCACGGCTTCTATTGGTTGACTGCTCATGCTGATGCGGAGGACCTGGTTAAGCGATGTGATGGCTGTTAGAAGTTCTCAAGACGTGCTCACGTGCTGGCTCAAGAATTGAGGATGATTCCAATTACCTGGCCGTTTGCGATTTGGGGGATGGATATGGTTGGGCCTTTCAAAAGGTCTAAGGACATGAAGACCCACCTTTTGGTGGCGGTTGACAAGTTTACAAAGTGGGTGGAGGCGGAGCCCGTCAGCAAATGTGATGCAGCCACGGCGGTTCAATTCATCAAAAAGGTGATTTTCTGGTTTGGCTTTCCACACAGCATCATTACTGATAATGGTACCAATCTGTCCAAGGGTGCTATGAAGGAGTTCTGTGAACGTGAGCACATCCGGCATGACGTTTCATCAGTGGCTCACCCACAGTCCAATGGCCAAGCAGAGAGGGCTAACCAAGAGATCTTACGAGGCATCAAACCCCGGCTTATGGTACCTTTGCAGCGGACACCGGGTTGTTGGGTTGAGGAGTTACCATCTGTATTGTGGAGCATCAATACTACGCTCAACACATCAACATGATACACACCGTTCTTTATGGTCTACGGAGCGGAGGCGGTTCTCCCTAGTGATATCCGTCATGATTCACCTCGTGTAGCGGCTTATGTTGAAGCGGACAACGAGGTAGCACGGCAAGATACTTTGGACCTGTTGGACGAGGAGCGTGACATCACAGCTGCTCGTTCGGCGATTTACCAGCAGGATCTTCGTCGCTATCACAGTCGCCGGGTTAGAACCAGAACCTTTCAAGAAGGAGATTTGGTGCTCCGGCTCATCCAAGACCAGGCTGATATGCACAAGCTATCCCCACCTTGGGAGGGACCTTTCGTGGTTAGCAAGAATCTGCACAACGGGTCATACTATCTGATCTATTCGAGAGCATAAAGACTCACGTACATCAGAGGAGGAGACTAACAGGCCATGGAACATAGCTCATCTTTGGCCTTACTATACTTGAGCCATAGGCTCTACTTATGTACATATTATGATAATGTATATATTATGATCAATACAATAAACCGGAGCCTCAGCTAAAGCGGGGTATCTGTTATTTTTACATCATGTGTGGTTACACGGAGTTTTTATCTTAAAGCGGCCTCCGGTTTACCCCTTGAGTTAGCTTTTTCAACAAGCTTTATATCATATCACTTGGGGGCTTGGTCGTGTCTGAACCAATGCAACACCTTTTGATAGGCGAAAGCCATAGAATCACTTGGGGACTTGGTCACGTCTGAACCAGTCACGCCTCTTGATCGGCCTAAGGCCACATAATCACTTGGGGGCTTTGGTCGAACCCGAACCATCGCTACACCTCTTGATCGGCATAATGCCACTGCATCATTTTGGGACCTGGCTGACTTGAACCATAGCTACGCCTATCGGGGGCTTGGTCGTGTCCGACCATGGTAGTGCCACTTGATCGGCTCAACAACCTCTTTTTGCAAATAATTCTATCTTTGTCTTTTCTTGAAATTCGTTTCTCTTGTTGCATATTTCTCTTGTTGTGTTTTTTAAACCGACAATTATTAAACCGGTTCGACTGTCAGTTGACGGAACACGGTCCACTCTTAATCCGGAGACTCTTTGCCCGGTTTGATTTTTTGATAACATCCTATTATGGAGTAACACCAGTGTTCATTGTAACCCGGAACGGTTTACCTGGTAAACCGACCGTATATTCAAAGGAGCTATTTTCTCCTCCAGCAGAGTGGGTTTCTTAAAACTCCGTTTCAAGATTGGCACAACCAACTTCATGCCCTACGATGGCGGGTATCATATATTCCCATATTTGATCATATGTTTAAATCTAAGATATTATCTTTGATTCCATATACATAGATATTATGACCCGCCTGGTGATACAACCATAGCGTCCTTTTAAGCTTTTTGGCTGCAGGCAACAGTTTAAGATGGATGATTCAATGGAAGCATAAGTTGCAATAAGTATGCACGAAGGCATATCAACACCAAGTGTGGCAGCTAGTCTATTACAAGGCAACATGGTGCCCAGATAAGATAATTGTTTTTCTGCATAACATAAAGGAGCAGTATTGTAAACCGGCTTCCGGTTCATGCTTGGTCGCCAGCTTCGCCTGATGGTTGCGGGTCATCCTGCGCCGCTTCAACTTCTGCTTCCCTACCCAGTGGCTAGAAATCAACAGTTGTCCAGTCGATTCCCATTAATGCTTGAAATACAGCTTCATCATTGATCAGCAACGACGGTTCAATGTCAGGAGCGTAAGTATGCTTACGGATCGGAGGTATAAGGTTCTCCGCTTCAGGAATTGGTGCAGCCACTCGTTTGTTTTCGCCATCATATTGGGCTTGATAGTGAGACAAATTTGCCTCTTCAACCAATTGACAAGCCAAAGGGCGCACTTCCCGGTTTATAGCTCGGAGATCCTCTTCGCTGAATTCTATCCCGTCTTCCTTCAAGCTTGGGAAGCCCTGGGCCGCTTCAACAGGATCAAAATCCGGCACCCATGCTTTTGCCCGGATTAAGGCGTTTATAGCACCGGTGCAGTAGATTTCTTTAACTCTTCAACCCGGGGAGGAAGCATTGACAACCTTTTAATAGTGTCCTGGATCAAGGTCGGCGCCGGGTTGTTGTGAGAAGCAGTACAGATGATCCGTTGCGCACCAATATACAGTTGTTCTATCAATGTATAGGCGGCTTTCAACTTCTTCCGCACATCTGATCCCAAGTGACCAATACGTGTCCCAGTATCATTCAAAGGGTCAGTAAACCGGCAGTTACATGATAAGACCTCATTACTTTAGAAATAAAGAAGGCTTACCAAAGACAGCAGCGGTCATGGCATGCACTTGCCATTTTACACTGGTCAATCCATCCACCACCGGTTTGAGTGCAGCCTCAGCTTTCTCTGCCCGTTGAGTTAAAGCGGCTTTTTCAGTGGCCCAATCCGCCCGCTCCTTGTTGAAACCTTCTTTAAGCTTTTCCATGACGCTTAAAGCGCTGGTTAATTCATTTTTTGCATTGGAGGTTTTAGCTTGTTGGGACTTCAGATTTTCTTGCAGATCGAAGATTTGACTTTCTTTTTTGCTCAGATCAGCCTGCATACAGATAGTCATTTGATAAAGATTACGGTGCAGAGTTGAAGTACCAACCACATAACAGGTTATGCCCTTGGTACTTGGGGGCTAATGCATATTTGCTTTTCATCCTACAATTTCTATATAAAGTCCCAAGCTCAATACAAGTATTCAACTTGGCACTTGGGGGCTAATGCCTATTTGCTCTGTCATTGAGTGATACTGCAATTCTTATTATATAAAGTCCCGGTTTAACTACATTAAGTTGAACCGGCCCTTGGGGGTCTACTTTCCCAAGGTACAGCTGCGTTAAGGTTCACGTTGGAAAGTCCTGGTTTAAGATGATATCTTAAAACCGTCACTTGGGGGCTATTGGACTTGACAGATTGAAATATACAAACAGAAAGTCATATGGAATTTACCTCATATTTGTCCTTCATCATGTTGACCAGACCGGCTTCATAATAATGGCTGGTATATAGCCGATTCAGATAGCCGGAATGAAGATCTTGGGGGTTCAGAGCGACATAAGTGGCCAAATCGGCATTCCATTTGCCTTTACCAAATGCAGCAAATTCATCTTTGGCAGTGTGCTTAGACAAAGCGACAGGATTGCCTGGCTCGGAATGACCAAAGCCAGTAATAACCACATCATCATCTTTGGCTTCACCGGTCCGCATTGGGGTCGCCGGTTTATCAGTATGCTTTGATGAGCTCGCTGGTTTGTCAGTCTGAATAGGACTCGTGGGCTGATTAAAAGGGCCTGTGGCATCAACATGTGCCTCTTCAGCAGTAACATCATGATCTTGCAATGGTGGGTCGTTCAGCATATCGTCGTGGATGTGTTCTTCGGGATCTGGTATTTTGTCCAGTTCAGGAGCGTCGTTTTCTTCTGCCGCTTTATCCAGACGAGCTTTCTTGCTCGGCCTAGGTTTGGCCCTGAAAGGAAAAAGACGGATCAGTCTAGTGAATATTGAAAGTGATATATCAAACAACATTATCAGGAATATGGCTCACCCAAGCACCGTTTTGAGTGGTGGGAGCTGGGTGGCTGACGACTCGCCGGAAGAAGAATGAGAAGTGCCCTGATAATCGGAGTCATATGGATTAAGAGGTTGACGAAAACAACCCGCTTTAGGATAAGCATTGACGAAACAGTTAGAGACCTCTGAATGGCGTTTCCTAACCGGACTGTTCGGTAAACCGGCAGAGGTAACTACCTGGCCGCTGTGCCGGGTTGTGCGGCGAGCTTCATGTTGTTGTGTCTTCATAAGAAATTTTGGGTCCAAATAAGCAAGAGGATGAGAAAATTTAACTTTCCAGTTTGCCCAACGGATTTTTAATGAAGGTAAAGGGTTTGAATCGGAAGAAAGAGCGATTACCTCTACAACATCAGCGTGACTGACTTCAGCGTCATCCTGGCAATAATCATTATCAATAAGGCGTGTGAAAGATAAACCAAGTGAGTCAAGCTCTACCTCAAGGTCCGGATTACCCACATCATCGTCAGCTGGTGGATCGGAGGATGCAGTGGTTCTCTTTCTATTGGCGGTTTCTTTACAACTCGGTCTTGGGCGGGTTGTTTTCTCCGTTTCTCTTGTGGAGCTTCTTGCTCCAAAATGGATCATCACCCTGTTTGAAAGATGTTAAAGTCAACAAAGGGTACTTAAACATAGTCGATTTCATGAAAGCATAAGATATGAGTCTTACGGTGGCGGTTTGTTAATGGCGAGAAAAGGGAGGCAGGCGGTGCGGCGCAAGCAGCTTCGAGTTCATTTAACATCCTCTTAACAGCCTCGATAACCGTCATCCGTCACTGGATTTCAATATGTCGTAGAGGGTCTTTTACATCTTCTGTGTATTTGCACATCAAACCGGAACGCAGGCTTAAGGGTAGTATACTCCAAGATATCCAGCAGCGAGCAAGGTCAACTCCTGTCAACCCGTTAGCCATGAAGGCCCGGAGCATGGATAATTGAGGAGCATATTTGCTTCTCTCCTTAGCAGTCAATCTCTAAGGGAAGGGATGTGTGTTGCTTAGCCGCTCCAGACGATAACCTGGCAAAGGATTTTCTCCATCAGGAGAGGTATCTTTGAAGCAAAACCATGTTGAATTCCATTCTTTGGGATGGCTGTGCAGTTTGGCGTGAGGGTAACTGACCTCTTTCCTCTTTTGAATCGCCATACCACCTAACTCGGTGTTGGGACCATCAGTAAATTCGGTGCGGCGGTTTAGATGGAAGAAATCCCTGAGTAATTCAACTGTGGGCTCCTCTTGAAAGAATACCTCACAGAGCACTTGGAAGTGACAGATGTTGGTTACGGAGTTGGGACCAATGTCTTGTGGACGCAGTTGGAAGTTGGCCAAGACATCCCGATAAAATTTTGAACCGGGTGGACTGAAGCCCCGGGCTAGATGGTCAGCAAAAACAACAACCTCTCCGTCTTTGGGTTCTAGAGGACATTCCAGGCCAGGGACCCTCCAGTGAATGACGTCTTTTTTGCCTAAAGTGCCGGTGTTGACTAGGTTATCCAGTTGAGTCTCAGTCACCCGAGAAGGGACCCAGTTGCACTCGTACACTTGCTTGGCCATGGTGCAATCTGCAAAGCAGTAATACCGGTTCAAGAATATGTTGGAAGGGTATACATTGATGCATTCATTGCTAAACCGGAGTTCTGCAAAGTGGCAATACTTAGCTAGGGAATCCTGGCGGTTCAACAAGGGGACTAATGGTATATGCCGAGTTGTCAATTTTTCTACAAAGTTAAACCGCCTGGTCTGAAACATTGAAGAATCAAGATTGCAGATGAGTAGGTGTGCGAAAACAGGTTTCACAAAATTACATCACAGTTTTGGATATGGAACATGTCCAGAAAAGAGATAAATATTCAAGGTCCAAAAGGGAGCGATACCGAATCAATGAGCAAGGATACAGGGAGATCTATGGCTTTGATATGCGCAAGTGACGACGGAGGCTAAAACTACCGCCTGTGAACAAAGATTCTGAGACTTATATAAGATTTATCATATGAACAAGAAGCAAGCGATGAACAACAAGAATATGGAAACCCTAGAACAGATCTATGGTGAAAAGATAGAAGACTTACGAGCTGAGGAAGAAACGGAAGATCGCCGCGATACTCTGGTATATTCAGGGTGATGCAGCGGCCAAGGTTGGTGCAGAAGTCGACAGCGGCGGCGGAGCTCCGAAGTTGGGCGACGTGAGGAAGACGAAGCAGAAGGGCACGAAGGGGAAAAAGAAATGACCCTTGGGTATTATTTATAAAGCAAGGGACATGTGTCAGGCTCGAAAATCAAGGGGCCGCAAGTTTGGAAACAGAGCTGTCGCCTCGATTGTCGCAGATCCATTAAACAAAAGAAGGTATTGTGGATAGATTTTTATGACAGGTGACGTCACGCCAGTTTACAACGACCAGGGAAGATGACGTCATGGCGGTTCAGCAAACTGCACAAAGATGCTGAAGACGAAGTTTTTTGCTAAGGATTGACATGAACCTATTCAAATCAATCTGGGGCCTAATGTTGAGGATATTACTACTGGGTGTAAACCGGACGGGACATGTCGGGTTAACTTCGTCAATAGTTGAGTATGTTAAAGCCCAAGTAGGCAGGTGAGGGCTCAAGGCCGATAGCCGGTTCAAGGCCTATAGCCGTAAACCGGCGTCAGTATGTAACTTGTATTGTAAGTTAAGAATAGTAGAGACCAAGCCGGATACATCTATGAACCGGCCTCGGGACTCTGTAAACCGACGAGCGCCAACCACGTATATAAGGGGACGACCCGGCGGCGGTTCAAGGACAACAGACAACAACTCGAGACTTAGGCGAAGCTTGTTTGCTCCCTAGTCATCGAAACCCAATCAATTCCATCACAACTAGACGTAGGCTTTTACCTTCATCGAAGGGGCCGAACTAGTATAAATTCTCTTGCGTCCTTGTGTCCGCTTTAACCCCTTCAAGCTAACCCATAGCGATGGCTCCACGACTAAGTCCTTTCATGAGGACATCTGCCGTGACAAAACCACGACACCATCGATGATCTGGATGGGGTTGGCGTCCGCCCCTCGTGTCCCACTATTGATGATGGCGTCGGCAGCGAAGTCTATAGATGTGACTCCTAGAAGCTTTCTTATTTTGTTCCCTGCGAGGAATCGAGATGAACCCCGTGGGAGTTCCCAGTACGCAAAAGCACTATAGATTCTTTACACACCCCCACGGGGTTCATCTCGATTCCTCGCAGGGAACAAAAGAAGAAAGCTACCAGGAGTCATATCTACAGACGTCACCGCCGACACCATCATCAATAGTGGGCCACGAGGGGCCGACGCCAACCCCATCCAGATCATCGCTGACGACGAGCAGACGCCATCGCTGCGCTCCGAGCACGGCGAGAGCTCGGTGGCACGTAGCTGTCATCGCTCGTTTCCGGCGTCTCGTCAAGCTCAGGAGAGTCACTGGACTCCTAGGAGCCGTCGCTGCTGCTGGAGGAGTCGTCGACAGGACCAAGGGCAGGCTCAGCGCCTGCTGATGCACCGTCCTGGTGGCCCCCTCCAAGGCAGCACTCCAGGCAGCGGCATTCCCCGTCGAAAACCTTGAAGAACAACATGGAGGCGCCATCGTACTCGAAGTGGATGGCGAGGGCCCCCTCCGCGCGGCAAGCGCGGGCAACCTCGCCCCATCTGCAGGTCATGAAGATCTTGCCCAAGTAGACGACCTCGACATACGCCCCTGTCACCGGAGTACTGCACTCGGCATGCTGCAGCCACAGCTCGAGCGGCCCTCTCGGCGACATCTCTTCGGTGAAGAACCACGGAAGCTTGATCCACATGTGCGGTGGCATCGCCGCCCATATCACGAACTCATGCGAGGAGCCCTTGGCGTGAGTTCGTGGGTTGGTGGGTCGTGCAACCTCAACATGGCCACCATGGTCGTGGCGCGAGTGGCGTGGGGCGCTGCCTCCTCCTCCGGAGCCTGGCGCTTGGGCGTACCAGGGCAGCAGGTAGCTAGGAGGAGGCCGCTCGTACCAAGGCCTTGTCACCTCCAACCTCACACCGGTGTCGCGGGAGCTGCCAAGCCTCTTCTTCGACGGAAGCAGCCCTTGCCCCTCACGGGGAGCCTTGCCCTTCTCAGTAGCGGAGAATCACTTTATCGACGCCATGGGTGTCGTGGCAAGACAGCGAGATGAGGAGGAGGAAGAAGGGGTGGGTAGCGAGAAGAAGGAGATGTGGAACGAGGGCTCCACTCCCCTCTTCATTTATAGCCATAAGGAGGCCAACCATCGACTCCCACGATCGTGCACAATGATGGTTTTCTTTGGCATGCAGTAGGGTCTCGTCAAGTCGAGGACGGTTGCCGAGGCAGCGTGGGGAAGCGGAGGCGCCCACGTCCCGTCAATCGCCACGCGTCAACCAAGGCCGCGGGCGCTTGGGGCCCTCGGCGCTCTGCACTTGCCCTTTGGCTTCACCTCTCAGCCAAGTTCGAAGCGCTTGGGCCGGGGGCTCTTGTCGGCGTCACAGGAGCAGGGGTGCCAGACTTGCTCAGAGTCTGACCCGCGAGTGTGGTTCCACCAACGGCCCAGTATGGCCCAGCTTCGGCAACAACAGCTCAAGACCCTCGCGAGGGGCCAAGCCTCATGAGGCGGACGACGCCAAGACCTCCCTGGGGGTGGCCTCGCCAGGCTTGCTCCTGAGGGGCACAGATATCTATGCAATGGGCACCTCGCGAGGTTCACATGACGTGAGCCAGGACGACCAAGGCCAGGCGGGCTCCAGCTGGCGCAGTATACCAGTTTCGTCTTTGGTGGTAAAGAGGCAAGCACAGCAAGACGGTAGGATGGAGGTCATCGTGGATCCCACAGCAGCATCACCGCTAGAGCCTTTGGCAGGCGAAGACTACTTTTGTCAGGATAGCTTGTACTAGTTGTCTCTGAGGGAGTCCTGGATTAGGGGGTGTCCAGATGGCCGGACTATGACCTTTGGCCGGACTCCTGGACTATGAAGATACAAGATTGAAGACTTCGTCCCGTGTCCGGTTGGGACTTTCCTTGGCGTGGAAGGCAAGCTTGGCGATACAGATATGTAGATCTCCTACCATTGTAACCGACTCTGTGTAACCCTAACCCTCTTCGGTGCCTATATAAACTGGAGGGTTTTAGTCTGTAGGAAGAATAACAATCATACCATAGGCTAGCTTCTAGGGTTTAGCCTCTCTGATCTCGTGGTTGATCTACTATTGTACTACCCATATCATCAATATTAATCTAGCAGGAGTAGGGTTTTACCTCCATCAAGAGGGCCCGAACCTGGGTAAAAACCTCGTGTCCATTGTCTCCTGTTACCATCCGCCTAGGCGCATAGTTTGGGACCACATGCCGAGATCCGCGGTTTGACACGACATTGGTGCTTTCATTGAGAGTTCCTCGTAGCGTCATCTTTAGGCCCGATGGCACCTCGATCATCAACAACGATGCGCTCGAGTATGAGACTTTTCTCCCGGACAGATCTTCGTGTTCGGCGGCTTTGCCTGCGGGCCAATTAAGCAGCTGCTCTGGAGCAGATTGAAAGCTACGCCCCACAGCCACTGAGTCAGATTTGGAAGTTTGAACTACGGTGGCGTCGCGGAGACTTGATCTTCGACTGGTTGAGCCACAGCCAAGCCCGCCCGCCTTGTCACAATGGGCATGATCTAGCTCTGCCGCGAGCGGTGTCTGGAGGCGCACAATGTCGCTCCGACCTTCAGCTCGGAGCTGACTGCGTCGATCGAGGCCGGGTGGCTGGACACCGCCTCGGGGGCTGCGATCTCTATGGTGATTGAGCCGTACACCTACCCCGTCCTTTGCGAAGCTCGTAACTCCAAAGTGCCGGACTCCTCTCCGGACTCCGAGCCTTCCGCGCCCCCGCCAATCGAATCCGATTGGGCGCCGATCATGGAATTCACTGCCGCGGACATCTTTCAGCACTCGCCCTTTGGCGACATCCTGAGTTCACTAAAGTCTCTCTCTTTATCAAGAGAGCCCTGGACAGATTATGGTCAGGAAGGTTGGGATGCGGACGATGAAGAAATTCAAAGCCCACCCACCACCCACCTCATAGCCACTGTCGATGATTTAACCGACATGCTCGACTTTGACTTTGAAGACATCGACGATATGGACGACGATGTAGGGGAGGAACATGAACCAGCGCCTATAGGGCACTGGAGAACCACCTCATCTCACGATGTATACATGGTGGACACACCTAAATGAAGCGATGATGAGGAACAACGGGGCGCTTCTGAAGGATCATTCCCTCGGCGATCAAAAGCGGCAATGTAAGCGCGCTCAAAGTCCCGCCCGACAAGACCCAGCCATAGAGCAGGGCGAACCGGTGGACTGCATTTAACATGCTATCGAGCAACCGTCCGAACAGGACAATCTGGATAAACAACCCGTCCCGGCGAAGATGACGATCCGGACGATCTCACGCGGACAAGTTCTTTGGAGCGAAGAACCTCCACAAAGGCTCGTCGCCATCGCACGTAGCATGAAAAAGCGAAGAGGAAGCTCAAAACAGCGGAAGATGCACTCAGAATCAGATGGAGCAAAGTACTCAACACCGCAGACAAATACGGACACAGTCGCCGAACGAAGAGCTACCCAAAGCGAAAACTACTGCCTGAATTTGATGAGGAGGCCGTAGAGCCCCCGCAATCAAAAAACAAAGAGGCCACCCGGTTGGATGGACGACCCCATGGAAAACAGAGAGCGGCAAACGGCGCCACACACAAGCCGGCACGCGATCCGCACAGGGATTCGCATCAAAAAGATGGCCCATTTAGATCTATCTACGGGCCAAGAAAGCAAGCTCTAGTAAGCAATGCAACACATCAAGTATCCGAACATCACGGTACACCTAAATATTGGGGTGCCGCACACCCCCTATGTTTCACCGATGAGGTGCTAGATTATGAATTTCAGCGATTCAAGCACAGTAAACATAGAGGCATCTGACGGAACAATAGACCACAGGTTTGGATTGAGGATTACATCCTCCACATACACATGGCTAGAAGAGATGATCTCCACGACATAAAATACTTACCCCTCAAGCTCAAAGGGCCAGCCCGGCATTGGCTTAAAAGCCTTCCCGAAAACACCATTGGAAGTTGGGAGGAGCTCGAGGATGCTTTTCGGGCAAATTTTCAAGGGACCTATGTCCGACCACCGAACGCCGACGATTTAAGTCACATAACTCAACAACCCAGAGAGTCAGCCCGGAAATTTTGGAACAGGTTCCTTACTAAAAAGAACCAAATAGTCGACTGTCCGGATGCCGAAGCCTTAGCAGCTTTCAAACACAACATCCGAGACGAATGGCTCTCCAGACACCTCGGCCAAGAAAAGCCAAGAACAATGGCCACATTAACAAAGCCTCATGACCCGCTTTTGCGCGGGAGAGGATAGCTGGCTGGCAAGATGCAGCACCAGCGACCCAAGTACATCCGAAGTCAGGGATGGAAACGGGAAACCATGACGCAACAAGGACCAGCGTCGGACCAAGGGAAACAACCCGAAGAGCACGGCAGTCAACGCCGGATTCAAAAGCTGTCGGCAGAATCATAAAAAAGCTGCCCTTTAAGGATAACAGGGACAAGCTATCTAACTTAAACAAAATCTTGGACAAGATATGCCAAATCCACAAGACTCAGGAAGCACGCAAACCATACCCACAGAGATTGTTGGGTCTTCAAGCAGTCCGCAAACTCAATGCCGAACACAAGGGGCTCGACACACCAAGCGAGGACGATGGCGAACCTCAAAAGCAGAGCACGGAAAACAAAATAATTTCCGCAAGAAATCAAAATAGTAAACTCACTTGGCGTGACAAAAGGGAAAAATAGGCGGCGCCCATAGAGTGCAGCCATACGGACTATCCGGAGGAGCCCCTCCTTTGGTTGTTAAAACCAATCACCTTGACCATCGGGATTACTCTAGAAGTATACGGAATGCAGGTTGGACTGCCTTGATATTAGATCCGATAATTGGCGGACTCCAATTTTCACAAGTCCTAGTGGACGGCGGCAGTGATCTAAACCTGCTATATCGAGGACACAATCCATAAAATGGGGATAGACCCAACTAAATTTCGCCATAGCAACACTTCCTTTCAAGGGGTAATGCCAGGCCCATATGCCCATTATGCGGGCTCCCTACGCTAGAAGTTGTGTTGGCTCACCCGCAACTTCCGCCGCGAAAAGTTAACCTTCCACCTCGCCCCGTTTACAAGTAGCTATCAAGCACTATTGGGACGCGAAGCTTTCGCCCGCTTTAACGCAATACCGCATTATGCATCTCTTACACTTAAAATGCCCGATCCACACGTCATCATCTCGTTAAAAGGAAACATTGAGGGTTCCTCGAGTCCGGAAAATCGTGCGGTTGCGTTGACAGCCACACAATAAACCGGCTTCACCAATAAAAGCACTTAGACAGGTCGTCCAGACCCAGGACACGGCTGGACGAGTCCGGCGTAAACATACAAGGGCTTACTAGACACATGCCCCCGTACAAGGGGCTCCGCAGCAAGAGACCATAAAGCTCAATTTTATTCTTTTTTTGAATTGTACTTCGTTTATTTAATATAACGTACATTTTCGCATGACCTTTTTCAACTAAGTTCCTCTCTTTTACAGATGAACATCATGCTACACCCGTCCGGATCACGGCTGCGGAGAACCAGCGCAGAGGCGTGCGATGGGACCCGTCGCAAGGATTCTTTTCAGATTAAGACCTGCGTAAACCTTTTCACTGTCTCTTGTTGATACATCCCCGGTTTCTTGCTATAACCAAGGAGGAGGCTGGCGTTTTGGCATAGGCCACGTCAGAATTTCGCGCGTACCTGGACACCAGGGGCTTATTACCAAGGGCGATTGTTCGATCCGTTTTCATAAAGACCGAATACCTTAGGGAGTGTTCGGCGTCTCGAGTTAGGCCTTATATGCATCAGCTCTGAATCATGTCTTTGGTCAAATGTTGGGTTTGCCTGGCTCCTGTGTTTTGCTGCCTTACGTTCCGCTCTATCGACTAACGCGGCACCAGGAGAACTACTGCTATTGTGCCCCGGTTCGGCCAGTTTAGCACCTCAGTAGAGAAAGCCGAAAACTGACTGTCATGATATATCGTGAGACTGGTCAACCACTCGATGACCCGTTGGAATCTTTAGAATTCCTCCGCATTGACGAAGGGTCGTTTCCGCCAGCACATCTGGCGCCCGAATTGGGTGGCGCGGTGCCCCTAGGGGCTATATAGTAGCCCCACTATCGAACTCCTATGGCTAAGTGAAAGTGATAAAGCATTATAGTCCGGTTGCCTAGTTTGTTGCGCTATCACCTCCTTTGTAGGACCAAGATGTTGGATCAAGTGTGAAAAGGCGCTTTCTGCAAACACCCCCACATTATATGCGTGGGGGCTGAAGCCAAAGACTGCCATCTTTCAGGTTATATACACATGTACATTAACGGCCGCACGGGAGGTATTTTAATTCTTGAAGGCACAAGTATAAAAAGCTTTTATATTCCATCGAAACATTGTTTCACAATAATACATGTTATTCGAACATAATATCCTTCGAGCACTGCGTCTCTATTAAACAAGCGCCCTGCAGAACTTCCTGAAAATAGTGCTCGACAGGTACTCGGCTTCCATCCGCATCTTGGGATGCAACATCGGTGGCCTTCATCTCCGCCCAGTATGTCTTGACATGGGCAAGAGCCATCCGCGCACCCTTTATGCATGCTGACCGCCTCATTGCTTTGATATGCGGCACCGCACCAAGGAACTGCTGCACCAAGCCAAAATAACTCTTCGGCTCGGGCCTTTTCGGCCACAAATGAGACATGACATTCTTCATGGCAAGTCCGGACAGTCTATTCAGCTCCGCCCATTCGGCCAAACGATCGGTTAATGGAAGAGGACGCTCTGGATTATGGAACTGTGACCAAAAAAGCTCTTCCATCTTGTGATCCTTTTGATCTCCGAAGTGTTCGTCCACGTCCGCGGCACTCGCCGCCAAGTCCAGATAAGCATCCTCACTACTCCACAGCCGGTCCAACTGAGCATATTTAGGATCCGTGAACCTCCTCCGCAGCAGAAAGGGCTTTCCAGCCGCGATATCTCCGGCCTGACGTAGCTCCTCCTTCATAGCTCTCATCACAGAGCGAGCATCCTTGGCCTCGGTGGTGGCCTTCTTCAGGTCCTCTTGATCCGCTCGGCCTTATTTTTCAAGAAGCTCACAGCGGTTGGTAGCATTCTTCAACTTCGCGGCCATTTCGGCCATTTTCTTCTTGCTTCGGCAGTGAGCAGCCTGTTTGGCTTTTAGCTCTTCGGCCGCCTTTAAGGCAGCCGCATCACTGTTTCTGGCCTGCTCCTTGGCTCGGGCAAGCTCCGCCCGAAGGTTCTCCATGGCAGCGGCACCATATGCATCAAGCATACATGTTGTAAGGCACGGGCATCAAGCTCCCTTACCAGGTGTGCGCGAAGAAACTGCATACCTTGTGACTCGTCAAGCCGCTTATTGACAAGCGCGATGGCGGCATCCGCCACGTCAAGTTGCCGCTTTAGTTCGGCAAATTCATCAGTCCGGCTAGCCACCGGATGCTCCGCCACCTACATGTGAAGGGCGACATATTATAACCTGGGATTATGATCCTCGGCACGCTGTCATTTTTGACAAATGCACCGAGTCTCAGGGGCTACTATCTACACAGGGCGCATCTTATATATGCGGAACCGTCAAAAGGTACATCATTGCACGTACCTCAAATCCTGTCAGTAAACTTCTGGCAGCCTCGTACAACCCGCTTTCCGCGGACGAAAATTTTTCAATCACCGCACCCATCAATGCACGGTGATCCTCTGAGATAGACACTCGCCCGAGAAGACCCTTCAACTCCTCCGACCGTGCACCAGGAGGTGCCGGACTCGTCTGATGCCCTTTTTCAAAGGCCGGACATGGAGGGCTCTGAGGGGCCCTACGACCGCCCTCCACCCCTGCCGGATTCGGAGAAACCCTCCGTGACAACACCTCAGGATCGTCCTCCTCGCTAGGCGGTATGGCAGGGGGAGGCGTTCCACTCTCCATCATCTCCGGACGAAGATCCCCTGAAGACGAGCTCTGCTGAGAAGGGCTGAGATCCGAACTACAAGGTAAATTTTTGGGTCATCTTCAGAAATAAAATAGTGATGTCTCTTATTTTTTTTTAAAGAACTCCCCTCTCTACTTACGGCTCGCTGGAGGGCTGATCTCCTTGGGGAAATAATGCGGCCGGGGCATCTTCCGGCGCAGGACCCCCTGGCGAAGATTTCTTCCCGCGCTTTGAGGCCTTGGTCTCTGGATCTTCAGAGGCGGTCCTCTTCTCCCCTTGGATAGAGGGATTCTCGGTCCCTCATCTCTTGATAACCTCCTTCACGGAGGTAGTACCTTCCTTGTTCCCCCCTTCGCCTTCCTCTATAGGCGCAGCCTCCAGCATCCTGGTTAACACGGGATCCTGCGTGGTCTCAGGGAGGGGGGCCGGACACCTGATCAGTTTTGCTTTCGCTATCCACTCCTGTTCAAGGGACAACTCTTTTAAGGGCAAGTTTATAATAAATATGCGGATAAGCGTGTCCGATGCAGGACTACTTACTTGAGCATCTGGGCGATTCGGCTCAGACACTGTCCTCGGTCAAGTCCGGACACATTGCTTGTGATCCAAGAACAGTTTGTACATCTCCACAGGCGTTGCGCCCACAAAATGTTGGAGAGCTCGTGGTCCCTCGGATTGAACTCCCACAGTGGAGGCGGCGTTTGCGAGGCAGGATCGGCGAATCAGCATGACCTGCGCTACTACGACCAGATTGATCTCTCTCTCTAGGAGGTCTCGAATACGGCCCTGCAACAAGGGCACGTCCTTGGACGGCCCCCAGTCAAGCCCTTTATTGACCCATGACGCCAGCCGCGGTGGAGGACCCGAGTGAAAGGCAGGTGGCGCTACCCATTTGGTGCCCCTGGGAGCTGTGATATAATACCACTCTTGTTGCCATAGACCGAGCTCCTCTTGAAAAGAGCCCTCGGGCCATGGAGCGTCAGCATTCTTGCTTATAACAGCCCCTCCGCACTCTGCCTGTTGCCCCTTGATCATCTTCGGCTCCACCTTAAAGGTCTTGAGCCACAATCCGAAGTGAGGGGTAATGCGGAGGAAGGCTTCGCATACGACGATGAACGATGAGATGTGGAGGACGGACTCCGGATCCAAGTCGTGAAATTCCAGCACGTAATAAAACATGAGCCCCCTCACGAAGGGGTCCGTCGGGAAACCTAGCCCCCGAAGGAAGTGAGACACGAACACCAAGCTTTCACCGGGCTTGGGAGATAACCTGCCCTTGGGCAGGCAGTCTATGTGAGATTTCGCCGGTTAGATACCTGGCATCTCTTAGCTTTGGGACGTCTTCTTCCGTGACGGAGGAAGGCATCCACCGGCCTTGAAGGTCGGAGCCGAACATCATCGAAGGTCTGAAGCGCCTGAATCTGGAGCTTTGGGTGTTGGGACTCGAAGCGAGGGGCGGATTCGATTGAGATTGAGAAAAAAGAGCGGGGGCCCTGGTCTCTTTATAAAGAGGTTGAATACCAGGAGCCCTCCCCGTGACCGTTCGAGACTCGCCTTCGATAGAGGAGGCGTGCCAACGGGCACGACCCACACCCGTATTAATGAGAATCCCGGAATAAGGGGACACGATCTCTGCTTTGACAAGACGTGCCAAGGAAACCGCCTTGCTAAACACGCTGAGGTGGGGCAAGAAAACGATTGAATAACGGCTTGGTGGTGGTGTGATGTCACGCTGCGAATACGTCGTGATTGAACTTGTGTAAATATTATTCTCTCTACGGTGGTATGTGGAACTTATTTTGCGAGCGGACACTATCCTTGTGTTCAAAATCTTCTATGAAATATTCGGAGGAGGAACCCGCCTTGCAATGCGAAGACAATATGCGCGCCGGACTCGTCGTCATTGAAGCCTGGTTCGGGGCTCTTGAGGAGTCCTGGATTAGGGGTGTCCGGATGGCGGACTATGACAATTGGCGGACTCTGGACTATGAAGATACAAGATTGAAGACTTCGTCCGTGTCCGGATGGGACTTTCCTTGGCGTGGAAGGCAAGCTTGGCGATACGGATATGTAGATCTCCTACCATTGTAACCGACTCGTATGTAACCGTAACCCTCTTGGTGCCTATATAAACCGGAGGGTTTTAGTCCGTGGGACGAACAACAATCATACCATAGGCTAGCTTCTAGGGTTTAGCCTCTCGATCTCGTGGTAGATCTACTCTTGTACTACCCATATCATCAATATTAATCAAGTAGGAGTAGGGTTTTACCTCCATCGAGAGGGCCCGAACCTGGATAAAAACATCGTGTCCCTTGTCTCCTGTTACCATCCGCCTAGACGCACAGTTCGGGACCCCCTACCCGAGATCCGCCGGTTTTGACACCGCCAGTCTCCCTTCAAAATTGGCCGTTGTGGGATCCCTTCCCGCCTACATTTGGGAAGAGGACCAGGGCCTCTATAAATAGGACTAGTCACCACCATAGGAGGCGAATCATCTTGGATTGGATCCATTCCACCAAGGCCATCTCACCAGCTCATCGAGCTCAAGAACACCTCTCCTCCTGAGGTTGTTCATCCACTGTACTAGTTCATCCTTAGCCACCGAGGAAATCCACCACCACCACACTGGAGTAGGATATTACACCACAAAGATGGCCCGAACCAGTATAAACCTCTGTGTCTCGTGTTCTTTGGGTTCGTCAATCTAGGCCGTGGGATCGTTGGGTAGGCAGGCTGGGGAGAAAGAGCCCCCCCTTGGATATCCATCACTTTGGGACCAAATTCATATCTTGTGCAAATTACCATTGCTATTATCAACTCCCAGAAAGATATAAGTGAAGCATGAGAGTGCAAATATTTCTTAGAAATTTAATCTATCAACTCTCAAAATAATATAAGTGAAGCATGAGGGTGTATTTCTTCAAAATTTTAATCTTATCAACTCTCAAAATAATATAAGTGAAGCATGGGAGTGTATTTCTTGAAAATTTTAATCTTATCAACTCTCAAAATAATATAAGGGAAGCATGGAAGTGTATTTATTTAAAATATAAACACTGCCGTGCTCAAAAAGATATAAGTGAAGCACTAGAGCAATTGCCTAGCTCAAAAGATTTAAGTGAAGCACATAGAATATTCTAGCAAATTATGATATGTGTGTGTGGCTCTCTCAAACAAGTGTGTTCAGCAAGGATGATTGGGACAAAATAAAAAGCAAACAAAGCAAAGACTCCTATTATACAGGAGGCTCCAAGCAAAACTCATGATATGTGACTAATAAAAATATAGATCCAAGTAAAATTACCGATGGTTGGTAGAAGAAAGATGGGATGCCTTCCGGGGCATCCCCAATCTTAGTTTCTTGGGAGTCCTCGAATATTACCATGGGATGCCTCAGGCATCCCCAAGCTTAGGCTCTTTCCACTCCTTATTCCTTCATCAATCGTGATCTTACCCAAAACATGAAAACTTCAATCACACAAAACTCAACAAAACCTCGTGAGATCCGTTAGTATAATAAAGCAAATCACTACTTTAAGTATTGTTGCAAACCCATTCATATTCTGGTTTTGCAATATAGCTACTGTACTCTAACTTATCCATGGCTTATACCCCCGATACAATCCATAGTTTCATCAAAACAAGCAAAACAATATTAAAAAAATAGAATCTATCAAAAACAGAATAGTATGTAGTAATATGAACATTGACCATACTTCTCTAACTACAAAAATTCTGAAAAATTATGACAAACTGGGAAATTTGTATATCAATCATATGTAAATAATTCAGCATTTTATCGCACCCCAATGAAGCACATTAATTCAGCTACTGGACACAAAAGTTTCTGTTAATGCACAGAATCAAAGCAACCATCACCCAAATCAACCCAAAGGCTTTGCTTGGCACATACACTAATTTAAACACTAAAACACAATCATAACAGTATCATAATTCTGTGCTTATTGAAAAACAGAATCGGAACAAAAAAATAAAGGATAACTATTGGGTTGCCTCCCAACTAGCGCTATTGTTTTACGCCCCTAGCTAGTCATAATGCATAGTTTCAAGTGTTGTCATCTTTGGTTTTAGTTCCATAGGCGACCCTCATGATTGACTCATATGGTGGCTTAATTCTATTTCTAGGGATGTGTTCCATACCCTTCTTTAATGGAAACTGAAATTTAATATTCCTTTCTTTCATGTCCATAACGGCACCTATAGTTCATAAGAACGGTCTACCAAGTATTATGGAGCAAGATGGATTGCAATCAATATCAAGTACAATAAAATCAACGGGCACATAGTTTCTATTTGCAAGAATAAGAATGTCATTAATTCTACCCAAAGGCTTTTTAATCGTAGAATCCGCCAAGTGCAAATTAAGAACATTCATCCATATTGGTAAAACCTGACATATCACATAGAGATTTCGGAATTGTGTAAACACTAGCACCCAAATCACATAAAGCATTGCACTCATAATTATTAATCTTGACTTTAATGGTGGGTTCCCATTCATCAGATAATTTTTTAGGAATCGAAATCTCTAATTCTAGCTCTTCTTCTAAAGCTTTCATCATAGCTTCTACAATATGTTTAGTAAAAGCCTTAATTTGCTCATAGCGTTTAGTGAATTTAGCATGGATTACAACAAAGAAATGCACTCAATCAAATAAGAACTATCCTAATTGAAGTATTTGTAAGCCAAGAGAGGGGGCACATCACTAGTTAAAGTTGTTACCTCTCCAAACCCACTTTTAGCAATTTTTTCATCAAGATTTTCACCCTCCGAATTATGGGGACGCCTTCTAGCTAAATTTGACTCTTCTTCGATCCCCTTTTCATCAAGTTTTATATTGCTAAACAAAGAATCGATAGATGAAACACCAATCATTTTAATATCATCATCATTACTACGAATGAAACCAGGAGGAATCACTTTTCCTAAAAATTCTCGTTTAGCTCTCAGCATAGCAGTTCTTTTCTTGCTCTCATCCATAGAGACGTATAAGGCTTTAATTAACTCATTTATATCCATCTTGGGTGGCCAAATTTTAACCTTAAGATTTTCTACGTCATGAATAATTCTATCAGTGCTCCTAGACATATCATCAAGTTTACTCAAAAAAAATTCTAACGTAGTGTCAAAAACTTTTTGACCATTAATAAATTATTTAATATTAATTTCAAGATCAGAGGGCATCCTATTATTATTACTATTAGAATTTCCATAGGAGTTGCCATAATTATTAGAGGAATTTCTAGGAAAAGGCCTAGGATTGAAATTATCTATATAGGCATTACTATTAAAATTGTTTCGTGAGATACAATTCACATCTAAGGGATCATTATTTTTCTCAATCAAAGTGCTAAAAGGCACATCATTAGGATCAATAGGAGCATTTTTACTAGCAACCAATTTCATACGTGCATCAACTTTATCACTCAAAGTACTAATTTCTTCAACATAATTCACTTTTTTACTAGTAGGAGCTCTTTCAATATGCCATTGTTAATAATTTGCAATAATATTATCAAGAATTTTTTTTGCTTCACCCAATGTAATCTCCATAAAACTACCACCCGCGGCAGAATCTAAAAGATTTCTAAAAACAAAATTTAACCCCGCATTAAAATTTTGTGTGATCATCCACAAATTTAAACCATGAGTAGAGCAATTTATTATCATCAATTTCATCCTTTCACAAGATTGGGCAATATCCTCTTACTCAAGTGTCTTGAAATTCATAATTTGATTTCTAACGGAAATAATTTTCGCCGGAGGAAAATATTTAGTAATAAAAACATCTTTGCACCTATCCCAAGAATCAATACTATTTCATGGCAAAGATGAAAACCAATTTTTTGCACGATCCCGCAATGAGAACTTGAATAATTTTAATTTCACAATATTATTATCCACATCTTTTTTATTTTGCATGTAACACAATTCTACGAAAGTTTTAAGATGGTATGTCGCACCTTCATTAGGACTACCAGAAAATTGTTCTTTCATAACAAGATTTAGCAAAGCAGCATTAATATCACAGGTCTCCGCACTAGCGGTGGGAGGAGCAATCGGAGTACTAATAAAATCATTGTTATTAGTATTGAAAAAATCAGAAAATTTTGTATTTCCTTGAGACATCGTGACTACGCAAAAAAGATAAAAAACAAGCAAAGAAGTAAACAAGAAAGGCGCAAATGGAAAGTATTTTTGTATTTTTGGAAAAACTTTTTAGAAGTTGGGGAGATGGAAACGAGAGGCAAATGGCAAATAATGTAAATGCAAGGAGATGAAAGATTATGCGTAGGTTCTTGATAGTTGTTGATGATGTCTGCTCGGCAACGGCGCCAGGAATTCTTCCAGCTACTTGTGAGATGCGTTGGGATTTCACCAAAGAGGAGAGGATGATGTAGTATAGTATAGATAAGTATTTCCCTCAGTTATGAAACCATGGTTATCAATCCAGTAGGAGAACCAAGCAATGACTCATCAACAACACCTGCACACAAACAACAAACACTTGCAACCCAACGCGAACAAGGGGTTGTCAATCCCTTGACGGTTACGAGCAAGATTAAATTGCATAGTTTTCAATAGATAGATCGGACAAAAATACAAAATGAAATAAATAAAAGAAAATTGCAGCAAGGTATTTTTGGTTTTAGTATATGATAAAATATAGACCCGAGGGCCATAGTTGTCACTAGAGGCTTCTCTCTTGAGAATAGCATACGGTGGGTGAACAAATTACTGTTGGGCAATTGATAGAAGAACAAATAATTATGATGATATCCAAGGAAATTATCATATATATAGGCATCACTTCAAGGACAAGTAGACCAAAACGATTCTGCATCTACAACTATTACTCCACACATCGACCGCTATCCAGCATGCATCTAGTGTATTAAGTCCCTGGAAAAATGGAGTAATGCCTTAAGAAAGATGACATGAAGTAGACAAGATAAACTCACGTATGAAAAACCCCCATCTTTTTACCCTTAATAGAAATGATACATGTGTGTCATGTCCCTTTCTGTCACTAGGATTGAGCACCGGAAGACCGAACCCATTACAAAACACCTCTTCCCATGGCAAGACAAATCAATCTAGTTGGCCAAACCAAACCAATAAATCGGAGAAGAAATACGAAGCTATAACAATCATGCATAGAAGAGTTCATAGAAAACTCAAATGATATTCATAGATAGATCTGATCATAAACTCACAATTCATCTTATCCCAACAAAAACACCCCAAAAATTCATTTGATCGAATAGATCTCCAAGAACACCAAGACGAACATTGTATTGAAGATCAAATAGTGAGAAGAAGCCATCTACCTACTAATTATGGACCCATAGGTTCGTAGTATACAACTCACGCATTCGGAGGGGCATCAAGGATGGTGAAGAACCCCTTCGTGATCGAATCCCCCTCCAGTAGAGTGCCAAAAATGCCTCTAGATGGGATCTCCTGGTTCAGGAAATTGCCTGGTGGAAAAAGTATTTCGTGGACTCTTATGTTGGTTTCATGATTTTAGAGAATTTATAGAGGCAGAGTTAGGTCAAATGGAGCCATATGGGCCCCACAAGCCATCAGGGCACGCCCTGGTGCCTCGTGGGCCCGTGGTGCATCATCTGGTCTTCTCCCGAAGCTTTTAGTGTCTCTTTTGTCCAGAAAAAAAATCTCCAAAAAGTTTTGTGGCATTTGGAGTTCATTTGGTACTCATATTCTACGAAACCAAAAACAAGCAAAAAACTACAACTGGCACTGGCCACTAAGTTAATAGGTTAGTCCCAAAAAATTATATGTAATTGCTTGTAAGTGTATATAAAAGATCCAAGATTGATAATATAATAGCATGGAAAAATCAGAAATTATAGATACGTTGGAGAAGTATCAGAGGGGTGAATGTCGGTGTTCTAGGAACGGGGGTCCCCAGACTTGCCTGCCTGTTGCCCACAACGTGGCTGTGCTAGCAGGCCTGTACGACACATCTTCATCAACAAGGCATCCAAGACCATCGCGAGGGGCCAAGCCTCACGAGGCAGACGACACAAGACCTCCTCGGGAGCGGCCTCACCAGGTTGCCTCGCGAGGAGTGGAGAGATCAAGGCAGGGCAAACCTCGCGAGGTTCTCGTGACGTGAGCCATGACGATCAAGATCAGGCGGGCGCCAGCGCGAGCAGTGTCCTTGTTACCCCTTTGGTGCTAAGGAGGCAAGCGCAGGCGCAGAGTAACGAGGCATCAAGCAAAGGTTTCCATATCGGTGCAACGAGACCAAGACCAGCAGGACAGCAAGACGGAGGTCACCATGGAGCCAAGGCGGCGTCACCACCAGAGCCTTTTGCAGACGAAGACCGCTTTTGCCAGGATAAGCTGTACTAGTTGTCCCCTTTCAAATTGGCCGTTGTTGGCTCCCTTTCCGCTCAATATTTGGGGAGAGGACCATGGCCTATATAAGTAGAACTAGCCACCACAGTAGAAGAGGCTGAACTCATTCAGAGGCATCTCACCCAATCCTTAGCCACACACCAAGCACAAGAACACCTCAACCTCAGGAGGCTGTTCTTCCCCTTGTACTGTTCATCATCAGCCCAAGAGGCAATCCACCACCACCACACTGGAGTAGGGTTTTACACAACAACAGTGGCCCGAACCAGTATAAATCTTGTGTCTTTTGTGTTGTGAGTTCGTCGAGTTTGTCTGCGAGATCTTAGCTAGTTAGGACGCGGATCGGTAGGAGGGAAAGAACTTCGCGCGCACCACAGAGTTCGAACCTTAAGGGTTTTGCCGGAACCCATGATCCGAATTTTGGCGCGCCAGGTAGGGGTGCGCCAAAGCTTCCCTTTCGTCACTCCGCGTCACCTCGCTCCGTCATCTCCATGGCAGACGCTCGCCGTGCTCGCGCTGAGCGCCGGGCCGCCCTCGCCACCCGCGTCGCTCAGACGGCTCCCATCAACGGGCCACCTCGTTGTTCTCCGTCGCCTGCCACCAACGCTGCCGCCGGCCCGGCGGGGAACGAGCAGCAAGCGTCTTCGGTGCACCCCTCGGTGCGGCGGGACGGCCGCACCGCCACTCCATCACCGACTCCCGCTGGTTCGTCGTCCCACGCTCGTCGCGCTCCCATGGATGCACGGGCCACGCTCCTCGTGGCGCACGAGCTCCTGCACTACCGCCCGATCGACAACCTCTACGAGGACTGGCTCGACCGCATCGCCGAGCTTGTCCGCGCCGCAGGGGGCTCCCCTGCGCCATCGCTTTCTTTGCCTCGCCCTCCGCCAGCTACATGCGACGTAGCTCACAGAGCACCTCCGCCACCTCTGCCCCAAGACGGCGCCCTGGCGCCAAGGCGCGCGCCTCCACGGCGCGACCCATCGCGTCCGGCGCCCGCGCGTGAAGAAAGAAGCTGCCAAGAAGTTCCTCAACCGCAGGAGAACGCTCCACCACTCCTCGAGCCGCCATGCCAGGATCGTCTGCCGCGGTAGGGCCGAGCGCCGCTTCTTGTGGCGGCACATGGGCGTCAAGACCAAGCTCCACCTCCAAGACGGGCCCTGGCGACCATGACCGGCTGTCGCGCCTTCACCCCCGAGCTGCGTAGCGTCGCCTGGCCGGGCAAGTCCAAGCCGGATCTGCCTCCTCGCTACGATGGCACCCCCGACCCCGTGGAGTTCCTACAGCTCTACGACCTGAGCATCGAGGCGGCCAATAGCGACTAAAAAGTCATCGCAAACTGGTTCCCCATGGCGCTCAAAGACGACGCCCATTCGTGGCTCCTGAACCTGCCTCCAGGCTCGATCTCCTCCTGGGATGAGATGCACGACCGCTTCTTCGCCAACTTCCAGGGCACTCGCGACCGCCCACCGGCCGTGGGAGACCTGTGTCGCGTCAAGCAACAACCAGGAGAGACCCTCCAGAAGTACATCCAGTGCTTCAACAACGTTCGTCTCAAGATCCCCAAGGTGACGGACGATGCCATCATCTCCGCGTTCTCTGATGGCGTCCACGACGTCAAGGTGAAGGAGGAGCTCGATATCCACGAGGAGCTGTCGACCAAGTGTGCAAGAGCTGAGGAAGGGCGCCTCTCCCTCCTCGAGCTCTCGGCTGCGGACACGTAGGAGAAGAAAGCGAAGGCCAAGGACGTGAAGTGCAAGGGAGCAGCCGTGCTCGCGGCAGAGCCAGACACCTAGCATGGCAGAGATCAGCCCGAGTCCTCCAAGAGCAGTCGACCGTTCTGTGCCTTCCTGTAGGACCTTGAGAAGAGGTGTTTAGAGGGGGGGTGATTAGACACTAAGTACCAAAGTTGCAGTTTTTAAGTTTCTTTAAAGTTTGAGTGAAGTTTAGGCACAAGTTTAACATTCACAACATATAGCAAGCAAGCATGCAAAGAGTATATGAGCAGCAGAAAATAAAGCATGCAACTTGCAAGAATGTAAAGGGAAGGGATTGGAGGATTCAAACGCAATTTGGAGACACGGATGTTTCTGGCGTGGTTCCGATAGGTGGTGCTATCGTACATCCACGTTGATGGAGACTTGAACCCACGAAGGGTAACGGTTGCGTGAGTCCACAGAGGGCTCCACCCACGAAGGGTCCACGAAGAAGCAACCTTGTCTATCCCACCATGGCCGTCGCCCACGAAGGACTTGCCTCACTAGCGGTAGATCTTCACGAAGTAGGCGATCTCCTTGCCCTTACAAACTCCTTGGTTCAACTCCACAATCTTGTCGGAGGCTCCCAAGTGACACCTAGCCAATCTACAAGACACCACTCTCCAAGAAGTAACAAATGGTGCGTTGATGATGAACTCCTTGTTCTTGTGCTTCAAATGATAGTCTCCCCAACACTCAACTCTCTCTCATAGGATTTGGATCTGGTGGAAAGAGGGTTTGAGTGGAAAGCAACATGGGAAGGCTAGAGATCAAGATTCATATGGTAGGAATGGAATATCTTGGCCTCAACACATGAGTAGGTAGTTCTCTCTCAGAAAATAGGATCTTTGGAAGTGTAGGTTCAGTCTGATGGCTCTCTCCATGAATGAAGAGGAGGTGGAGGGGTATATCTAGCCTCCACACAAAATCTAACCGTTACACACAATCTACCAAACTCGGTGGGACCGAATAGTTAAACTCGGTCGGACCGATTTAGTAAACCTAGTGACCGTTAGGGTTTTCGATGGGACCGAAATGCAACTCGGTGGGACCGATTCGGTTAGGGTTAGGGCATAACGTAATCTTGGTAAGACCGATTACACAAACTCGGTGGGACCGGTTTTGGTAATAAGCTTTCCAGAGAGTTGGTCAGGCAAACTCGGTTTGACCGATTATCAAACTCGGTGGGACCGACTTTGATAATAAGTTAACCAGAGAGTTTGCATTGTAATCTCGGTAGTACCGATTGCTCAAATTCGGTGAGACCGAGTTTGATAATGGACATAACAGAGAGATTACAACCCCATCTCGGTGAGACCGAGATCCCTATCGGTGAGACCGATTTTCCTAGGGTTTGTGGCAGTGGCTAAGACATCCAAACTCGGTGGCGCCGGATAGAAAGAATCAGTGGGGCCGAGTTTGACTTTAGGTTTAGGACATATGTGTGGAAGTGGGAAAGTAGTTGAGGGTATTTGGAGCATATCACTAAGCACTTTGAAGCAAGAGGCTCATTAAGTAACACCTCATCCCTCCTTGATAGTATTGGCTTTTCCTATAGACTCAATGTGATCTTGGATCACTAAAATGTAAAATGAAGAGTCTTGAGCTTGAAGCTTTAGCCAATCCTTTGTCCTTAGCATCTTGAAGGAGTTCCCACATCCTTTAGTCCATGCCCCTCCATTGTTGAACTTATCTGAAACATACTAGATAAAAGTGTTAGTCCAACAAGAGATATGTTGTCATTAATTACCAAAACCACCTAGGGAGCACTTGTGCTTTCACTTCCATAACCTGCAAACCCACAACACCAGCGACTGTCAAGAGCTCAGAGCGCAATGACCGGGGCTGCGGCTGGGGTGGAGGACGTGGTGGCGGACGCCGGGACGACCATGGCTTGCGCCAGGAGTGGCGCGACCGACCTCGTGAGGACCGCTGGCAGGATCAGCCTCGCGAGGGCGCCTAGAGGGACCAGCCTCGTGAGGATCGTCCTTAGGGAAACGCCGGTCTTCCCCCACTACCGCCACCACCAAGAAGGAATGACAACCACTGTCGGTGTCAAAACCGGCGGATCTCAGGTAGGGGGTCCCGAACTGTGCGTCTAGGCGGATGGTAACAGGAGACAAGGGACACGATGTTTTTACCCAGGTTCGGGCCCTCTCGATGGAGGTAAAACCCTACTCCTGCTTGATTAATATTGATGATATGGGTAGTACAAGAGTAGATCTACCATGAGATCAGAGAGGCTAAATCATAGAAGCTAGCCTATGGTATGATTGTTGTTCGTCCTACGGACTAAAACCCTCCGGTTTATATAGACACCGAATAGGGTTAGGGTTACACAGAGTCGGTTACATGGTAGGAGATCTACATATCCGTATCGCCAAGCTTGCCTTCCATGCCAAGGAAAGTCCCATCCGGACACGGGACGAAGTCTTCAATCTTGTATCTTCATAGTCCAGAAGTCTGGCCAAAGGCTATAGTCCGGACATCCGGACACCGCCTAATCCAGGACTCCCTCAGTAGCCCCTGAACCAGGCTTCAATGACGACGAGTCCGGCGCGCATATTGTCTTCGGCATTGCAAGGCGGGTTCCTCCTCCGAATACTTCATAGAAGATTTTGAACACAAGGATAGTGTCCAGCTCTGCAAAATAAGTTCCACATACCACCGTAGAGAGAATAACATTTACACAAGTTCAATCTGCTGACGTATTCCGTGGCGTGACAACACACCACGGCCAAGCCTTTATTCGAATCATTTTCACTATCCCACCTCAGCGCGTTTAGCGAGGCGGTTTCCTTGGCACGTCTTGTCAAAGCAGAGATTGTGACCCCTTATTCCGGGATTCTCATCAATACGGGCGTGGGTAACCCAACCGCGCCATTGATTACAGCGCTTGGGAGATAAGCGAGTTTTATCAGGCTGGTGGGGACGCATAGCTTTATCCGTCCATATAAGGGGATAAGGATCCACTTTTTCACACACGCCTTCTTCCTCCTTTGCTTATCCATTTCCGCGCACTCGAGCTTCAGTGCCCAAGTCCGCACATCCCACCTCAACCTTCTCCAACTACGTCCGGAGCGGGAGGCAAGTGGATGGCCTCCTCCGTCACGGAGGGGCACATCAAAAAGCTGCGGAAGGCCGGATACTTGTCCGGCGACATCGCGCATAGGCTCCCCAACAAGGGGCAGCTCATTCCCACCCCCAGGCCCCATGAGGAGGTGGTGTTCCTCCCCCACTTCCTCCGCGGACTAGGGTTTCCAATTCACCCATTCGTCCGGGGGCTCATGTTCTACTATGGCCTAGATTTCCACGATCTGGCCCCGAATTTCATCCTCAACATCTCGGCATTTATCGTCATGTGCGAGGCCTTCCTCTGCATCCAGCCCCACTTTGGCTTATGGCTGAAGACCTTCAATGTCAAGCCGAAGGTAGTGGGCGGCCGCCAAGCGGAGTGCGGAGGTGCCATGGTGGGCAAGATGGCCAATGTCCTATGGGTCGAGGGCTCCTTTGTGGAGACCATAAAGGGGTGGCAATCGGGGTGGTTCTACATCACCGAGCCGCGCGACTCTCCATGGGCGGCGGCCCCTGAATTCTGATCTGGCTTACCTACATGGCTCACCTCATGGAAAGAAACGGGCCTGACATGGGGTAATTCGGAAGAGCTGACCGGAGTCCAAACCTGCGTCCGAAACCTGGTGGACAAGAATCTCAAGCTTGTCAATGTAATCCAGGTGATGCTCATCCGCTGGATTCTCCCATGCCAGCAACGGGCCTAGAACTTGTGGGAGTTTGATCCAGTACAACACCGAACCTTGAGCCGGCTCTTCGACACTACGTACGAAAATGCTTGGAAGGTGCTGTTCAAGGGAGCCAAAGCTCCCGCATCCGCTACCAAAGATCGCGGATTCAGCTCGCAGCATCGAGCCAGCGAGGTAAGTTATTTTAACCTTCACGGGACTCTTTTTTCATAGTTTGACTCTTTGCGGGATCTAAAACTCCCTCACCTTTGACAGGACTGGCTGAAGACGTCCGGACAGGTTGACTGTCTGGCTCCCTTGCCAGAAGACCCAGCGGACGCCCGATTGACGGGGCTGCTGGTTCCGGCACCTCACGTGGTGCCGGAGAAGAAGGCCACGGGAACTCGAAGGAGTTCCCGGCGCCAGGTGCTGTCAGACTCATCGTCCGATGACTCGAGGCGGACTCCCCGAGACGCGAGGAGGAGGAAAAGGCCTCTCCCCATCGGGGAGAGAAGAAAGGAAGGCCGCCCCAACCGGGAGGCGGAGGGTCAGAAGGAAGGACCCTTCCTCCGGACTACACCGCCAATGCCGACGACGACGAAGAGGGGTGGGCACCAAGGACCAAGCCCCTGGCGAAATCGTAAGTGTCCGAACACCAGAATAACTCATGGCGTTCCATTTGTCGCACAACATCTTCTAATGACAAGTATAACCGTGTAGCCCGCCCAAGGACGGGCTCGACGATTCGTTGAGCGGCTCCCTGGATTCGTCAGAGGTGAATAGCACCTCACTTCCGACCGCCTCATCTCCTTCCGCCGCGGATGACGCCGGGGTGGAGTCCCAAAAGGGGCCCAGCCAGGAGGAGGTGGCCCTGGAGGCGCCGCAAGGCGACCTCCCGGAACACGGGCTCAAAGGGGATAAAACCCCGACGGGCTTCAAGTCCGGCCCTGTGCCGGACTCTGTACCAGAACCTTCAGTGGTTCCGGAGTCCGACAGGCGACCCCTTCGTAAGAAGGGCAAGACTACGACGCCGGTGACCTCCGTCCAACCGGAGGCACCGGATGATTTGATGGAGGCGCTTAACGGCGCTTCCATCGACGAGGAGCACCGCCTTCGTTATGAGTGCGGTGATCCGAAAAGTTCGATCCGCCAAGAGCGGGCTGACTGAAGCCTGTGCCAGCCTTCTAACAGGCTTTATGGTATGTATTTAAGATATGTAAAAATATTACCGCATAGACAGTAGCCCCTGATGCTCAGTTTGGTGTTTGGAAAGAAAGAGCCGAACTGAGGATCTAAAAAGATATACGCATGAGTCTAACATAAGTATGTCAATATGGGAATGCAGGCTCTGGCTGCTGACCTCTGCCGCCTTGACTGCGGAGGTTGATGCATTAAAGCAGAGCCTCGAGCGGTCCGAGAACGAGCTCGGACTTGCCAAAAAGCAGCTCGAGGACAAGGAAGGTAAGTAATACCTTATGGGAGTATTTAAAAGATGTGTTTGCAAAAAATGACAGGAATAACGTGAATATTGCAGGGCCACGAGCGAGGTGGCGACCACAAGGAAGCGGTGTCAAGGCCGAAAGCAATGCGGTCGCGGAGCGCACCGAGCAAGAGAAGAAGGAGGCGCGGGTGGCAGAGGTGCGGCAAGAGCTCCAGGCCCTCATGGAAAAACACGATAGTTTGGAGCGTGACTCAAAGACTCGAGAGTCCGAGCTCGCCTCGGCCCTTGAGAGCGCCAAGGCCGCTAAAGCCGAAGCCCAAAAAGCCCTCCAGGAGATTGAGGCAATGAAGAAGATAGCGGCGGGTAAGGCATTCTATATGCAAAGCAAGCATGTGAAAGTGAATTATCTGTTACTTACCCGAATCCGGAGCTCTTTAGGAGCATTCGCAGATCTGCCCCGCAACGTGGATGATGCTGCCGCATTCTACCAAGCTGAGGAGGGAAGCTCGATGGAGAAGGTGTTCTGGTCTCAGTATGCTGAGGCCGGACACCCGGTGTCCTTAAGCGACCAGTTGAAGCAGCTAGTCGAGCTCCATAAGGTGGCCGAGCAGGCCATGAAAGGCCTCATAGTTCGGCTGTGGCCTAAGGAAGCCATGCCTAGGAGCTACTTCGGGCTGGTGAGGCGGCTGGTGGACGCCTGTCCATGGGTTGAAGTCATCAAGCGCTCCATCTACATCGAAGGTGCCAGTAGGGCCCTTGCCCTTGCTAAGGTGCACTAGGGCAAGATGGATGCTGAGAAGCTTGTGACGGACGGACCACCACTGAAGAAGGAGCATCGCAAGCCTGAAATGTATTATGAGGGCGTCCTGAAGGGTGCCTGCTTTATAGCGGATGAATGCTCCAAAGATATAATTTTTTAGTAGACTCGCATTTGTTATCCTGTATGCTGAAAACTTGTTCATATGTGCTAAGCAACACTTTTGAATTTAAAATATTACCTTCTCTGCGGCCGTGTATTAAATTTGAGAGATGGCGAGTGTCGGCTTCAGCCCCCATGCCACGAGTGCTGGGGTGTTCGGGATGAACTTGAGCGCTCTTGTTCCCATTCTTGAGTCCTTCGAGGGAGGCGCTCAACGCAACGAACAAGGCAACCGGACTATAATGCTTGAACACACTCACTTAGCCATAGAATTCTATAATTTTAAATTTCGGCGAAGCCCCTAGTATTCGGAAGACCGAGTTCGGGGCGCTATCCACGCCTTAGGCCGGACAATGCCGACTCCTCGCTCTAAGCGGCATAAGTCTTTAGGGACTCTAAAACCTCTCGAACAACGACCAGCTCTCGCCCTATCATGATGGTCAGTTTTAGCTTTCTCCACTGAGGTGCTTAACCCAGCTCAACCGGGGCACAATCGCAGTGGTTCTCCCAGCGCTACCTTAGCCGATATAACGGAACGTAAGGTACCAAAACATGGGAGCCGGCAAACCCAACTATTGACCCAAGACATGATTCGGAGCCGATGCATATAATGCTATAAGTTCGGGGTGCCGCACTTGTGAAAGTGTTCGGACTTATCACACCATGTTATGGGGTACTTAAGCCCCTGGTGTATTGCCCGTACCAAAGTGTACGGTTGCACAATGTCATAAATGAACATATATATATATATATAGAAAAAAGGGAATTCAATAATAGGCAGAAGCTATATATTGTTTATTCAAAAGGGTTGCAGTAAGAGCAGAACGATACAAATAGTGCGATAAGCAAGGGACGGGACTTTTTAACATGTGCCCCTCCAGGGGTAAGCCGCAGGATGGTGTGTAAAACAGATATATTGCTCGTAATAGAGACCACCTTGACACTCGACGTAGCTTTCTGCTTCCCTGGCTGTTGCATCGTGTGTTCGGCGATTCTAATGCCGGACAGGGCTTCGTGAGAACGGAGTCCTGAAAGTAAAAAGAAAGAAGAAAAGAATGACACAATCGGGAGCCCTTGGTGCGGTTGAGCCGCATTCTGGGCATGCCGTGGTCGTGCCCCTTCCCCTATGCCCATGGTATTTCCAGAGCGTAATTATGTACGCGTAGTACTGGTTTCGCGATTTCGCGAGGGCTGGGGTTTGGGCCGCATTGCTATGCGTGCTCGGAACATGCTAGGCGGTCTTGTTGTAGGTTACTCCGGGCGCGCTTGACGGTCTCCGGACGTTTAATAACCGGACTCGAGAATTGCCTTAAGAGGGTGCTTTGTACTTCCGCCGTGAGGGCCGCCGTATGCTCCTCCGTCCGGAGAGACCGTTCGGTGTTTCCATTGACCGTAATGACTCCTCGAGGACCTGGCATCTTGAGCTTGAGATATGCGTAGTGCGGCACCGGATTGAACTTTGCAAATGTGGTTCGTCCGAGCAGTGCGTGATAGCCGCTGCGGAACGGGACTATGTCGAAGATTAACTCCTCGCTTCGGAAGTTATCCGGGGATCCGAAGACCACCTCAAGTGTAACCGAGCCTGTACAGTTGGCCACTACACCTGCTATGACGCCTTTAAAGTTCGTCTTTGTGGGTTTAATCCTTGATGGGTCTATGCCCATTTTGCGCACTGTATCCTGATAAAGCAGGTTCAGGCTGCTGCCGCCGTCCATTAGGACTCTAGTGAGGTGAAATCCGTCAATGATTGGGTCTAGAACCAATGCGGCGGATCCGCCAAGGCGGATGCTGGTGGGGCGGTCCCTTCGATCAAAAGTGATCGGGCAGGAAGACCATGGGTTGAACTTTGGGGCGACTGGCTCCATCGCATATACGTCCCTTAGTGCACGCTTCCGCTCCCTTTTGGGTATGTGGGTTGCGTATATCATGTTCACCTTCCGCACTTGCGGGGGGAAGCCCTTCTGTCCTCTATTGTTCGGCGGCCGGGGCTCCTCCTCGTCATCGCTATGCAGCCCCTTGTCATTGTTTTTGGCATTTAACTTGCCTGCCTGCTTGAACACCCAACAATCCCTGTTGGTATGATTGGCTGGCTTTTCGGGTGTGCCATGTATCTGGCACGAGCGATCGAGTATTCAGTCCAAATTGGACGGGCCCAGAGTATTTCTTTTAAATGCCTTTTTCCGCTGACCGGGTTTAGAGCCTCTGAATCCGGCATTGACTGTCGTATCCTCAGCATTATCGCCGTTAATGCGGCGCTTGTGTTTGTTGCAACGCGACCTGCCATTGCTGTCCTTGGTATCCGAATTACCAGGGCTCTTGGTCATGTTGTTACTACGAGCTAGCCAACTGTCCTCTCCTGCGCAAAAGCGGGTCATGAGTGTTGTGAGGGCTGCCATGGATTTCGGCTTTTCCTGTCCTAGGTGCCGGGCAAGCCACTCGTCGCGGATGTTGTGTTTGAAGGCTGCAAGGGCCTCTGCATCCGGACAGTCGACGATTTTATATTTCTTGGTTAGGAACCGTGTCCAGAATTGTCTGGCCGATTCCTCTGGCTGCTGAATTATGTGGCTTAGGTCATCGGCGTCTGGTGGTCGCACGTATGTGATCTCGAAATTGTCGAGAAATGCGGCTTCTAGGTCTTCCCAACAACCAATCGACTCTGCTGGCAAGCTGTTAAGCCAATGTCGGGCTGGTCCTTTAAGCTTGAGTGGGAGGTATTTGATGGCGTGTAGATCATCACCGCGGGCCATGTGGATGTGAAGGAGATAGTCCTTGATCCAAACCGCAGGATCTGCTGTGCCATCGTATGATTCAATGTTTACGGGTTTGAAACCCTCAGGGATTTGATGATCCATTACTTCATCTGTGAAGCATAGTGGGTGTGCGGCGCCTCTGTATTGGGCTATATCACGACGCAGCTTAAATGAGCTTTGTCTACTGTGTTTGGCCCGGTTATCATCACGTGTCGTGGGGCGCCCACGCGATCCATAGGTCGATCTTGTCTGCCTTGCCTTGTCCTCCAATATATCTCGCAGTCTGGCGCATTTCCCCGCGCATTTGTATTTTTTGAGCGGCGCCGGGGTGCGGCTTGAGTTGAGGGCCGAGAGGCCTCTTTGTCGCGGCCACGAGGTGGCCGATCAGCCATATCATGCATCGGTGATGTAGGTTTGGGTGCTTCCTACTCTAATCGGGGTAGCAGCCTGCGTCTTGGGTAGCTCTTGGAGGGGCGCTCGAGTTCATACTCTTCGGCCGCAAGGACTTCAGTCCATCTGTCAGCTAGCAAATCTTGGTCAGCTCTAAGTTGTTGCTCCTTTTTCTTGAGGCTGCTTGCCGTGGCCATGAGCCTGCGTTTGAAACACTCTTATTCGACGGGATCCTCGGGCACGACGAATTCGTCGTCGTCGAGGCTTGCCTCATCTTCGGAGGGAGGCATGTAATTATCGTCCTCTACCTCTTTTTCTGCCGCTCTCTCATGAGGGTTGGCTTCTCCATCCTCCTACGCTGAATCTTGCTGGAGGGGGTTGTCTTCGGCACTTTCCGGGGTGTTATTGTCTCCCGTGCTGGAATCACCGTTTTTGCTGTGGCGGGATTTAGGACGGTGCCGCTGACGCCAGCGCTTAGGCTGTTTCTTGGAGGGGTCATCCACCGCTGTTCCATCGCCATTCCCATCTTTTGGGATGTCCACCATGTATATGTCGTATGACGAGGTGGCCTTCTAGTGCCCTCGTGGGCGCTGGTTCTTAGTCGCTCTCTGCATCGTCGTCCATACCGTCGATGTCTTCGGAGTCGAAGTCAAGCATGTCGGTTAAATCATCGACAGTGGCTACGAAGTGGGTGGTGGGCGGGCTTTGATTTTCTTCATCGTTCGCATCCCAACCTTCCTGACCATAATCCGGCCAGGGCTCTCCTGATAAAGAGAGAGACTTTAGTGAATTCAGAATGTCGCCAAAGGGCGAGTGCTGAAAGATGTCTGTGGTAGTGAATTCCATGATCGGCGCCCAATCGGATTCGATTGGCAGGGGCGCGGAAGGCTCGGAGTCCGGAGAGGAGTCCGACACCTTGGAGTTACGAGCTTCGCAAAGGACGGGGTAGGTGTACGGCTCAATCGCCATAGAGATCGCAGCCCCCGAGGCGGCGTCCAGCCACCTGTCCTCTATCGGCGCGGTCGGCTCCGAGTTAAAGGTCGGAGCGGACTCTGGTACGGCCTCCAGGACACTGTTCAGCGGCAGAGCTAGATCATGCCCCTCGTGATAGTGCGGCGTGCTTGGCTGTGGCTCGAACCCGTCGAAGATCAAGTCTCCGCGGATGTCAGTCGTGTAGTTCAAACTTCCAAATCTGACCTGATGGCCAGGGGCGTAGCTTTCAATCTGCTCCAGATGGACAAGCGAATTGGCCCGCAGTGCAAAGCCGCCGAATAAGAAGATCTGTCCGGGGAGAAAAGTCTCACCCTGGAGCGCATCGTTGTTGATGATCGGAGGAGCCATCGGGCCTAAAGATGACGACACAGAGGAACTCTCAATGAAAGCACCAATGTCGGTGTCAAAACAGGCGGATCTCGGGTAGGGGGTACCGAACTGTGCGTCTAGGCGGATGGTAACAGGAGACAAGGGACATGATGTTTTTACCTAGGTTCGGGCCCTCTCGATGGAGGTAAAACCCTAATCCTGCTTGATTAATATTGATGATATGGGTAGTACAAGAGTAGATCTACCACGAGATCAGAGAGGCTAAACCCTAGAAGCTAGCCTATGGTATGATTGTTGTTCGTCCTACGGACTAAAACCCTCCGGTTTATATAGACACCGAATAGGGTTAGTGTTACACACAGTCGGTTACAATGGTAGGAGATCTACATATCTGTATCGCCAAGCTTGCCTTCCACGCCAAGGAAAGTCCCATCCGGACACGGGACGGAGTCTTCAATCTTGTATCTTCATAGTCCAGGAGTCCGGCCAAAGGCTATAGTCCGGCCATCCGGACACCCCCTAATCCAGGACTCCCTCAACCACCATCAAGACGAGGGGGCTGGGGGCTTCCAGGAGTCGCGTGCTATCACCTGCATCTTGGGCGGAGCTCAGGCCCCAGCCTCATGCTACCTCTTGAGCACTGCGTTGGATTTCCTTGAAGAGGAAAGGATGATGCAGCAAAGTAGCGTAAGTATTTCCCTCAGTTTTTGAGAACCAAGGTATCATTCCAGTAGGAGGCCATGCGCGAGTCCCTCGTACCTACACAAAACAAATAACTCCTCGCAACCAACGCGATAAGGGGTTGTCAATCCCTTCACGGTCACTTACGAGAGTGATATCTGATAGAGATGATAGATAATATTTTTGGTATTTTTGTGATAAAGATGCAAAGTTAAATAAAAAGCAAAGTAAAAAAGCAAAGGCAGTAATAAAGTGATGGAAAATTAATATGATGAAAATAGACCCGGGGGCCATAGGTTTCACTAGTGGCTTCTCTCAAGAGCATAAGTATTTTACGGTGGGTGAACAATTCTTGTTGAGCAATTGATGAAATTGAGCATAGTTATGAGAATATCTAGGTATGATCATGTATATAGGCATCACGTCCAAGACAAGTAGACCGACTCTTGCCTGCATCTACTACTATTACTCCACTCATGGACCGCTATCCAGCATGCATCTAGAGTATTAAGTTCAAGAAAACAGAGAAACGCCTTAAACAAGATGACATGATGTAGAGGGATAAATTCATGCAATATGATGAAAACCCCATCTTGTTATCCTCGATGGCAACAATACAATACGTGCCTTGCTGCCCCTACTATCACTGGGAAAAGGACACCGCAAGATTGAACCCAAAGCTAAGCACTTCTCCCATTGCAAGAAAAACCAATCTAGTAGGCCAAACCAAACTGACAATTCGAAGATACTTGCAAAGATAACCAATCATACATAAAAGAATTCAGAGAAGATTCAAATATTGTTTCATAGATAATCTTGATCATAAACCCACAATTCATCGGTCTCAACAAACACACCGCAAAAAGAAGATTACATCGAATAGATCTCCACGAGAGTGGGGGAGAACATTGTATTGAGATCCAAAAAGAGATAAGAAGCCATCTAGCTACTAACTATGGACCCGAAGGTCTGAGGTAAACTACTCACACTTCATCGGAGGGGCTATGGTGATGATGTAGAAGCCCTCTGTGGTGGATACCCCCTCCGGTGGAGCTCCGGAATAGGCCCCAAGATGGGATCTCGTGGGTACAGAAGGTTGCGGCGGTGGAATTAGGTTTTTGGCTCCGTGTCGATCGTTTGAAGTGCGTAGGTATATATAGGAGGAAGAAGTAGGTCGGTGGAGCAACATGGGGCCCACGAGGGTGGAGGGCGCGCCCCCCTACCTCGTGCCCTCCTCGAAGCTTCCTTGACTTAGGGTCCAAGTCTCCTGGATCACGTTCGGTGAGAAAATCACGTTCCCGAAGGTTTCATTCCGTTTGGACTCCGTTTGATATTTCGTTTCTGCAAAACTCTGAAATAGGCAAAAAAAACAGCAATTCTGGGCTGGGCCTCCGGTTAATAGGTTAGTCCCAAAAATAATATAAAAGTGGAAAATAAAGCCCAATATTGTCCAAACAGTAGATAATATAGCATGGAGCAATGAAAAAGTATAGATACTTTGGAGACGTATTAGGCATCCCCAAGCTTAATTCCTGCTCGTCCTCGAGTAGGTAAATGATAAAAACAGAATTTTTGATGTGGAGTGCTACTTGGCATAATTTCAATGTAATTCTTCTTAATTCTGGTATAAAAATAATAATACTTCAAGCATACTAACTAAGCAATTATGTCCTCTCAAAATAACATGGCCAAAGAAAGTTCATCCCTACAAAATCATATAGTTTAGTCATGCTCCATTTTCATCACACAAGAATGCTCTCATCATGCACAACCCCGATGAAAAGCCAAGCAATTGTTTCATACTTTAGTAATCTCAAACTTATAAACCTTCACGCAATATATGAGCGCGAGCCATGGACATAGCACTATGGGTGGAATAGAATATGATGATGGGGGTTATGTGGAGAAGACAAAAAGGAGAAGATCTCACATCAACGAGGCTAATCAATGGGCTATGGAGATGCCCATCGATTGATGTTAATGCAAGGAGAAGGGATTACCATGCAACGGATGAACTAGAGCTATAAATGCATGAAAGCTCAACAAAAGAAACTAAGTGGGTGTGCATCCAACTTGCTTGCTCACGAAGACCTAGGGCACTTGAGGAGGTCCATTGTTGGAATATACAAGCCAAGTTCTATAATGAAAAATTCCCACTAGTATACGAATGTGACAAAACAAGAGAATCTCTATCATGATGATTATGGTGCTACTTTGAAGCACAAGTGTGGCAAAGGATAGAAGCATTGTCCCTTCTCTCTTTTTCTCTCATTTTTTAGGGCCTTCTCTTTTTTTATGGCCTTTATCCTTTTTTATGGCCTTTCTCTTTTTTATGGCCTTTAGTTTTTTTTATTCCTCACTTGGGACAATGCTCTAGAAAATGATGATCATCACACTTCTATTTATTTACAACTCAATGATTACAACTCGATACTAGAAACAAAGTATGACTCTATATGAATGCCTCCGGCGGTGTACCGGGATATGCAATGAAC
The DNA here is from genome assembly GCA_021605205.1 of Aegilops longissima. Lineage (NCBI taxonomy): Eukaryota > Viridiplantae > Streptophyta > Magnoliopsida > Poales > Poaceae > Aegilops > Aegilops longissima. The sequence continues at coordinate 324,944,137 of CM038677.1, forward strand.
CAAGAGTGACATGTATGAACGAATTATGAATGGTGGCTTTGCCACAAATAATATGTCAACTACATGATCATGCTAAGCAATATGACAATGATGAACGTGTCATGATAAACGGAATGGTGGAAAGTTGCATGGCAATATATCTCGGAATGGCTATGGAAATGCCATAATAGGTAGGTATGGTGGCTGTTTTGAGGAACATATAAGGAGGTTTATGTGTGAAAGAGTGTATCATATCACGGGGTTTGGATGCACCGGCGAATTTTGCACCAACTCTCGATGTGAGAAAGGGCAATGCACGGTGCCGAAGAGGCTAGCAATGATGGTGGGGTGAGAGTGCGTATAATCCACGGACTTAACATTAGTCATAAAGAACTCACATACTTATTGCAAAAATCTACAAGCCATCAAAAACCAAAGCACTACGCGCATGCTCCAAGGGGGATAGATTGGTAGGAAAAGACCATCGCTCGTCCCCGACCGCCACTCATAAGGAGGACAATCAAAGAACACCTCATGTTTCAAATTTGTTACATAACGTTTACCATACGTGCATGCTACGAGACTTGCAATCTTCAACACAAGCATTTCTCAAATTCACAACTACTCAAGTAGCACGACTTTGATATTATTACCTCCATATCTCAAAACAATCATCAAGCGTCAAACTTTTCTTAGTATCCAACACACTCATAAGAAAGCTTTTACTATTTTTGTATACCTAGCATATTGAGATTATTTAAGCAAATTACCATGCTATTTAAGACTCTCAAAATAATCTAAGTGAAGCATGAGAGATCAATAGTTTCTTTAAAACAAATTCACCACCGTGCTCTAAAAGATATAAGTGAAGTACTAGAGCAAAACTATATAACTCAAAAGATATAAGTGAAGCACATAGAGTATTCTAATAATTTCCAAATCATGTATGGCTCTCTCAAAAGTTGTGTACAGTAAGGATGATTGTGGTAAACTAAAAATCAAAGACTCAAATCATACAAGACGCTCCAAGCAAAACACATACCATGTGGTGAATAAAAATATAGCTCCAAGTAAAGTTACCAATGGAAGGAGACGAAAGAGGGGATGCCTTCCGGGGCATCCCCAAGCTTTGACTTTTTGGTATTCTTAGATTATCTTGGGTGTGCCATGGGCATCCCCAAGCTTAGGATCTTTCCACTCCTTGTTCCATAATCCATCAAAAGATTTCACCCAAAACTTGAAAACTTCACAACACAAAACTCAACAGAAATCTCGTGAGCTCCGTTAGCGAAAGAAATCAAAAGACCACTTCAAGGTACTGTAATGAACTCATTATTTATTTATATTGTTGTTAAACCTACTGTATTCCAACTTCTCTATGGTTTATAAACTATTTTACTAGCCATAGATTCATCAAAATAAGCAAACAACAAACGAAAAACAGAATCTGTCAAAAACAGAACAGTCTGTAGTAATCTGTAACTAACGCAAACTTATGGAACTCCAAAATATCATCCAAAATAGGAAGGCCTAGGAAATTTGTTTATTGATCAGAAGCAATTGGAATCACTATTTTATCACGTTCTGGTGATTTTTAACAATTGTTTTGGTGAACAGAAAGTTTCTGGAAATTACAGCAAGATCAAATAACTATCATCCAAGAAGATCATATAGGTTTAACTTGGCACAAACACTAATTAAAACATAAAAACACATCTAACCAGAGGTTAGATCAAAGATTTATTCAACGACAGAAAGGAAATATATTGGGTTGTCTCCCAACAAGCGCTTTTCTTTAAAGCCTTTTTAGCTAGGCATTGAGATTTCAATGATGCTCACATAAAAGACAAGAATTGAAGCACAAAGAGAGCATCATAAAACATGTGACAACCACATCTAAGTCTAACATACTTCCTATGCATAGGAATCTTATAGGCAAACAAATCAAGGCAAGCAAAAACTAGCATATACAAGGAAGCGGAAAGAGACAATAGCAATCTCAACATAACGAGAGGTAATTTAGTAGCATGAAAGTTTCTACAACCATATTTTCCTCTCTCATAATAATTACATGTAGGATCAAAGGCAAATTCAACAAAATAGCTATCACAAAGTATATTCTCAACACGATCCACACGCATGCAAAGTTGACACTCTTCCAAAATAGTGGGATTATCATTAACTAAAGTCATGATCTCTCCAAACCCACTTTTATCAAAAACTTCATAAGATTGAACATTCTCCAAATATGTGGGATCTAAAGTTGACACTCTTCCGAACCTACTTTCAATATTATTGCAAACAATATTATCAATCTCATATTCATCATGGGGCTTAAATAAATTTTCAAGATCATAAGAAGAATCACCCCAATCATGATCATTGCAACAAGTAGTAGACATAGCAAAACTAGCATCCCCAAGCTTAGGGTTTTGCATCTTATTAGCACAATTGACATTAAAAGAATTTATAATAAAATCATTGCAATCATGCTTTTTATTCAAAGATCTATCGTGAGCCACTTCACGGATTTCAGGGAAAACCTTATAAAGATAATCTAGTGCATCCAAATCACAAGGAATTGGTTCATCATAATTGGATCTCTTAACAAGATTGGCAAGCGAATGAGGATCCATAGATATTGGCTTCTCTGTTTAGGAATAAATACTCAACTGTTTCAACCAAACGAATAAACGAGCCAAGTAAGACATCAAGGCAAACGAAAAGAGAGGGCGAATAAAACAGCAAGGGTGAAGTGGGGGAGAGGAAAACGAGAGGAAAATGGCAAATAATGTAATGCGGGAGATAAGGGATTATGATGGGTACTTGGTATGTTGTCTTTTGCTTAGACTCCAGGACAACGGCGCCAGAAATTCTTCTTGCTACCTCTTGAGCACTTCGTTGGATTTCCTTGAAGAGGAAAGGATGATGCAGCAAAGAAGCGTAAGTATTTCCCTCAGTTTTTGAGAACCAAGGTATCAATCCAGTAGGAGGCTACGCGCGAGTCCCTCGTACCTACACAAAACAAATAACTCCTCGCAACCAACGTGATAAGGGGTTGTCAATCCCTTCACGGTCACTTACGAGGGTGAGATCTGATAGAGATGATAGATAATATTTTTGGTATTTTTGTGATAAAGATGCAAAGTAAAAAAAAGCAAAGTAAAAAAGCAAAGGCAATAATAAAGTGATGGAAGATTAATATGATGAAAATAGACCTGGGGGCCATAGGTTTCACTAGTGGCTTCTCTCAAGAGCATAAGTATTTTACGGTGGGTGAGCGAATTGCTATTGAGCAATTGACAGAATTGAGCATAATTATGAGAATATCTAGGTATGATCATGTATATAGGCATCACGTCCGAGACAAGTAGACCGACTCCTGCCTGCATCTACTACTATTACTCCACTCATTGACCGCTATCTAGCATGCATCTAGAGTATTAAGTTCAAGAAAACAGAGTAACACCTTAAGCAAGATGACATGATGTAGAGGGATAAATTCATGCAATATGATAAAACCCCATCTTGTTATCCTCGATGGCAACAATACAATCGTGCCTTGCTGCCCCTCATCCTTTGGGAAAGGACACCGCAAGATTGAACCCAAAGCTAAGCACTTCTCCCATTGCAAGAAAAACCAATCTAGTAGGTGAAACCAAACTGATAATTCGAAGAGACTTGCAAAGATAACCAATCATACATAAAAGAATTCAGAGAAGATTCAAATATTGTTCATAGATAATCTTGATCATAAAGCCACAATTCATCGGTCTCAACAAACACACCGCAAAAAGAAGATTACATCGAATAGATCTCCACGAGAGAGGGGGAGAACATTGTATTGAGATCCAAAAAGAGAGAAGTAGCCATCTAGCTACTAACTATGGACCCGAAGGTCTGAGGTAAACTACTCACACTTCATCAGAGGGGCTATGGTGATGATGTAGAAGCCCTCCGTGGTGGATGCCCCCTCCGTGGAGCTCCTAACAGGCCCCAAGATGGGATCTCGTGGAGTGAAGGTTGCGGCGGTGGAATTAGGTTTTTGGCTCCGTATCTGATCGTTTAGGGGTACGTAGGTATATATAGGAGGAAGAAGTACGTCGGTGGAGCGACATGGGGCCCATGAGGGTGGAGGGCGCGCCCAGGGGCCCATGAGGGTGGAGGGCGCACCCTGGGGGGTGGGCGCGCCCCCCTACCTCGTGCCCTCCTCGAAGCTTCCTTGACTTAGGGTCCCATTCTCCTGGATCACGTTCGGTGATAAAATCCCGTTCCCGAAGGTTTCTTTCCGTTTGGACTCCGTTCGATATTCCGTTTCTGCAAAACTCTGAAATAGGCAAAAAACAGCAATTCTGGCCTGGTCCTCCGGTTAATAGGTTAGTCCCAAAAATAATATATAAGTGGAAAATGAAGCCCAATATTGTCCAAAACAGTAGATAATATAGCATGGAGCAATAAAAAATTATAGATACGTTGGATACGTATAACCTCACAGCGTATCTTCAAACAGTTTGCCCGCGAAGTGAATGCAGTCCTCCCCAAGCTTGAGGCTACACGCCCGCTCAGGTGGTCCCAGTGCGCCATCACCTTCAGTTCGGCGGATATGCTCAAGTGCGCAGCCACCGCTGGCGCCCTCCCGATGCTTTGTTCCCTGGTCATCAGCAATGTGCAAGTCACCAAGACCCTCATCGACGTTGGCGCAGGGCTCAATGTCCTATCCATCGACACGTTCGACAACCTCCAAGTGCCATATGATCAGCTTCAGCCTACCAAGCCTTTCTCAGGAGTGTCCGACGGCTCCACCACACCGATAGGCAGGTCCGCCTCCCTGTCACCTTCGGAGAACGCAAGAACTACCGCATCGAGCTCATCGACTTCGACGTCGCACACATCCGCCTGCCATACAACGCCATCCTCGAGTATCCAGCCCTTGCCAAGTTCATGGCGGTGACCCATCACGGCTACAATGTCCTCAAGATGCCGGGAAGCGGCGGAATTATCATGGTCCCATGCGAAGAAAGAGATGCGGTGTGCCTCCTCGAGCATGCCTTCCAAGCTGCAGCAATCGTCGACCCCGACAGCAAGGGCGAGGGCACTCCTGAGGCCATCCCCAAGAAGAAGAATCAGTTGCGCCACGTAGGGCCTCAGGAGGGTGGTGTCACAGCTGGAACCTCGTCAGGATCTGCGCCCGCTCCAGGGGCGCCTCCCTCCATCACATAGGAAGGCGCGCCCAGTGCCCTCCTCGGGCAGGGCTCGGGGCTCTCTTCTGGAGGGCCTCCAGCCTTGCCAACATCATGAGGGAGGCACTCGGGCACCACTTGGAGGCGTGCTTCGCGGCACGTTTCCCTTAGTAGGACACAGGGCAAGGAGTGCCCACCGCTCAGGAGTTCATCAGCAGGACCACTCAGGAACCGCAAGATGCAAGAGCCTTGCAGGGCAGCCGTCGCTCACCAGGCACAGCTCCCCATCCAGGCGAGGATGCCGGGCTGCGCGTCTGCATCGATGTCCCAGGGCTCAAAAAGGCCGCATCTAAGGAGCCCTTCTGGCCTTCACGCGTGGGCCGCTGCGAGGGTCCACCGCGCAGCTACGTTCGCATGGCTTTTGGCCTGCCGAGCGTGTCGTCCGCCTATCAGCGCAGCTTGCGGCATGTCCTGGCAGCTCAGGAGGCCAGGCATCACGCCGTCTTGACGGAGATGGAGGCGGCTCTCAGGGAACCACCTGGAACCCCATAGCCTCCAGAGGCTCAGGGCCCCGGTGGCTCGTGAGAAGCAATTCCTTCATCGCGTACCTTCAGCTGCCCCAACTCTCCTTCGTCAACATAATCAGGTGACATTTTCCAAGTTCATTTAGCTGGGAGCGCCCCTCGGGCAGCATCATTCCTAGGCCGCGTGGGTCTTTCCCTATGCATGTACCCTTTTCCTTATGTCTTTAGCTTACCTTGCTGGGCGCGCCCCTCGGACTGCATCATCCCCAAGCCGCTCGGGCCTGGCCCTGTGGCATGTATCTTCCCTGCATTTACCTAAGCCAGTTTGCTTTCCATGCTTAACCTATCTATGATTATTACCTGCTCGATCGTCACCCATCATGGGAGCCGCGCGCCGACCGTCTTTCTTCAGGATCCTTCGCGTGAGTAGGCTAGGCACGACATCTGTGCTCGGCCCCGTCCCTGCAGCATCGATAAATCCAACGGCTGAGCTCTATCAGGCGGGCCGGCCCCATTCACGTCACCTCCTAGGGTCGTTGGTGCTTGGCCCTCTCACGCAATAACCTCAGGAGATTAGTTCGGCGCATGTTGTCTGACCATCTCGCAGGACCAGCACAACAAACAAGAACCAAGACCAAGCGCAACCCGCCTTGAGGTAGGGCCTCGCGAGTCCCGCGCTGGCTCACGAGTGCCCAGATACACCTTGTCTAGCCCTGTCGTGCAAGCCATGTGTCAGGGCGGAGCTGTACATGCCCCGGGGGCTCTCCGCAGAGGGAGCCCCCCTCCCACGCACAAGTGGAAGCACCATGCTGCGCGCTGGCCGTCGACACTGCCGAGGAGAGGCTATGCCCGTGCACAAGCGGAAGCACTATGCTCCGCGCTGGTGATAAACAACTGAGGGTGGCCTCACGGTCGTACGAACCTCCGGGAGCCACAGAGCTCAGTGTCCGGCCTCACCGCAACGCCTCCCCTCGGGAGAGCTGCACGAGGGGGCTGGGCACGGGGGCTGCGCTCAGGTCACGCCCAAGCGTACGCCACCCAACCAGTTCTCCCGGACCTGGTCGTCGCGCGCCCCTCCCGAGCCGAGTCTCGGAGAGGGCAAAGGTAAGGAGATTGTTTGCACGTCAAGGGGGACTCCTGAGCATCGCGACTCAGGAGCCTAACTGGTCATGTAGCCCCTCACTCCTTGGTCCGTCCTGGTCTCTGGTCGGCCCAACAGTAGTTGAGGTATGTGCGGGGCCGGGCTCTGCCGACGCAGAACACGAAGTAAATAGGAAGAAAAATCGCAAGATCTCAAAGCAAATATTACAAGACATATTGTTCTCACAATATCAAACGAAAGTTTAACACCTCCACGAGGCCTGATGCATGCTGCAGGAATGAAACAGGAAAGCAGCCGCGGGTCACCCCTAGACACCGCCATCACCCACAAGAGGTGCTCCTTCCTTGGTAGCATCGACTTCACCTGCACTGCGGAACTTCTTCAGCAGGGCCTCCACCTGGCCCTTCACGGCGGCGGCAGCAGCCGCACAACGCTCCTCATCTACAGGCTCCAGCAGCTCGTCAAGGCGGGCGAAGGGATCGCGAAGGTAAAGGTGGCTGAAGACCCGTGTAAGCGCGGCCGAGGAAAGGAGGCGTGCCTCGTCCTCTGCCATGGGGCCGATGCCGGACATGACCTCCTCAAGCGCGTCAACCAAGTAGGGAAGAAGCTTGGCGGGGCCGTCCTCGTCGATGGACAGTGGCCTCTCCAAGCCCTTCTCGTAGAGCGCCTTCAGCACCACGCTAGAACTCTTCTCGAGAAGCACAAAGGCCTTGCGGTCTTCGGCCAGGACCTTCGCCTTGACATCAAGGTCGACCTCCTTCGCCTTCACCCTCCGCTCTAGCTCCTCCAGCCGGTCACGCTCCGCAGCCTGGGCCTTCGCCAACTCCCCCAGCTCCACGTCGCGGTCCCTGACGGCGTCTTCCCGGACCCTCATCTCCTCCTCCTTCACCTGGCGGCCATGGGTTTCTTCGACATGCTGGGCATGCAGACTCTTCATCTCTTTCTCTAGCACCCGGCAGCGGTCGCGAGCGGCCTTGGCGTCCTTCAGCGCCGCCTCATGATCGGCCGCAGCTTGTGCGGTGGCCCGCTTCTCCTCCTCGGAGGCCGTCACGGCCTGGTTCAGTGTCGCTCGAACTGCCTAATCGGAGTGAAGCCAGCCAGAGGCCAGCTCCAGGCGCCCGGCTACCAGGCGCGGGTTCGTGCCCCAGAGATCTTCCGGCAGCTGGGCCATCTATGAAAGAACGCGTTCCAAGGCGGCGGATGAAGCGGAAGAACCTAGGAGTAGTTGCGCAGCAGAAGGAGGAATCGATGTCGTCACCAGAGCCTGGGAAACTAAGGGCTCCTGAGCCTTCGGGGCCTCATCAGCCGATCCAAGCACTGGCATTTCCGGAGCCAGCGGGGCCACGGGGGCTGACTCCTCCTGATGATGTTCCTCTTGGCCTTGCGAGGGCGACTGGGCTGGGGAGGTGCGAGTGCTGTTGTCTCCTTTCTCCGCAGAGGGGGGCATGGCCACTGCATCCTCCTTCCTTTTCTTCGCTGAAGGCATCGGCCTGATCAACAAAAGGTGAACTTCAGAAAATAGCAAGTACAAGCAGGAAAAAGACGAAGCTCGAAGCACTTACTGTTCCACCGCGACATAGTCCACCTTCTGCTTTGGGATCCTGAAAATCGAAAGCTTCGGAGCCTGAGGAGAGGGCACACGGGCTCCGGGTGTAGAAGACGGCGCAGCAGAAGGGCTAGAGGCACCTCCGGGCAGCGTCAAGGCGGGGGTAGCATCTCGAGAGACCAGCGACGATCTGCCCCTTGTCGGGAAGAGGTGTAGCTCTCCCTCCTCCCAGCGAGCGTCGGCCTCGGCGTCGTCAGGCAGGGCGCGGAGGATCTCGGCCTTGCTCAAGGGGGAGGTTTCTCCCATCTCCTCGGGGGTCTCCTCCGAGTCCACCTCCTCTTCCACCTTCCTGCGGGACTCGTCAGAAGACAGCCCCACCAGCTTTGGCGTCGTAGAGGCCCCGGTGGGCGCTGACGGCACCAGCCTGCGCGCGTTAAAGGTCGGCCTGGAGGCCACGATCGGCTCCCAGTCCTTCCGGTGGAACAAGGGAACGAAGGCGCTCAGCGGGTACTCCTGGTTGTCCCCAACCAAGAGGCGCAGGACAGCAGTCAGCTCATCGTCAGGTAGGGCCTCCGGCCTCAGGCGAATCTTGTCTTCTTCATATCCAAGACTCCACAAAGGGCGCGCGCGAGCCTGAAGTGGAGCAACGCGCAGTGTCAAGAATTCCCTCAGGAGCATAGCCCCAGTCACTTTGGCCGCCTTCGTGCTGCCCGGTTTCAAGTCGGTCTTCATCTGCTCCAACACCGATGATGCCCGCTCGTCAGTGAGCTCTGCACGAGGCCACCCCTTGTTAGACTGGGGCGCGTTCATCGGCAATGCCAAGCGCAGGTGGACGCACTTGGCGTCCATCATGACCCATTTGGCCCGGAGGTTGTCGGATTTCTTCCCAATGTTCGAGATCGAGTTGGCCTTGCCGACCACGATGAAATTGGCACATACGGAGATATGACCCTTGGTGGTACGGAGGAAGAAGAAGTGGCGCAGCAGAGCCACGGACAGCATCACACCCAGATATACCTCGCAGTAGTAGGCGAAGATGGACAAGAGAAGGATGGAGTTGGGATGAAGATGCCTAACCTGCAGCCCGTAGTGGTCGAGGACCTCACAGAAGAAGTCAGAGAAGGGGGGAACCAACCCGGCGGTGATGCTGCTCGTGAAGAAGGGGAAGAACGTGCTCCCCTCAGGCTCCGGCACGTCGGAGACAAGCCGGAGCTCCGTCTTCCCCCTCTCGTTGCTCTCCCCCGCCATTAGCAAGCGTGCGGCGGCGAGGCTCTTCCCCGAGACGTTGGGCACGTCGAGCGCTGGCTCGTAACAAGCCGGCGATGCAGAATGCTTGACCTTGTGCAGCGCCATTAGTCGCTGATGCAGAAGAGGATGGAAGCAGATCTGAGGATTTCGGAGGCAGGGCGCAAGAAAGGGGATCTGAGCAAGGCGGAGGGAAGAAATGAAGGCAAGCATTGTCTGCTCCAGCCTTTTGTCAAGTCGGGAAGTTGCCAAGGCAGTGTGGGGAACCAGAGACGCCCACGTCCAATCAACCGCCACACGTCGACCGAGGCCGCAGGCTTTTGGGGCCCGCGACGCTCCGCCCGAGCTTTGGCTTCGCCTCGAAGCCAAGCTCGAGAGCGCCTTGGGCCCGGGGGCTACTGTCGGTGTTTTGGGAACGGGGGTCCCCAGACTTGCCTGCTTGCAGCCCATGACGTGGCTGTGCTAGCAGGCCTGCACGGCCCATCTTCATCAACAAGGCATCCAAGACCCTTGCGAGGGGCCAAGCCTCACGAGGCGGACGACACAAGACCTCCTCGGGAGCGGCCTCACCAGGTTGCCTCGCGAGGAGCAGAGAGATCAAGGCAGGGCAAACCTCGCGAGGTTCTTGTGAAGTGAGCCATGACGATCAAGATCAGGCGGGCGCCAGCGCGCGCAGTGTCCTTGTTACCCCTTTGGTGCTAAGGAGGCAAGCGCAGGCGCAGAGTACCGAGGCATCAAGCAAAGGTTTCCATATCAGTGCAACGAGACCAAGATCAGCAGGACGGCAAGAAGGAGGTCACCATGGAGCCCAAGGCGGCGTCACCACCAGAGCCTTTTGCAGGCGAAGACCGCTTTTGTCAGGATAAGTTGTACTAGCTGTCCCCTTTCAAATTGGCCGTTGTTGGCTCCCTTCCCGATCAATATTTGGGGAGAGGACCAGGGCCTATATAAGTAGAACTAGCCACCACAGTAGAAGAGGCTGAACTCATTCGGAGGCATCTCACCCAATCCTTAGCCACACACCAAGCACAAGAACACCTCAACCTCAGGAGGCTGTTCTTCCCCTTGTACTGTTCATCATCAGCCCAAGAGGCAATCCACCACCACCACACCGGAGTAGGGTATTACACCACAACGATGGCCCGAACCAGTATAAATCTTGTGTCTTTTGTGTTGTGAGTTCGTCGAGTTCGTCCGTGAGATCTTAGCTAGTTAGGACGCGGATCGGTAGGAGGGAAAGAACTTCGCGTGCACCCCAGAGTTCGAACCTTAAGGGTTTTGCCAGAACCCGTGATCCGACAGTGAAGTAGTACAGTAGAGATAAGTATTTCCCTCGGTGAGAACAAAGATTATCGAACCAATAGGAGCGCCAACTAAATCCTCGTGAATAGCACCTGCACAACACAAAAGCAAATACTTGCACCCAACGCGTGCAAGAGTGTCTTCGATCGCCTTGAACTTGTTACTTGCAAGGATTAAATCCTTTGGTGGTAGATAGATAAACTTCAAAACAAAAAGAAAGTAAATAAATTGCAGCAAAATATTTTTGGTTTTCTTTATTTGATTCAAGTAGACCCCGGGCCCATAGTTTTGCTAGAGGCTTCTATCTCGAAACAATAGCATACGTTGGGTAGACAAATTACTATTGGGCAATTGGTAGAAAAGCACATAGTTATGATATTATTCATGGAAATGATCATGTATATACACATCACGTCTGTGACAAGTAGAGCAACTTTTGCCTGTATCTACTACTATTACTCCAACAATCGACCACTATCCATGGTATTAAGTTCATGAAAACAGAGTAACACATTAAGCACGATGACATGATGTAGACAAAGTAAATGATGTCTGCCACACAACTTCTTGTAGACTCGTGTTGGGCCTCCAAGCGCAGAGTTTTGTAGGACAATAGGAATTTTCCCTCAAGTGGATGACCTAAGGTTTATTAATCTGTGGGAGGGATAGTATAAAGATGGTCTCTCTCAAGCAACCCTGCAACCAAATACAGGAAATCTCTTGTGTCCCCAACACACCCAATACAATGGCAAATTGTATAGGTGCACTAGTTCGGTGAAGAAATGTTGATACACTACTGGAATCAGGAACTTTGCTATCAGCCGGTTCTTTGCCGTCAGCTAGCTGATGGCAAAGAGGGTCTTTGCCATCAGCTTGAAGAAACTGACGGCAAAGATAGGGCTGACGGCAAAGAAATTGTTTGTCGTCAGCTGACGGCATAGAACCTTTGTCGTCCGCTAGCTGACGGCAAAGAGGTAGCGTGGGCCGCTAGCGAGAGGCAGCTAACGACCACTTTCTTTTCTCTCAGCTAGCTGATGGCAAAGAAACTTTGCCATCCGCTAGCAGACGGCAAAGAAAGTGGCCAAACTAACGTCCATTAGCTAGGCTCTTTGCCGTCTGCTAGCGGACGACAAAGAGTTGTGCCCTATCTAACAAAACGCCCTCGCCCTACCCGTCTCTCTCCCTACCCTCATCCCAACCCCGCGCCGTTGCCCCACCCCAGCCGCCCCGCCTCACCGCCTCGACGCCCCGCCACGCCACGGCTGGCTGCTCCGCCCGCCTAGCCGCCCGGCCGCCCGTGCCGTCCGTGCCGCCTCACCGCCCGACCGACCAGCTTGCCCAGGCCTCCTCGCCGCCCGCCAGCTGCTCTTGCACAACCCTCCACGCCGGGACGCCCGCCCGACCCGCCCTTGCCCGCCCGCCCTGTCACCGCCCGGCCGCTCTAAAGTGAGACCTTTTCTTTTTTTTCTGGTTTTAGATTTAGTTTAATTAGGTTTAGTATAATTTAGTTTAGGTTTAGTTTAGTTAAGTTAGTTTAGTTTAGGTTTAGTTTAGTTTAGTTTAAGTTTCTGGTTTAGTTTAGGTTTAGTTTAGTTAGTTTAGTTTAGGTTTAGTTTAGTTAGTTTAGTTTAGGTTTAGTTTAGTTTAGTTTAGGTTAACTTTCTGGTTTATTTTGAACATGTGAAATTTGTTGTTATTTTTTTTAGTTCAAGCATTTATTCCCGCATCAACGTCGACGATGCCTATCCGGCGTCCTCGTCGTTGACTCAGCGGAGTAGGCCTGCTTGATCAGAGGGGCCATGTCCGAGACTGGGCTCCGCCGGGCTGGTACTGGGAGGTTCTACCTTCCGGGGGGTGCAGCCTGGTGAGGAGCCAGCCCGTCGTTGACCCGAACCCTGTTCGGTGGCGGTCGCATGGGCCAGTGACGGTGCCGAGACTTTCAGACATCGCGGAGGTGGTATGTCACCGTGTCAGCGAGGAGGACGATCACGTCCGTCGCTACATGGTTGCGGTGGAGGGCAGGTTCGACAATACCTGGTAGGTTCTTCAGGGATCTCACTAGAGCTATGATCCTGTGATGGTTCCTTCTCTTTGGGTGTCCACCGCCCGCGCCGATACCATCCGTTCTCTATGGTTCTAGCTGTATTAGCGATGCTATATGTTTGGTACTATTCGAGATGTATTAGTGATAATATTTGATGATGTACAGATGCAAAAGATGATGTAGTTTCGCTTATTGAATGCATGCTAATTTAGTTTACCCAGGGACGAGCGGGTTAGGGGTTTCCTCGGTGTCGATGGTACCCTAAATAGCAAGTCTCGTCAATGCGAGATACATGTGGCCGTCAGTGTCGAATACTACATCTACATCCCACAAGTGACACAGGGTCCTGCGTCCCCTGGCAACAGTTCTCGACGTCGATGGCGGTCGAACACCATCGCAAATTTGTCTGGCAGCCTCTGAGATGGCGATTGAAATCTAAGTGTTGAAACTTGAAACACCCAAACTGACTCAACACGGTTTGGTTGTTTGAACTTTCAAAACTTGGCATTAATCGTCATTGCAAAGGTGCCAGACAAATTTGCCAAGGTGTTCGACCGTCATCGGCCACCAGAACTATTGTTGCAGGACGCCGGGCGCCGGCGTCACTTGTGGGACGTAGATCTAGTGTTCAACGCCGAGCGCCTCATGTATCTTGCACCGATGATACTTGCTATTTAGGGTTCTATCAACCTCGAGGAACCCCTAACCGCTCGTCCTGTTGTAATTATTTAGTTAGGTTGACAGAAAAACCAATATTGCTATGAAACTCGTCTTCGATTTAAATGTGTAGTTTTTCGTTGCTGCGAGGGTCTAGTGTTCGACAAGCTCCGCCCCTGCGTTCGTGATTTATCACAAATGACATCTCCTCGCCCCTTGATTTGCTCTGTTTCGGTCTTGGTGCCGATGAAACTTGCTACCTATAGGTTTCTTCAATCATCAGTATGCATGACCACTATGCGTCTCCCGTTCGAAAGGGTTACATCTATAAATATGCATGCATTTGCATATTTATACCGTGATTCTTTCGTATTGTCCAGCGTTATCCATGGACAGCCCGAGTATGTGTAAATTGAGTTTGTTTTCCCATATGCTCTGCTCCGGATCCGGTGCCGAATTTCGTCGATGCCTCCCTGTTGTTCTCCGGGTACACATCCTCTCTACTTATTGCCGAGATGTGTATCAGTGTCACATCCCTAGTTCTATTAATGCCTAGTGCTAGCATCTGGTGTTGCATCATGTTTAAATTTCAGTTAAACCTGAAATGGGGATTGCCTAAACCATAGCATTAAAGGAATTCACTAGGTTCAACTAAAATATTTCCAGTAAATCCAAATGGCTTTCAAAAATGTTCATCATTCTTGGAAAATCTTTAACAAAGATAACAGAGGTGATGCACATTTTTCCATGACATATTTGGGCTCTGGATTAAATCATACTCTATTTCCATTTGGGCATTTAAATGCTATTAAATATTTTAAATTCTCAAATAATCATAAACTAAAATGTTTACTGTAGGATATATTCCCAACAGTGATCATGAGTAGTTTCATGATTTTTGGAAGTGTCTAAGTATTTTTAATAAAGCCCTGAAGATTACAGAAAAATAGAAAACTGAAACAACAGAGAGAGAGAGAGAGAGAGAGAGAGAGAGAGAAAGGAACTTACCTGGCTTACCTCACTGTGCAGCCACACGACGCCCAAGTGGCGGCCCAGCCCACCGGCCCCCTCCCCTGTCGTCTTCCTCCTTTGCTAGGAGGATGGGCGTGTGGCCAACGCACGCCGGTGCACGCGCGACCACCTCCTGCTTGCCGCTTCTCCCCGGACGCCCCCGGAGATGCCAGACACACCCCTGGCCCCTCTCTCACTCTCCCTGGACCTTTCCCCCTCCTCTGCTCTCTCTCTCTCTCGTAGTCCGAGCGGAGCTCATCGCCACCGCTCGCCGTTGCCACACCCAGAGCCTCCCCCTCGACCCCTCGTCCTGCCAAGTAGCTCGGCTACCTCGTCCTCGACCTCCTCACCAAGCCAAGCGACGCCGGACGCACCCGAACGCCCTCACCGCCGTCTTCTTCAACTTCGGGCCATAGAGATCGCTGGTGACCGTGCGCCCACTTTGACGCCTCCCCGAGCCTGATGTAACCTCCAAATGATGCGCTGTGAGCCTCCGATCGATTCGCCTCCCCTTTCCGCGTCGTTTTCGCGCTCTAACCGTAGATGCACCGAACCCGAGTTGTGCTCGCCGCCGGTCATGAGGCCGCCATGGACAGAGCTAGCAAAGCTCGCGTTTGAGCTTGTCGACGTGCTCAGCACGCTCCCAGGAGCCGGGCGCGCCCACCCGTTCGACCTACCGTGCCCCCTAGCGCCAACCCGCACCAGCCCCGAGCTCCGGCCACCGCCTAGCTCGCCGCAGTTGCCGCTACCGGCCACCCCAGCCGCAGCTGCAGCCACCGCTGGACGTGCCGCGTCGCGGCCATTCCAACGAGACCAGCCACGCGTCCTCCCGACGCCGGAGTTGGCCGGACGGGCATCGCCGCCGCGCTCCGGTTATCCCCGGAGTTAATCCGGTGACGTGGTAGATTAGTTAGTGTTAATGACGCAGTTATTTAATCCTCCTAGCTCACTGACACCTAGGCCCCACGCCCTAATTAACCCCAGTTTAATATCTGCTTAGGATTAACTAAACTAGAGCGGCCCCACGCGTCAGCTTCGACCAAGCTGACGTGGCCGTTGTCTGGGCCCACAAGTCAGTGACTCTAGCTAGCACCGTGACACTGACCAGTGGACCCCACTGGTCAGGTTTGACCTGGACCCGCCTAGTTGACCTGCTGACATCACCATGACGCAGTGCTGACACAATAAACACCTTTTCTAGATTATTTCTATTTTATAAATATCTGAAAATTCCAGAAAATGGTATAAACTTCAAAAATTAATATAAATTCAACCGCAACTCAGAATGAAATAAGTTATATATGAAAAATGATCAGAAAAATCCAATCTATCCATGTGCACTTGTTTCATGCATGTTTAAGCAACTTAAACCTGCTGTTTACATCAAAACATAATAATGCACTTTATTAAGTCATAGTTTCAATTTGAACTTGAACCTTGGGTTCAAACTAACTCAAACCCATCTGGTTATAGTTGCATTAGCCCAACACACTCATTTTGCCATGTCATGATCATGCATCATATTGTGCATTGCATTGATTGTGTTTCCTTCTGTGTTGCCGGTATTTGTCCCCTCTCGATAGACGTGATACCGACGATGAGATCGATGACACCGATGAAGAGCTATACTATCTTCAGAAGTGCCAGGCAAGAAAAACCCCCTTGTTCATTCCGATACAATCCTACTCTCTCGCTCCTGCTCTCTTTTACTGCATTAGGACAACAACTATTCATCTGTTACTTGTTGCGGTAGCTGAACCCCTTTATCCTCTGCATGACCTGTCATTGCCACAGTAAATAGATGAAACCCACTAGCATGAGTAGGAGTTGTTTGAGCCCTGTTGTGCTTACTCATTCATGCTTGTTTGTCATGCCTGCTACTTCTTAGAGTTGAGTCAGGTCTGATTCATCGGGGATAAATCAGGGGTGTGTAAACATGTCCTACTATGTGTGAGCAAAGTGTGTGAACACGATTTGGTAAAGGTAGCGGTGAGAGGCCATATAGGAGTACATGGTGGGTTGTCTCATTGATGCCGTCCTCAGGAACTGAGTTCTGTGTTTGTGATCCATGAAACAGTTACTAGCACGCATTGGGCCCGAAACCAATGGACCCTCTCGGCTTCTTAATCACCCTTGTCCTCTATCCAGGAGTTGCAAGTAGTTTCTGGTGTTTGTAGTTTGCTGGAGGCCGTGGGCAGCGCTGACCGGAGGGGTGGGCTGTGATGCGGTAGGCACGTGGCCGGGTATGCCGGGCACCCGTTTGGTGTCACGGAACCCTGTACACATCGTTCGGGGCCGTATGTGGAAACCTCGGCCGGACACCCTGCGGATGGAACCTGAATAGGCGATAAACCTGGACTAGAGACTTGAGTGTTTAGGTAGGCTGAGGCCGACACCCATGTTGGGCTTCAACTTGAAGGTTGCCGAGTACATGTCGTGTAAGCGGCGGTAAGTGGTGAGAGCGTGTGTGAAGAAGTACACCCCTGCAGGTTAACATCATCTATTCGAATAGTCGTGTCCGTGGTAAAGGACTTCTGGGTTGCCTGTACAGTTCATAGTCAAGTGTAAGTGGATACTCTAAAACTCGCAAGATAAGCGTGAGTGCTATGGATGGCCTTCTTGTAGGGAGACGGGAGCGGATCCATATGGTGTATTGATGTGGTGAATATGTGGACTCGTGTGCGCCACCTCAAAAGTATTACTTGCAGTCGTAGTTTAGTATAGCCACTGAGTCAAAGCTGGTTTGCTGCAGTTGAACTCCACCACCCCTTTATTGATACCGATGCATATGTAGCTAGTTCTGATGTAAGTCTTGCTGCATACATTTGTACTCGCGTTTGCCTATTTTATGTTTTGCAGAGAGATGTCAGTCTCGCTAGTAGTTCCATGTAGACTTCGACATTTAGCTTGATACCTCAGCTACTATCTTGTGCCCTCGGCAGGATCTGGTAGATAGTCAGGCTTCTAAGCCTTTTTCATTTGTAGATGTCTGTACTCAGACATGTTAAGCTTCCGCATGTGCTTTGATTTGTATGCTCTGAATGTTGGGTCATGAGACCCATGTTTGTAATATCTCGCTCCTCGGAGCCTAATGAATAAATAGTTGAGTCGTAGAGTTATGTTGTGTTGTCATGTTGTTTACACATATCGAGCATATTGTGTGTATGATTGAAATGCTTGGTATGTGTGGGATCTGACAACCTAGTTGTTATCCTTGGTAGCCTCTCTTATAGGGAAATATAGTCTTGTGCTTCCATGAGCCAAAGTAGTCCGCCACTGACCGGTTCACGGAGTCCTGCTAGCCCAAACTCTGCTCCGGAACACTTGATCTGGCCGGCATGTGATTCACTTCGTTCTGTTCTGTCCCTTTGGGGAAATGTCACGCGGTGACATCCGAGTCCTGCCTAGCTGCTACAGCCGGGTTCCCTGAGTCTGTTAGCCAGTGCTACAGCCGGATTCAAGACGCTGGACCGACATGCTCGATGTTGATTCATGTATGCCTGTCCCTATAAGTTAGTGCCACTTTGGGTTCACGACTAGTCATGTCGGCCCGGGTTCTCTGTCATATGGATGCTAGCGACACTATCATATACGTGAGCTAAAAGGCGCAAATGGTCCCAGGCCATGGTAAGGCGACACCCGTGGGAATACCGTGCATGAGGCCACAAAGTGATATGAGGTGTTACTGGCTAGATCGATGTGACTTGGAATCGGGGTCCTAACAGCTTTGGTATCAGAGCCTGAGTGCCTGTAGGATTACCAAGCCAAACCGGTCAAAGTTGTGTCTAGAAATGCTTTAATTATGTAAGAGAATTGATTGTGGAAGGGAACGTAAGGCTCTTTTTACTCCTTATACCTCATGGCCTTCTGATCTGAGTCATCCTCTTCTCTTCTATGGGGATTAAGAACTAGGCCTTCTCATCTATCTATTAGGATGACGTGTTACTAATCCATAGACTTATAGAATTGATAGTTTCAAATCTCAGTTCAGTTTTTACTACTTCCGTATGTTCATAGCTGGTCTCAGAACCTTGATATTGTGATGTTGAGTGGTCATGCCACTATTTTGCAGGATGTCTCAAATCATTTTGAGCATTTACAGCCGTTATGCTGTCCGAGTCATCCCAGGTTTCTAAATAGTCTGATGCATTTGCAAATTCCTTTTTACTGTTCTGAAGATCCTTTTGTGCCAGATCAAGCACACTAACTAGTGTGTTGAGGTATTTCATTGCCTCCGCATTTATGTTGGAGCTATTATTATGACCCTAGGTGTCTAGAGTATCACCTAGTAATTTAGCCATGCTTTGTGTTCCTAGTGTGATGATTCTGGCCGTCATTCTCGAAAGCATCCCATGATGCCACTTAGTTAGTAGGTATTCTACTCCTGGGTTCTTGAACCCGAGATTCACTCTACTCATTCATGTTGATAGTGTTTTCTAGTTCCTTTAGGATATTAGTAACCTTTGCGATAGTCCTCGAGGTCCGTGGTATATCATTCCAAAACCATGAACCAATAAGGTAGAAGTTCTTTGAATTAAAAGATCACAATTAGAGTACTCTTGAGGAGTTCTCCATTCATAATTGCGACTCTGCCAGTTCTACCTTCTCTGCATGGGTTATCCGGAAGAAATGTTGAGCTTTGCTCGACATACTAATCTATGCATCCACAACTTAGAAAATTATATGTTCCTTTGAGTTGCTCTCTTTAGTTGTATTCTGACCCTCTTCTATCAATTGACAGTCAAGAGCATGCGTGCATTCGTTTATCGATGCCTATTACTCTTGTGGTCCCTCAAGCCATTCTACCCTGAATAACTTGGAGAAACAAACTCCAGTACCTCATCCATATCTAGAATTTGGTCAAAGCAGTTGTATTCTGCAGATCAAAATGCCAGTCCATCTTTTGCTCTGTTCTACCGTGGAGTGTCACCCTCTTTCTTATCAAGAATGACGTCAGAATTGCACAGCCTCTTATGAATTCTTGATACAGTGATACTCTCGCCATCATTTTTCATTCCTCGGTCCCGTGTTGTTGTAACCGGAATGCCGACAAGTGAACTGTGAGGTGAGAAATTGATACTCCTAGCAACCTCGTTGCTTTGTAGTAAATGGACAATATTCTCATTCTTAGCGTGTTGGTTATTGAATCATCATTCTAAGATAGATTGTGCTACCTAGTCCTTATTTCTAGTGCACTCTTTGATCAATGAGTTAGGATTATTCAATCCCTTGCTTATTTGATCATATCGTCTTGCTCTGAAAAGCAAGATTGTTCTCGAGCTTAGTAACATATCGGTGGTTCGTGATGTTCCGAATATCTTCTCGGAAGTGTTACCAGGTTGTCACCTGACCGCTATGTTGAGTTTGTGATCATGCTGGTTTTCCTCCAACCCACCCATTCTCCAAGAATCTATGTGGGATACCCCTGAGCTAGTTGGTTAAGCCAAACAACAACTTGGAGAGCTGGAAGATAAAAGCTTGTCTGACCTAGTTCATGTTAAGGGATATCTTTTTGTGTGTGCGTGTGTTGAAGAAAGATGATATCTTCACCAATTGGTTCTCGTGATCAGTTGTTGGATTTATTGTCTTGTCAAAACTTTGATTTGAGTATGGGCTATTGTCAAGTCAAATCAGAACCAATGATGTTCGTAATGTTGTCTTACTCGTGGTTGATCCCTCGAGCATACACCATTATATCTTTTGGGTCTGACCAATGCTATCACCGTGTTAACATGATGGTGGAAGTCCAGTGATATGGAAATTCCGATGAGTTGCTGTTGAGCCCATCAGCAACATTTTGTCTCCCCCATGATTCATGTTGAACATCAACCTAGTGTTGCAAACTTTGTATGCAATGCCTTCGTGTTCGGTTCATGAAGCTTATGCTTGGATGGAAGAAGTGACTTCCTCGAATTCATGTGCATTTGGTGCAAGTTGCCGCCGTGGGTTCGAGAAAGATTTTTTTTGTTTCCTCTGGTACCATCCCAAGTCAGTACTGCATGTGCGAACGTATTCTATGGTTTGGTAGATTAATTACCTCCACTCCATATGTATTCCCTAGCACACCAAGCCACTGATTGATTTGTTCAAGGAAAATAAGTTCTTGAGTGCTAACCCTTAAGGACCCAAAGGTACATGCGCAGGACTTCGCTCTCCGCAATGATGGTTCCCAATCAGAACTCGGTAGTGTTTCATTATAAGACTACTATGTGGTCATGCTTGTCTTGGACAACGTGTTCACATGTATGTAGCAGAACCAACTCATGTTTTGGATCTTTCTATCGTAGTTCACTCCCCGAGAATCTCGCAACGTCATCTCGTCGATCGGTGTTGCAAACTTTCATTTTTCTTTCTAGACTTGATGAGTCTGGAATATCCTGATACCAACCAGATCTGAATCTCAGGCAGATATGACGGTTGGAACATTCTCAACATTTGCATTTTGTTCCCAGATTGCACCGCCATGGTGCCAATTCCCCACGGGCTACCCTTCTCAACAGTTGCTGTCCAAGATCATATTTAAAAGTGGACTTACCATGGGTCCCATCCATTTCCGATGATAAGCAAAAATCATCCATTGCGTTGTCTTCAACAAGGTAGTCCACACCATCCATCCTAGTCCGAGTATGCCATTTCTTCGAGTTTTTTCAAACGATCAATTGTAAATTGCCTCAGGCTAGTGAGAAAAGTTCCAATGATCTATGTATCAAAAGTAATTCCTTTTTGCCACTTGAGGGAATAATTCTACGAGTCACCTTCCCTAAGGTGCCCCGTTATGGAATCATGGCAATTCTTCCTCGCTATTCTGAAACCCTCGTCAAATTGTTTCTTCCGTCCCTCCCAATGCATGTTTTGCCTCTCAGCTCCATAGATGTTTCTATGTCCCAATCCGTGAGTTGATCTTGTGACCATTAAGATGGTCCTAAGTTGCTCGAACCTCAGGAAGATTGATTCTTCTAAAATTCTCCCTTTCTACTCGTTGTCACGTTGGATGTAATTCTCAAAGCAAGAAGTCGAGATCAAGGTGATGCAATGAATCAACATCCTCGAGAAAGACATTTGGATCGTGAAGATTGTGTTAGTCTTGTGCCCCCTCTATCTTCCTACCTCATGTCTTGAATCTCGGGACGAGATTCTTGTTTAGTGGGGGTGAGTTGTCACATTCCTAGTTCTATTAATGCCTAGTGCTAGTATCTGGTGTTGCATCATGTTTAAATTCCAGTTAAACCTGAAATGGGGATTGCCTAAACCCTAGCATTAAAGGAATTCACTAGGTTCAACCAAAATATTTCCAATAAATCCAAATGGCTTTCAAAAATGTTCATCATTCTTGGAAAATCTTTGAAGCTTGATAACAGAGGTGATGCACATTTTTCCATGACATATTTGGGCTCTGAATTAAATCATACTCTATTTGCATTTGGGCATTTAAATGCTATTAAATATTTTAAATGCTCAAATAATCATAAACTAAAATGTTTACTGTAGGATATAGTCCCAACAGTGATCATGAGTAGTTTCACGATTTTTGGAAGTGTCTAAGTATTTTTAATAAAGCCCTAAAGATTACAGAAAAATAGAAAACTGAAACAACAGAGAGACAGAGAGGGAGAAAGGAACTTACCTGGGCTTACCTCACCTGTGCAGCCACCTGGCGGCCCAAGTGGCCGGCCCAGCCCACCTAGCCCCTCCCCTGTCGTCTTCCTCCTTTGCCAGGAGGATGGGCGCGTGGGCGACGCACGCCGGCGCACGCCGGCGCACGCCCGGCCACCTCCTGCTTGCCGCTTCTCCCCGGACGCCCTAGGAGATGCCACGCACACCCATGGCCCCTCTCTCACTCTCCCTGGACCTTTCCCCCTCCTCCGCTCTCTCTCTCTCTCTTGCAGCTCAAGCGGAGCTCATCGCCACCGCTCGCCGTTGCCGCACCCAGAGCCTCCCCCTCGACCCCTCGGCCTGCCCAGTAGCTCGGCTACCTTGTCCTCGACCTTCTCACCAAGCCAAGCGACGTCGGACGCACCCGAACGTCGTCACCGCCATCTTCTTCAACCTCGGGCCACCGAGATTGCCGGCGACCGTGCGCTCGCTCCGACGCCTCCCCGAGCCCGATGTAACCTCCAAATGATGCGCCGTGAGCCTCCGATCAATTCCCCTCCCCTTTCCGCGTCGTTTTCGCGCTCTAACCGTAGATGCACCGGAGCCGAGTTGTGTTCGCCGCCGGTCATGAGGCCGCCGTGGATAGAGCTAGCAAAGCTCGCGATCGAGCTTGTCGACGTGCTCAGCACGCTCCCAGGAGCCGGGCGCGCCCACCCGTTCGACCTACCGTGCCCCCTAGCGCCAACCCGCACCAGCCCCGAGCTCCGGCCGCCGCCTCGCTCGCCGCCGTTGCCGCTACCGGCCACCCCAGCCGCAGCTGCAGCCACGGCTGGACACTCTGCGTCGCGGCCGTTCCAACAAGACCAGCCACGCGTCCTCCCGACACCGGAGTTGGCCGGACGGGCATCGCCGCCGCGCTCCAGTTATCGCCGGAGTTAATCCGGTGACGTGGTAGATTAGTTAGTGCTAATGACGCAGTTAGTTAATCCTCCTAGCTCACTGACACCTAGGCCCCATGCCCTAATTAACCCCAGTTTAATATCTGCTTAGGATTAACTAAACCAGAAGCGGCCCCATCGTCGCCGCTTTGACCAAGCCGCGTGGCCGTTGATCGAGCCCTGCGTCGGTGACTCTAGCTAGCACAGTGAAACTGACCAGTGGACCCCACTGGTCAGGTTTGTCTTGGACCCACCTAGTTGACCTGCTGACATCACCATGAGTTAGTGCTGACGCAATAAACACCTTTTCTGGATTATTTCTATTTTAGAAATATCTGAAAATTCCAGAAAATGGTATAAACTTCAAAAATTCATATAAATTCAATCGTACCTCAGAATGAAATAAGTTATATATGAAAAATGATCAGAAAAATCCAATCTATCCATCTGCACTGGTTGCATGCATGTTTTAAGCAACTTAAACCTGCTTTTTACATCAAAACATGATAATGCACTTTATTAAGTCATAGTTTCAATTTGAACTTGAACCATGGGTTCAAACTAACTCAAACCCATCTGGTTATAGTTGCATTAGCCCAAACACTCATTTTGCCATGTCATGATCATGCATCGTATTGTGCATTGCATTGATTGTGTTTCCTTCAGTGTTGCCGGTATTTGTCCCCTCTCGATAGACGTGATACCGACGATGAGATCGATGACACCGATGAAGAGCTATACTATCTTCAGAAGTGCGAGGCAAGCAAAACCCCCTTGTTCATTCCGATACAATCCTACTCTCTTTTACTGCATTAGGACAACAACGATTCATCTGTTACTTGTTGCGGTAGCTGAACCCGTTTATCCTCTACATGACTTGTCATTGCCACAGTAAAGAGATGAAACCCACTAGCATGAGTAGGAGTTGTTTGAGCCCTGTTGTGCCTACTCATTCATGCTTGTTTGTCATGCACTCTCTTTGCTTAGAGTTGAGTCAGGTCTGATTCATCGGGATGAATCGGAGGTGTGTAAACATGTCCTACTATGTGTGAGCAAAGTGTGTGAACACGATTTGGTAAAGGTAGCGGTGAGAGGCCATGTAGGAGTACATGGTGGGTTGTCTCATTGAAGCCGTCCTCATGAACTGAGTTCTATGTTTGTGATCCATGAAACTGTTACTACCATGCATTGGGCCCGAAACCAATGGACCCTCTCGGCTTCTTAATCACCCTTGTCCTCTGTCCAGGAGTTGCAAGTAGTTTCTGGTGTTTGTAGTATCTTTGGAGGCCGTGGGCAGCGCTGACGGAGGGGTGGGCTGTGATCACGGTAGGCACGTGGCGGGTATGCCGGCACCCGTTTGGTGTCGCGAATCCTGTACACATCGTTCGGGGGCCGTATGTGGAAACCTCGGCCGGACGTCCTGCGGATGGAACCTGAATAGGAGATAAACCTGGACTGGAGACTTGAGTGTTTTGGTAGGCCGTGGCCGACACCCACGTTGGGCTTCTGCTTGAAGGTTGCCAAGTACATGTCGTGTAAACGGCGGTAAGTGGTGAGAGCGTGTGTGATGAAGTGTGAAGAAGTACACCCCTGTAGGGTTAACATCATCTATTTGAATAGCCGTGTCCGTGGTAAAGGACTTCTGGGTTGCCTGTACAGTTTATAGACTAGTGAAAGTGGATACTCTAAAACTCTTAAGATAAGCATGAGTGCTATGGATGGCCTTCTCGTAGGGAGACAGGAGCGGATCCATAGTGGTGTATTGATGTGGTGAATATGTGGACTCGTGTGCGCCACCTCAAAAGAGTTACTTGCAATCGTAGTTTAGGATAGCCACCGAGTCAAAGCTGGCTTGCTGCAGTTAAACTCCACCACCCCTTTATTGATACTGATGCATATGTAGCTAGTTCTGATGTAAGTCTTGCTGGGTACATTTGTACTCACGTTTGCCTATTTTATGTTTTGCAGAGAGATGTTAGTCTCGCTAGTAGTTCCATGTGCACTTCGACGTTTAGCTTGATACCTCAGCTACGATCTTGTGCCCTCGGCAGGATCTGCTAGATAGTCAGGCTTCTAAGCCTTTTTCATTTGTAGATGTCTGTACTCAGACATGTTAAGCTTCCGCATGTGCTTTGGTTTGTATGCTCTGAATGTTGGATCATGAGACCCATGTTTGTAATATCTCGCTCCTCGGAGCCTAATGAATAAATACTTGAATCGTAGAGTTATGTTGTGATGCCATGTTGTATTTACACATATCGAGCATATTGTGTGTTTGATTGAAATGCTTGGTATGTGTGGGATCCGACAACCTAGTTGTTATCCTTGGTAGCCTCTCTTATGGGGAAATGTAGTCTTGTGCTTCCATGAGCCATAGTAGTCTGCTACAGCCCGGTTCACCGGAATCCTGCTAGCCCAGCACTACTGCTCCGGAACACTTGACTCGCCGGCATGTGATTCACTTTGTTCACGTATACATCCCTTGAAATGTCACGCCACGACATCCGAGTCCTGCCTAGCCTGCTACAGCCTGGGTTCCCGGAGTCCTGTTAGCCAGTGCTACAGCCTGTTATTCGCACGCTGCTGACCGACATGCTCGATGTTGATTCATGTATGCATGTCCCTATAAGTTAGTGCCACTTTGGGTTCAGGACTAGTCATGTCAGCCCGGGTTCTCTGTCATATGGATGCTAGCGACACTATCATATACGTGAGCTAAAAGGCGCAAACGGTCCCCGGCCATGGTAAGGCGACACCCGTGGGAATACCGTGCGTGAGGCCGCAAAGTGATATGAGGTGTTATCGGCTAGATCGATGTGACTTGGAATCGGGGTCCTGACAATCATGAGAATAGCAGGGAGGTGTTGCCGAAATTTTGCGTCGGATCCAGAGCAGAGCATGGGAAAACGAACCCAATCTACACATACTCGGGTGGGATTAGGACCTATCTTTACCTGTTAGCGTCTAGGTTGCATGGATGTAATAAAAGTGATAAACTCCATTAACTGATGAATATATACATGCTGATTAATTTATATATATATATATATATATATATATATATATATATATATATATATTTTCTTATGTTTCCAGTAGCTAGGCAAGATGAGTGATCGTGCGTGGATGTACACCGGTCACACTAGCAGAAAAACATGACAACTGAATGGTTAACAAAAACCAAGGGCTTTCCGAGAACCGCATTTGCAAATGGACAGAGGACAACTTGGTGCCCCTGTGCAGGGTGCAACAATTGGCACAAGAGGACAGAGGATGAAATGGGCAAACACTTGCAGAAGAGGGGTTTTACGCCAGATTATACGCTATGGACATTTCATGGTGAGTCTGGCCAACGCGCCAGAACTGAGGTGCTTCATCGTTGCACCGACGAGCATGGTATCGGGATGCAAGACATGGTGCAAGACTTTGATGATGCTCGGGACTCGGACGATGAGATGGAGGAATCTACAAAGGCCTTCAATGAAATGTTGGAGTCTTCAAAACGTCCTCTCCATGAGCACATTGAGCATTGTCAGTTGGATGCCATCTCACAAATAATGGCTCTGAAGGCTCAATTCAACTTGGGCAGAGAATGCTACGACGCGATGATGACAGTATTTGGACATTTTCTACCCAAAGGCCACGAACTACATGCAAACCTATAATAGTCAGACAAAATCCTCCGTGCTCTTAAGATGCCCTATGAGAAGATACATGTCTGTGAGAATGGATGTGCCTTATTTAGGCTTCAGTATGCGGACTTGAACTATTGTCCCATTTGCAAGTCATGCAGGTATGTTGTGGTAGACAACAGTATGGGTGAGAAGACGCAGACCAAAATCCCCGTTAATGTTCTTCGGTATATGCCAATCGTACCAAGACTTCAACGTCTTTTCATGGTCGAAGAGATGGCAAGACAGATGACATGGCACAAAACGAGGCAAAAGAACCCAACTAGATGCAGATGGGAAGCTGATGATGGTGCACACATCAGACAGTGAAGCGTGGAAGTGCTTCGATGCATTACATAACGGCAAAGCGGCAGATCCGAGGCATCCTCGAGTCGCCATCAGCACGGATGGGTTCATTGTGTTTGGTACGATGGCAACCCAATACAGTTGTTGGCCCGTATTTCTCATTCCACTCTATCTCCCCCCTGGACAGATTATGCAAAGAAAGAACATTTTCCTGACGTTGATAATTCCAGGGCCGAACTATCCGGGGAAGAATATGAATGTGTACATGCAGCCGCTGAAGGATGAATAGAAAGAAGCCTGGGATAATGGGTTCAAGACATACGACGCCTTTAGCAAAAAGAACTTAATAATGCGTGTGTGGTACATGTATACGACACATGACTTGCCGGCATATGCCCTATTCATTGGCTGGTGTGTGCATGGAAGGTTCCGGTGCCCCACATGCAAGGGAGCTCTTCAGTTTCATTGGCTTGAGGCCGGTCGCAAGGTTCTTCAACATGCATAGACTGTTCCTGCATCCTCACCATCAGTCCAAGAAAGACAAGCAGAACTTCATCAAAGGTAGAGTTGTGAAAGACTTAGCACCACCTCCTTTGACAGGCCAAGAGATCCTGGATCAGTTAAACGCTCTCGAGCCAGATCCAGAGTGTCCAGGGTATTTCAAGGGGTATAATTCGCAACACGCCTGGACTCACAAGACATGCTTGTGGGATCTGCCTTACTTCAAAGACCTCCTTTGCCCACACAACATCGACGTGATGCACACTAAGAAGAATATCACCGAGGCACTATTTGGTACATTGTTTGGCATAGATGGGAAGTCAAAGGGTAATCCTAAGGCAAGAGTCGATCAGGAGGCGCTATGTCATAGACCGTTCCAAAACATGCAACCACCAAAAGGAAAGAATAACTGGAAAAAGCCAAAGGCAGGGTTCAATCTTGGAAGGCCAGCTATGAGAGAAATTATCTTGTGGGTGAAAATGCAGTTGATGTTCCCCGATGGGTATGCAGCGAATCTAAAGAGGGGAGCGAGTCTTGAAAAATTGAAGATATTTGGTCTCAAGAGTCATGATTGGCACGTATAGATTGAGCGGGTAATGCCGGTGATGTTGCGTGGATTCATCCGTGAGGATGAATGGCTAGTGCTGGAAGAGCTAAGCTATTTCTTCCGTGTTCCTTGTGCTAAAGAACTATCGCCTGACCTGGTAGAAGAAATGGAAGAGTTGGCACCGGAGTTGATCTGCAAGTTAGAGAAGATATTTCCACCGGGCTTCTTTAATCCAATGCAGCACTTGATTTTGCATCTCCCAACTGAGGCAATATTGGGGGGGCCTGTGCAGAATCGTTGGTGCTACGCAACTAAGTGGATGCAGAAGACGCTTCGAGAAAAATGTAAAAATAAACATAGAATTGAAGCATCGATGGCCGAGGCATTCATTGCCGAGGAGGCGACAAACTTGGTGACAGCACACTACGAAGCCAAAAATCGTCATTTGCATAATCCAAAGCCTCGGTACAATGTGTGGCCCAGGCCCGGGGGCTCCTGTCGGTGTACAAAACTAGGGTCACATTTTTGTACCCCTTAACCTGTGCACGGGCAGTCAGAGCCACGCCCACGGCCACACCAAGCAGAGTGGAGGAGGTGAGCCATGGTAAGACCGAAGCCCAAGACGATACTAAGCAACAACAAGGACCAAGGCCACAAAGATCAGATGGGTGAAGCAGGTTTCCCCGGCAAGGATCCTTGCCGGGGCGGCCCCAGCGGCCCCGACAAGACCCTTGCTGGGGCAGCTCGCCCACGCCAGCCGAGCGAGCCACCCTTGAGCCCACCAACACTCAACACATGTGTTGGGACAGGGCTCGGGAATCACCTCTGTGGTGGCATGCAGATCTTTGTGAAGACAAAGAATAGTCATGATCAAGTGAGGATGGGAAGGTAGCCATCCTCGCCGAAGGAACCCACAAGACCCCCGACAAGATCCTTGTCGGGGACGCCTGCGCGCCATGGCAAGACCCTTGCCTGGCCACCCGGCAAGGCCCTCGCCAAGCGCACCAACAGGGCCACCATCAGGCCCGCACCAACCAAGTCTCCGCCGCCGTTCGCATGCAGCTGCCGACCCAACCAACTGCGCAGGCACCTGCGTGGCAACATGCAGCCCTTCGTGGAGGCTCCACCACTGCCCCACCTCAGCTGCCTGCCTGCCCACATGGCACCGCATGCACCGCTGGCCAGGGCGCGTGTCGAAGCCTGGAGGAGCGGCGACGGACGAGACGGGCCTCGCCCCCGCCCCCAATAAAGTGAGAGGACACCTAAGCGGTGCATTAAATGCACCTTGTCCTGTAATATGAGGGATAACCTCGTGCCACTGTAGACCTTTCCACCTCCTGTGTGCCACTGTGGCAGCCCCTTTCACCTATAAAAGGAGGCCCGAGGCGACCAGGAGTAGGATTCGACTTTTTGGAGCTCGTTACACAACGTAGCTAGCTCAAGAACACAGAATACATCCACCAAAGCATGAGTAGGGTTTGAAGCATCCTCGCGGCCCGAACCTGGATAAACGAACCGCGTGCTTCTCTGTTAGACCAGCTCTTCTCTCAACCCCGTGCCCCGCAACCGCAGTAGGGATTCTTGTGATCCCATAGGTGTCGTTTCCCACCGACAACCGCCGTTGGGCCGACCGGAGACCATGACGGACCAAGGAGTGAGGGGCTACGTGACCAGTTAGGCTGCTGAGTCGCGATGCTCAGGAGTCCCCCTTGACGCGCAAACAACATATAGGGAGAGTTCACGAGGATAGATTAATATTCTACGTCGGCAGAGCCCGGCCCCGTGCATACCTCAACCGCCGTTGGGCCGACCGGAGACCAGGACGGACCAAGGAGTGACACTACAAAAAAAAGACACATCCGTGACATTTTGGGCCGAACAATTTTTTTTCTGTCATACATATGACACTTCTATGACGATAATTGTGACAAAACCCGGTATCATCATAGATGTGGTGGGCTCCTACTTCTATGACAAATAATCATGACGGAAAATGGGCTTTTCGTCCCAGGCGGGCGGAGACGCAGCTGCATGACATTCTTTGGGCCATCCATGACGGAAAAAACCGTGGTAGAAGCGAGGCGAGGAAAATTTTGGGAGTTCCGGTTACGGTGGGAGGTCGGGGCGGCGATGCGCGCTTCTCTCTCATACACATACGCGTGTGTGCGGCGTTAGCTCTAATCAACCCGAGCGATTGCACTTTGCAGAGCTATCGTTCTCGAACCCGAGCGATCGATCGTTGGCTGTTAATCAACCTGATCGGCGATTCGCCGCTACTTCGCTAATCAAGCCGATCGATTGGATGAGCAAAGGCGCTATGCGGGGGGTGCATGAGCAAGGAGTGGTGGCGTTGCCTCGGATGAACAGGACCCGTGGTGTGGTGGAGGGCTGGATGAGCGAAGACGATGGAGGGGTGCCCGTGGAGGGTGGTTGAACAGACCCGTGGTGTGGAGGGCTGGATGAGCATGAGACGGTGGAGGGGTGCCCGTGGAGGGGTGGTTGAACAGGACCCGTGGTGTGGAGGGCTGGATGAACAGAGACGGTGGAGGGTGGTTGAACGATGGCGGTGGAGTAGCGCATGGTGGAGGCTGGATGAACAAGAGCCCGTGGAGGCTAGAGGAGGTTGACGGTAGCCCGTGGAGGCCGGAGGAGGTCGACGGTGGAGATGAACAGATCCGTGGAGTCTGTTTTGCGATGCGCCACACCCTCCCGATGAACAAGACCCCGTTTGACCGTGGCGCTCTAACACAAGTCCATTTCGTCCGTTTTGCGGTACGCCACACTCCTCCCGATCAACAGGACCCCCGTTTCGACCGTAGTAGGTCCGTTTCGTCCGTTTTGTGGTACGCCACACCCCTCCCGATCAACAGGACCCCCGTTTCGACCGTAGGAGGTCCGTTTCCTCCTTTTTGCGTTACACTAGACCCCTCTCGATGAACAGGATCCCATTTCGAACGTGGCCGGTCGAACACAAGGCTGTTTCCTCCATTCTGTGGTACTCCAGGCCTCGTTTCCATCGCCTGTTCCGTCCAAGCCCTCCCGATGAACACGACGCATTCCGTTGCCTCCACATGAACACGACGCATTCCGTTGCCTCCCAATGAACATGACGACGACACTGTTTCTCCGTTCCGACACAGCCATGTACACGAGCCCTGGCCGTACGTATGCGCGAGTAGGCGTTCGAGACCCTGCCCGTATGTACACATACGTAGCCGTCTTTTCTTTCTTGCACCACAGCCATCAGACGCGTGCGTGTACATGCTACGCAGTGCGCCTCTACTCGACACATACGCGCGCCTCTACATCCACCAAATATATATATATACGTTTCGCGACCGAATGACAACGCTTCGTGCGCACGCTTCGACCGGTGGGTCCCGATCGAGCACTTCCTTGCATGCGAAGATATAGCTAGTGGGTCCCAGCAGTCAGGTGGAAACATTTTTTTCGTGAAATACGGTGGCCCGTCCGGTGGGTCCCCGCTGTCAGGTGGAGGAATAATTATTTTGCACGTAATAAGGAGGCACTTCCTTGCTGCGGCCGTGGACCCAGTATCGACCTCTCCACGTCAGATCCACGTCCGATGGAAGCCGTTCCTTGACCACGTTGACCACGCCGCGCCGAGAGCACCAGGGCGGTGGAGGACGGCGAGGCCTAGGAAGGGGACGACGCGGAGCCAGGGAAGATGCGGTAGTGGATGCCCACGCGTAGAGGAGTACGAGGGTTCACTGGTTCGCTGCGGTGTAAGGCTTCCGTCGCCGCAGAATAACAGGGGGTGTGGGTGAGTAGAGGGATGGCCTGGCCAACGGTGGGAGTAGTAGGGGGCGGTGAGGCCTCCGTCGCATAGCAGCCGGCCACAGGAGGCAGGAGCAAGAGGCACGATCGACGCTGGTTTGGGCGGCTGGAGCAAGAAGACCAGAGGTTGAAGAAGCACTATGGCTGTTGGATGGACATCGTACGGTCACTGGAGACGTGCATATTGACTAAGTTGACAAAGCACTCCGTCCCCATCAACTTAGTAGGCCCACATGTCAGCCTGTCACTATACTGGGTCCCAGCTAACAGGGGGAGTATTCATTTTTTTTGTGCGTAATAAGGAGGCACTTCTTTGCATGCGAAGATATAGATGGTGGGTCCGAGTGTCGGGCGGTAACGCGTTTTTCGCGAAATCTGAGGCCCTTTCGTGGTTCCCGATGTCCGTGGAGGAATCATTATTTTGCGCGTAATAAGGAAGCATTTCCTTGCGTGCGGCCATGGACCCAGCTGTCGGCCTCTCCACGTACAGTCCACTTCAGATGCATGTCGGTCGTTGACCATGTTGACCAGGCCGCACCGAGAGCACCAGGGCGGTGGACGATGGCGAGGCCCAGGAAGGGAATGACACAAAGGCAGGGAAGACTTGGCAGTTGTTTCCCACGCGGAGGGGAGTACGACTGTACGAGGGTTTACTGGTTCGTATGTCGTCGCCGGACAATAACAACAGGTGTGGGTGAGTAGAGGGATGGCTAGGCCAGCGATGGGAGTACGGTGGGGAGGTGAGGCCTGCGCGGCAGCAGAGCCGGCCGCGAGGAGGAGGGAGCAGATAGTCCCGCCGGCGCTTGTTTGAGCGGCTGGTGCAGGAAGAGCAGAGATTGAAGAAGCACGACCGCCGTTGGATGGCCATCCAACAGTCACTGCTTGTGCGTCAACCTTTATTTTAGGAAATCCTCAAATCTATGGAAAACAGCATACATCCCATCTGCCATTATTTCTAATAATTTACAGCCCATTTGCTAATTATTAAGGTTTTTTTGGATCCCATGTTCTTTTTGTTAGCATTACAGCCCATATTGTGGCCGCGGTTAAAAAATTATACGAAAATTTTCATATTTCGGTGCGGTCCGAACTGTTTTTAATCCCGAAATTTCAACTCACCTTCAAACTGATTTTAAAAATAAATGTATATCAATATAAAATCCAACAAATTCTCCACGCATAAAAATTAATGTAGTTTAAAATCTCAAAATGAAAAAAAAACATTTGAAACTAATTGCCGGTTTGATGTGTTTTAAAAATGTACAACCCATTTGTCATTACTGATGGGCCATTTTCTCGGCCAGCCGAATGATTTGCAGCCCAACAGGCCTGACAAAGCGACTTACTTGGCGAATCACAAAAAACTGGGCTGTGGCCGTGGACCCACTATCGGCCCTCCACGTCACATACTCTTCGATGGAAGTCGCTCCTTGACCACGTTGACCACGCCATGGAGAGCACCACGGCGGTGGACGACGGCGAGGCCTAGGAAGGGATGACGCGAGCCGGGAAGACGCGCGATGGAAGCCAGCAGAGAGGAGTACCAGGGTTCACTGGTTCGCTGCGGTGTGAGGCTGCCGTCGCCGCAGGGCCTGGCCAGCGGTGGGAATAGTAGGGGGCGGTGAGGCCTCCGCAGCAGCACAGCCGGCCACGGGAGGCAGGAGCATGCGTCACGACCGTCGCTTCTTTGGGTGGCTGGAGCAAGAAGACCAGAGGTTGAAGAAGCACTACGACCGTTGGATGGACATCGTACGGTCACTGGAGCTAGAATCGTCCATATTGACTAAGTTGACAAAGCCCTTCGTCCCCGTCAACTTAGTAGGCCCACAAGTCAGCCTGCCACCAAGTTGGGTCCCAGCTAGCCGGGGGAGTATTCATTTTTTCTGTGTAATAAGGAGGCACTTCCGGTGGGTCCGAGCTGACAGCGGGGGGAACATTTTTTTCGTGAAATACGGTGGCCCTTCAGGTGGGTCCCAGCAGTCAGGGGGCAAACGTTTTTTTTTGCAAAATACGGTGGCCCGTCCAGTGGGTCCCTGCTGTCAGTTGGAGGAATCATTATTTTCCGCGTAATAAGGAGGCACTTGCTGCGGCCGTGGACCTAGCTGAGACTCTCCACGTACATTATACTTCCGATGGAAGTCGTTCCTTGACCACGTTGACCTCGCCGCGTTCTGTTGCATGCATGCGTCCATGGGCGTGTTGCGTCCCCACTGTCAGCCTCTCACATACAGTCATCTTCCGATGACTCTCGGTTGTTGACCACGTTGACCACACCATGCCGAGCACACCCAAACTGGAATGACCCGGAGATGGGGAAGACGGGGCAGTGGAGTCGCAGATGGAGAGAAGTGGGAAACTTCATTGGTTCGGGTGCGCGGCAGCACAGCCGCGGTGCCGCTCACGGGAGACAGGAGCAAGAACAGAGGTTCAAGAAGGAGAACGGCTGTTGGAATAACATCCAACGGTCCAGCTCTTAGAATCATTTGTTGATTAAGTTGACAAAGCCGTGCGTACACGTCCGCTTAGTAGGCCCACAAGTCAGTGACCAAATCCGACGGGTCCCAGCTGTCAACGGGATGAATATTTTTTTTTGCAAAACAAGGAGGCACTTCCTTCCGTGCGAAGATACAGCTGGTGGGTCCAACTGTCAGGTGGAGGAAACATTTTTTTCAGCTTAATAAGGAGGAACTTTCCTTGCGTGCGACCATGGACCTCGTGGATCCGAGGCATCAGGCTCTCCATGTACAGTCCTCTTCCGATGACCCTCGTTTGTTGACCACGCCGCACCGAACGCAGCGAGGCGATGGACGACGGCGAGGTCCCGGACGGGAACGACTCGGAGATGGGAAAACGCGGTAGTGGATTCACAGATTGAGAGGAGGAGAAGGGTTATAACTGGTTCTGTTGTGGCATGGGGCTGTAGTCTGTGGAGAATAACAGGAGGTGTCGAGGGGTGGAGGGATAGCCTGGTCGGCGGTTGGGTAGTGCTTCGCAGCGATGCGTGCTAAGCAGAGCCGCTTGCGGCCGGAGGCCGGACCAGGCGGTACCGGCGACGCTGGAGGAAGAAGACGAGAGATTGAAGGTGCATGCCGGCCGTTGGATATAAATCCAATGGTTGCGGATGACACAATCATTTGTTAACCAAGTTGACAACGCCCTGCGTAGGCTTCGACCTATTGGCCCACATGTCAGCCTGCAAAAATGTGGCATATATTTAACCCATGTTTTCTAGAATGTACAGTCCATTTGTTGGGCTGGGTGAACAAATAATTTCGCGTCAATCAGGCCCATTTATATTTTCTAAGAAATCCCAGCCCATTTGCACTTCCTTGAAATACACGTATTAGGTGGGCTCGTTATATATATAATGTTATGTTAGAAGGAGCAATTAATATCAAAGAATAAACCGGAGAGGCACATTATATATATATATATATATATATATATATATATATATATATATATATATATATGTATATATATAATTAAGAAATTAGCGAGTTATTGCTCAAAATAAAAATGAGCGCGTTACTATTAAATTGGTCCTTAAAATCTTCGCAAGCTTTTGTACAAAATCACCAGGATTTTCCTTGCCTGTGAGTCAAAAACAACCATGATTTTCCTTGCCAACTTCCGTTAAACATTTACTTTTATAAGTTAATAACACGTGGGATGTTTTTATAATGTATATATAAGTCTCTATAAAATATACGATAATAGTAATAATATAAATATATATAATGTGGTTAGAAGGGAAAACATAAATTGGACACAACATTACTTTTATAAGAGACCTGCATTTTATACCCCACAGTAGGCATACTAACAAGTTCACACACAAATACAACAGAAAAGGAAAACATTCATATCAAACTCAGGTTCACAGGACACGTTCATATTCACAGCCAACATTCACTATCAACAACTCAAAAGATTCATATATACACAAGCTCAGCATATCTATGCATCCAAATGATTGATAGACCACACGACAATATTCATACATAATTCACAAAAAGATTCAGATATACACATGTTCAGTATGTTTATGCATCCAAATGATTGAGATCACAACCAATATGATCCATGGATGAACTTTAATTACCTAGGGTACAGACTGGTAAGTGGTGTTCAATCGAAGGTACTTCTTGCTAAAATTAGTTCTTTTACGAGTAGACTTTCGAGTACATAAGAGGCAGCACAGACAATCTGAACTTTGCTTGTAGGTTTATCCTCAAATAGTGGCCTCGTGCCGAGGGAGGTTTGAGCAACTTGGCCACTACTTTCATCCAACTAGTTTACTGGCTCATCTTGGTCTTGTATCTCGCCAAAATTCTACATTGCAGACGAGAAAGGAGGCGGTTGAGAAAGTGAACCACCCAAATTTTTTGTGCAGTTCAACTAAAATGGAGCATCCTTGGCGTGCAGACTGATTAAGTGCCAGATGAATATAGGCGTCAACCAACTTGTCTGGAATCTTTAGACTCCATGCCATATAGTACGCTACCATATGTGCCGATAACCAAAAGGTACAAGTTGGGACCAAAGATCGGATCTGCGTTTTTGGGCTATGCACCAAGCAATATTTTTGGCGTTCACTCTCCTAATACTTGAGTTTGAAAATTGGTTGGCGCTTGATTGATACTCGAATGAATATAGGCACTTCTTGTCAACATCGATGCTTGTCGAGTGAACTTTGGAGTACATAGCAGCAGCATAAGTACTGTCCATTTGATCATTTTGTGCAGTTCTCTGAAATCACCCGATGTAATGATTTGCTGCGAAGTTCAGGCTCCAAATTACTCCTTTATGAAATCGGCAACCAGTAGCACAATACCAAATTACCAATACATATGATAGGCACAATAATCAGGATAAAGACCAGTACCAACCTGTGTGAGGTAGCATATCAATTACTATTTCCTTTGACTGGAAGCCGAGATAAGCCAAGCGACTCACAGCAAAGGAAGAAAGCAAGCGGAGATTAGCGATTGACAGGAAAGGACGGAAGCTGTCGAGGCAATGAAGCACCCAAAGTTTTTGTGCAGTTCCACCAAAATCAAGCATCCCTGTTGGCACATATATTGAGAGAGTGAGATTACTATAATAATGGGACTAGTTGATGAAACATACACTAACAAATAGAAGCACCCTCATTATCTTAATGGGTAAAGTTAGCAACATAGTAGTCTTGCTTAAAGAGAGGTATTAGTTTATTTAATCAGTGCCAATTAGCTCAACTCAACACTCAAAGCATTGCCATTTATCATAGGTTGCAAAACTTTAACGTGCAAAGATAAAGGAGTTTCTCATGACAGTAGCACGATACAAATATAGATGACAGCAAACTAATATGGATGAAGGCCTTAGGCCCGTACCAACCTGAGAAAAAAAGCTTATTCATGTAGTCCCATAAGAGATGATAAATCACTCACTGGAATCACACAATAGTATATATTTTTGTGCACTTCAAATGTGTAGTTGAAATCACTCTTGTTTACCAGTGCTGAGATTATATCGAAAGATTATCAAGAACTTCTAGCAGAGTTAAAGCACTGGCTGGGATACAGTTCATTGTATTGTCTTGTGAAGTTCCACTAAAATGTATGATTGGCACAACATGATCCATGTTTGCACAAGTAAGAACAAGGTGAAACCTTCATTAGCTTAGTGAGAAAGGATAGGAAGACATTAGCATATTACTCAAACAGTAGCATCAAATTCACGATGGACAATACGCAAAACATTGCCTCATTGAACCAATGGCAATAAATTGACATGCAAAACAATAGCACTATTATGTCATGACACTAATAATATTCCCTACCTGCTCCACCACATGATTCACCTCCATAGACAAACATACACACGTACATGATTCAGCATAGGGTCCTACTAAAGATTTGGTTAACTCCAACCGGAAAATTAGGCAGCAGAAGTGGAAGGGCTCCCTGGAGGATCATCTCACATGTAAGGTAGCCGTTGCCGGAGCCCTTGAATGGCCTCGACTGAGGCCTCTGGCTTCAGCAAGATCGCCTTGGACCTATTTATTCTTCTTCTTCTTCCTGTTCATGCTCTGTTTCTCTTTCTCCTCACAGTTGGTGAAACCAAGTACATGATTGGCCTTCTAATTCAGAATTGGTTTTGCCAGTGAGGGAGTACAAGTGTACTAGTAAAAACAACATTATTTTCTCATGGCAATGGAAAATAGAGATGAACACATGCATTAAATATCATTCTTACCTAAAGGAAGGTTATGGTGCCAATATGGATGATGAGGATTGGAACACAGATCTCCCTTTGTGCAGTTCCACCAAAATAAACCAACTGTTCCATTCTGACATTCCAGTTAAACAGCACAAAAGTCACTTCTTTTAAGAAGAGTTTTGTGCAAAGCACCAAAAGGTCACAACAACAACTGTGTGAATTGGATATCCTGTTTGCACAAAAGGCCTGAGAGGAAGCAATCAGTCTCAAACAATTACATGCAAAAACATTTGGCTAAACTTGTCATGGCTTATAATAGTCGCATGGCTTCATTTTTACCAGGGACATTAGATTAAGAACAGCTAAGGCAGCGTTCGGTTCACAAGTTTGGTACAAGATTTTTGTAGGAACACAATTCCTACGGTATTCCTTCCCTTCAACCGTTCGGAACACGGGAAAGGTGAATAGTGTTTCATAAGAAAGCTAGTCTAGTAGTACTGATTCCATAGGCTTAGAAACATCCACGCACTGCTCATTTTTTGGGCGGAAGCCCGAGGCCGGCGCTCGCTGCCATGCGTTAGACAGGTTGTTGTGCTGTGTTGCCGGAATAAAAAAATCAACCTATGTGTGGTACGTTAGGTGAGGACAAGAGTAATCACTGTGCAGCTGAATAAACAAATAGCATCTCATACTGCCAAGCATGCTACTCTGAAAAAACAAATCTGTACATTTCATAGTCCGTCCGAACACATTCACTTGGGAGTTTCCTCCGGTTTGCTGTTCCATAGTTTTATAGCTACATTCCTTTCCTATTCCTCTATTTTCATCAAGACCTATGTTTTCTGCCCCTTTATTCTGAACGGAGCCTAAATATTTGGTATAAGGGCATGGGACAGTGGGTGCACCAGCAGTCCAGCACGATGTACGTAAATAGGGGCATAAAGTGGTGATTCATAGTTTGTTGCCCCGAGAAGCAAACATCCAAGAAACATATCTGGGTTGGTCCCATTTTTGTTCACTCCAGCCACCTACTCCTATGTGTGGATAGCAAGTCTAGTCCTGGTCATACCACTGTGTACAACGTTACCCCTATATTTCCCTTTTCGACCAAGAGACCGGTTGGATGACCAGTCTGTACTACTTTCACCCCCTTTCCTTCCTGTTTGTACCAAGTCCGGTGTACATACTAAATTCCACCACTCCCACTTTATTTCTTGTTTGAACCAAGTACTCCCTCCGTCTGGAATTACTTGTCATCAAAATGGATGTGTCTAGAACTAAAATACATCTAGATACATCCATTTCAATGACACGTATTTTCGGACGGAGGGAGTACAAGATTCGACTCCATGTTGTAGCTTTACCTCTAACAATAGAAGAAAAAATATGTGACGTTGGACCATCCGATCGAGAGGGGCCGAGAGGTAGAAAATGATGCACATGCAGCGACGTAGCGAACTGGAGAAGTAGAGCTAAGGCGGTTTCGAACGAAGATATACCTGAAGGTCGTCGGGATGTGGATAGGTGGGCGACGAGAGGCCGGATCCGCCCATAGGCAACGATCAAGGGATCGGAGGACCTCCTGCGCCGGCGCTCGGCCTGAGATAACGTTGTGGCCGGCAGTGGGTCTCCTCCCTCACTGTCGACGACGGCCTAAACACTGCCCCACCTCCACTTCACCGGTGGAGGGGGATACGTCCGGATCTGTAACCAGTGGTGAGGATAGAAAGCCAGTGTTTTTTGAAGGGAGAAAGATAGTGTTATTACCCCTATCTTGTTTAGATCTGGAGAGGATGAGAGTGTGTGAATAAAGCAACCCTAGCAACCAAGCGCGGAGGCTCCAACCTATATATATGCAGTGGGGTAGTTTTCCCTTTTCACTCCATCAAAACAATCGTTTGAAATTGTGTACTACTACATGTCAGGTCGCGGTTTTTTTAGTTGTTGATTGTTTTTTGAGATAGCTACCCGCTTGTTCCAAGTGATGTTATGGTGTGCCAGGTCGCACTTTGTATCGTTCAAGTCTGGTACTACAAGACCCTCCATTAAATGAACAACCACCCCCTCGTGAAAATTGTGAACAAGCCCACGGCTAAAATTAGCGGAAACATGGATTGCCCCAACATGCATTATTATTTATATTTTCTACTCCCTCCATTCCTAAATATAAGTCTTTTTTATTAGCCACACCTAAGAGAAGATTTATTTTATTAGCAGTGAACCCCACATGTCATAGACACAAAAATTGTGGCAAGATTCCCTTAGGCAAGCCAAAGTGTGCCTAACAATTTGAGCAACTCAGGTTAGGCAAGTGTGTCAAGTGTGGGAAAAATAATGTGGCAACATAAGACAAACATAGTCACAATCCAAACAGCCCCGTAATTTTTTGTGACATGGATGAAAATTTGGTTAGTTAAATTTATAGTCAAAATTTGGCAAGGTGCATCAAATCAACACATGCAAGTATCAAAAGGAAAGTCACGACATGCATGCATGTGTTGTGCTCCCTCCGTTTCCAATTATAAGTCTTCTTTAGAGATTGCAACAAGTGACTACGTACGAAGAAGAATATGTCTACTCCTACATACGAAGTAGCCCATTTGAAATGTGTAAAAAGACTTATATCGAGTGCAGTGCTTTGATGTGTCGCGTCAAATCGTACAAGACCGAGAAATTTGATTACTACAACGCCTCTCCTCATGGATCGAGCTCGGTGTTTGATCGCACCTGCCTTTGGCTGCATGACGGAGGGCCAACCACCTGTTGGGCCCACATCATGGACGCATAAGCGAGGAGCATAAGTAGAAGCTTCGCTACACGCTATCCCTCCCGCACGAGGTGGACGGACATGCAGCAAAGGGATTCGATACTATAGAAGTAGGATTAACATCATTGTTCGTCTTCTCAAGAGGTGAAGATCAAAGCGCAACCCGAGCGTGGCGATTCAACGCTGCGTGTGGTGCGGTTCCTTGAGTACCAGCCAGGGCTCTTGCATGAGACAAAATTGCTATTGTTTAACAACTAAACTCCATTATCCATTGGTTGATACTCATTCGCATAGGTCCACGCGCTTAGCACCGTTTCCTCCTGGGTCACCAATTTTTATTTGCTAATTAATAGCATTGCATGCAATGAACTAGACATTGCAAGTCATTAAAAGCATGCGCACCTCTCATCTCTTATTGGTTGATATGTCAAGAAACAAGAAACAAGGTAGAAGTTAATGCACCGCGCCTAAGTGTTTTGGGACTATTTGGTTTTAAGTAAGATGACTTACACACCTAGACGGAGGGAGTAGTATAGCCCATAAACGGAAAGGAGTATTTGCCTTTCTAGAGATTTCAACAAGTGACTAGACTACACCATGTGCAAGACTCCCTCCCTTCGGTTTATAGGGCTCAAATCTCAAATCTCATGAACCAAGGCATTTTGCGATTGGAGGAATGTATCTCATACTTTACAAAACTACCCTAATTAAACTCATGCATTAATTATGTAGTTCTCTCGTTTTCCTCTCCGCCTTGGTCGCGGTGCACAATATTGAGCACTCCTATATGAATACCTGCTCTATCTACATGAGGGACATTTCAAAGCATCCGGGCCCGCGTGCCATCCACCAAATCACAGCGAGGTGCTACAGTCGAGACTCACCTGTCACCCCGGTGTGGCCGTCATGACCCGTCATATCACAAAACCCACACCTTTACCAGTAGTGGTAAGGTGGCCTCTAAGTTGGACTGGACGAAGCAACCATCATTTCACTGGAATGCTCGTTCAAGCCCTTTCTTCCCTTTCTTGAAGAAAACCTCACTCCAGGCTACTCACTTCTGCCATTTTTCTTACTGCAAGCGAAGGAAAGGTGGGCGAATCAGTTATGCTGCTATATTTTCATTCCAAGAATCTTCTTTTTGTGAAGCACCGACCGATTCTCACATCCTATTCTTTTCCCGTTTTCATTGCGATTGCGGTTTCCTTTCGATTGCTTTTTGTTTGTCAGTTCATTGATGGATCCTGGAGCACTAGGCAAAGAGTTGTCGGCGGACAACCCACTGGAGACAGCGATCTCCAGGAAGCGATCACCGACCAACGAGTTGACCATGTTGGCGGGCCAACCCATGGAGACGAAGAACTCCAAGAAACAAGCACTGGCCAAAGAGTTGAGGACGTTGGCGGACAAACTCCTCAAAGAAAGTTGGAAGAAGAGCAAGGGCCCCACAGTGCATACCCCAGGAACTCTGATTGCCACCTATGTGAGGCTCAAGACCGAGTTTGAGGAGATATTCGCCATTGAGAAGCGGTATTCCCCAGCAAGGTGATGGCCCCCATCGAGGGGCGAGGAGATGGCCCCGGAGGATGAGATCCCCGGTGAGCTGCACAAGGTAAAAATAATGGCTCATTACCATAGTTGTGGTTTTGATTATTTGCAATGTGCTTGCTAATATGTTAGGGTTGTGCAGGTGCGGTGGGCGTCCTGATGATTCCGATGTCGTGGCCCGTCCTGTTGGCATCGCCCGAGATCGATTCGATGCCGCTGTCCATCCTGTGGACATCGGCCGAGATCGATTCGATGTCGGTCGATCCTGTGGACATCGCCCAAATCGATTCCCATGCCGCTGTCCGTCTGTGGTCATTGCCCGAGAGATCGATGACAAGAAATAGTTGGTCGCACTAATCCTTCAGTGTAGTTTGCATTGCCCTATGTTTAATTACCAGAACGATGCGTGTTATCAAACCATCTTAGGGCTAGTGCACTATCTTGTGTGGGCGGATCTTGCTACTTTTGTTTGATAGTGAATCATGCGATGAATCATGCGAACCCTCTCCGAGTTATGGAAACAGATGTATCCTTGCCAGCTTTTGATGTAATATATAGCATGCTTAGATGTAAGTTTGAACTGTTTATCATATCAGCAGGGCTTGTTTGATGATTCTTGGTGTTAGTATGCTAGCTACTATGCGAGCTATAGTACTTGCAAAACACTCACCAAGAGAAACGTTGGGGCTGATGAGCTCGTGGTACGCTTATACTTATCCCTCATCGATCGACCAATAGCCATAGCTCCTAAAATTGTAGGCTTAGCGATCAATCAGACAATAGTCGACATACATTCAGGCCTCATTTGGTTCATAGGGTAGGAAAATCATAGCAAAAGTACAGAGAATGTGCAACACAAAATCATAGCAGTGCAGAGACATACTCCCTCCATTCCAAAATAGATGACCTAGACGGGCTAGTTTGGCCTAGTGGGTTTCAGTGATATGACGTGGTACAGTGCCGTCCAGTCTTCGCGTGTGGTAGCAGTATTGCGGGTACAGTAAGTTTTCTTGAAGAAGCAGAATTCAACGAAGTCATGATGGTTCCTTCGTCCGAACAACTTACAGTGGGAAAGGTTGGGCCTGCGATACGACCGAGGTAGACTAGGATAATTTTGTGCATGGCAGGTGGACCAGGATGGTCGACGTTCCACATGTCGGCGAATGAAAGTATTCTTTCCGATATAGAGGACGAGCAACGTGAAGGAAATATGCCCTAGAGGCAATAATAAATGTTATTATTTATTTCCTTATATCATGATAAATGTTTATTATTCATGCTAGAATTGTATTAACCGGAAACATAATACATGTGTGAATACATAAACCTACAGAGTGTCACTAGTATGCCTCTACTTGACTAGCTCGTTAATCAAAGATGGTTATGTTTCCTAACCATGAACAAGGAGTTGTTATTTGATTAATGGGATCACATCATTAGTTGAATGATCTGATTGACATGACCCATTCCATTAGCATAGCACCTGATCGTATAGTTTGTTGCTAGTGCTTTTCTTCATGACTTATACATGTTCCTATGACTATGAGATTATGCAACTCCGTTTGCCCGAGGAACACTTTGGTGCTACCAAACGTCACAACGAATCGGGTGATTATAAAGGTACATTACAGGTGTCTCCGAAGGTACATGTTGGGTTGGCATATTTGAGATTAGGATTTGTCACTCCGATTGTCGGAGAGGTATCTCTGGCCCTCTCGGTAATGCACATCACATAAGCCTTGCAAGCATTGCAACTAAATGTGTTAGTTGTGAGATGATGTATTACGGAACGAGAAAAGAGACTTGCCGATGTT
This sequence comes from Aegilops longissima, assembly GCA_021605205.1. Lineage (NCBI taxonomy): Eukaryota > Viridiplantae > Streptophyta > Magnoliopsida > Poales > Poaceae > Aegilops > Aegilops longissima. Next base: position 324,988,417 of record CM038677.1, read on the forward strand.
GAGATTGAACTAGGTATTGGATACCGGCGATCAAATCTCGGGCAAGTAACATACCGATGACAAAGGAACAACGATGTTGTTATGCGGTCCGACCGATAAAGATCTTCGTAGAATATGTAGGAGCCAATATGGGCATCCAGGTCCCGCTATTGGTTATTGACCAGAGAGGTGTCTCGGTCATGTCTACATAGTTCTCGAACCCGTAGGGTCCGCACGCTTAAAGTTTCGATGGCGCTTATTATGAGTTTATATGATATTGATGTACGAAGGTTGTTGAGTCCGGATGAGATCACGGACATGACGAGGAGTCTCGAAATGGTCGAGACATAAAGATTGATATATTGGAAGCCTATGTTTGGACTCCGGAATCACTCCCGTGAAATTGGGAATTTTATCGAGTACCGGGTTACTGAACCCCCGGGGAGTCAATGGGCCTTGATGGGCCTTAAGGGAAAGAAAAAGGGGCCCTATGCTGGCGCAGCCTTCCCCTTCCCTAGTCCTATTAGGATTAGGAGAAGGGGTGGCGCCTCTCTCCCTCTCCCTGGTCAAACCCTAGTTGGACTAGGATTGGGGAATCCTACTCCCGGTGGGAGTAGGACTCCCGGCGCAGCCATAGGTGGCCGCCAGCCCCTCCCTTCCCTCCTTTATATACAGGGGCAGAGGGCACCCATGACACACAAGTTGATCATTGAGATCGATTCCTTAGCCGTGCAGGTGCCCCCTTCCACCAAATTACACCTCAAATATACCGTTCTATGGAGCTTAGGCGAAACCTCTGCGCCGGTGGAACATCATCATCATCACCACGCCGGTCGTCGATTGAAACTCTCCTCAACACTCGGCTGGATCGGAGTTCGAGGGACGTCATCGAGCTGAACGTGTGCAGAACTCGGAGGTGCCGTCGTTCGTACTTGGATCGGTTGGATCGGGAAGAAATACGACTACTTCCTCTACGTTAATGTCAACGCTTCCTGTTCTTTGTTCTACGAGGGCGTGAGACAACACTCTCATCTCGTTGCTATGCATCACCATGGTCTTGCGTGATCGTAGGAAAATTTTTGAAATTACTACGTTCCCCAACACAACGAGTATTCATTTTTTATTTTTGATGAAAACTATTGGCTCCACTGTTACGACGGAGGAGTGTGAAACACGGCATCCCAGTGAACTTGGCATGTGCACCACTCCCTCCTTCCTCATGTAATGCCCAGGTTACAGCTTTTTCTCACTTTCTCTCTATCTATTTCCTCTAAAATGTTTTTTACCTTTCTTTTTTTAAGACACAATTGTTTTTTATGCCTTTTTTTAGAATTATTTTTTTAATACCTAGGAGCACATGTAGAGACGGGCTCTTGCAAAGCCCACTCCTTGACTTTGTCAATGCCTCTCTCTCCTCCACATAAGGAGTACTACTTGCTATGCATGCATGCGGCGGGCAGCTGGCATCTTGAGGGGCCAGGGCGGTGATAGCGGGCTCCAGAAGCGGTCCGGACTCCAGAATAATTTTGGTTTTTACAGTATTTCTTTCTCAATTGACAGGTAGGCCCGCGTAGATAGATAAAGAACACGAGCTGATGAGGCGCATGCAGACTGTTTGACTGGTCAACCAGACAAATACAGAGCTATATGATGAGCCAATGACCGTATAATCACCATATCTCGTATACAATGATCAAAGTGAGCTGTCAAGACAAGTTCGATGACCCCCAATGCATTTTACTCGGTAATAAATGACCAGGATTGAAGGGGAATCCAAATTTGCTTCATCTTCTGTCCTTGAGCTCTTGACAAACCAATGCACTATACGGTTGTCCGGCCACTCCACCCCAGAGCTCTCACCAAGCGTCGTTCATGCCACCGCGCCGCACACTAACCGGTAAGGTAGTGATGGCATCCCGCCGCGCCGAGTTCCTCTCCGCCCACGACTGCACACAAAATGGTAGGGAAGCGATGGCATCCCGCCGTGCCGAGTTCATCGCCGCTCGCGACCTCACAACTACGTGGGAGGAATTTGAAGATGCCAAGGCCGAATGGGCGGTAGAGCAAGAGGCCGCCAAAGCCGCACAGAGGGAGCGGAAAATTCAGAAAGCACTCAAGAAAAGAGAGGCCCGCCGCCGCAAGAAAGAAAAGGACGCACGCGCTACTACGGAGAGGTCGGCGGAGATCCAAGCACGGTGGGGTGTCGCCGACAAAGCCGGGAAGGAGAACGACGGCATCTGGCTAGCATGTGAGAAGTAGTAGTACTAGTAGTTAGTGTGTGTGTCTGTGTCTGAGTGCGAGCATGTACCAATTCTACTAGTTACTACTGTAGTTTTTAGAGCAAATTACCAGTACATTAGCTTAGACTAAATGGAAAATTTCCTATCCTAAGCATCAAATGGCATCTCTTTCTCTATAGGAATTGAGATGCATGTCATCTCTCTTCCTATGATTTTCATATTCCTATCCTATGAACGAAAGGAGGCCTCTGTTGGAGTAACTACTATAGCTAGTAGTACTGTTGGTACAGTAGTTTTCTTCAAGAAGCGGAATTCAACGAAGTCATGATGGTTCCTTTGTCCGAGCAACTTCAAAGTGGGAAGTGGGCCTGTGATTTGATGGCTCATTAGTCATTGTTACTGCGGTATGCGACGACCGGGTGACTCTCCTTGAGTTCTGCAAGGCATGGCAAGTGGACCAGGATGGTCGACGTCCCACATGTTGGCGAACGGAAGTATTCTTTCCGATATCAAGGAGCAAGGAAACCGCGTGGTAAAGTATCACTACTGATTGGTTCACAAAAAAAATTAGTATCACTGCCGATTTATAATTACTTTTTATTTCTGATGAATGCTAGCGTTTCAACTCTTACGATGAAGGGTGCCAAACACGACACATGCTGGATGTCCAGCCTGACGAGGCCGTGCCTGAGGAAGCTCCTGGTCGTCCGCCCCGCGAGGGTCTTGTGCTTGTGTTGATGAATATGGGCTGTCCTGAGCCTCCTTTGAGCCAAGCTGGAGGAACTCCGTAGGGTCAGCTGTGTCGTCGTAGCGAGGAGGCAGGTCTGGCTTGAACTTGGCGGGCCACGCGATGCCGCGCAGCTCGGAGGTGAAGGCGCGGCAGCCCGCCGTGGCCGCGGGGGGCCTCGGACGGCAGAGAGCTTGGTCTTGTGGGCCTCCCTGCGCCCTTGGCTGGGGCTCTGCAGGTCTTGACGTGTTGGAGCGGGGAGCGCTCGGGCAGCTTCTTGCGGGCGAGGAACTTCTTGACAGCTCTGCTCTTGCCGCGCCGGCGCCTGGCGGAAGGGGTTCCGCCCAGGGGCCACGCGCCTTGGGGCTAGGGCGCCTTCTTGAGGAGGAGGCGGTTGAGGCGCCCCGGGAGCTTCATCGCCAGCAGCAGGGCGGGTGCATCTGCAGCGAGACGGACGGCGCGGGGCGCCTCTGCAGCAGCTGACGAAGCTCGGCGACTTCGGTCGAGCCATTCTTCGAGACGCTATCGACGGGCGGTAGCGCAGAGCTCGCTTGCCGCGGTGAGTGCAGCTCGGGCCTCCATGGCCTTGGGCGACGTGATTTAAGAGCCAGCGGGTGAGCGGAGGCGTGGCGGTGCGGCCGCCCCGCCTCATGGACGGGTGCTGGGGCGATGCTGCTGCTCGTTTCCTGGGGGCGGTGGCGGCGTTAACGGCAAGTGACGAGGAACGATGAGGGCGCCCGCCGACGGAGCTGTCTGGGCGATATGGGAGGCGAGGCGGCTCGGCGCTTCGGTCGGCCCGGCAGGCGTCGACATGGTTGCGGTGGTCGGGGAAGAACGAGGCGATTAAAGGCAGATTCCGGCGCACTTTACCGGGCGCGCCAAATGTCGGATTTCGGGTTCCGCACTTTTGAGGTTCGAACACTGGGGTGCGGAGATCCAACCCTCCACCGCCTCGCACCTCACCAATCGCAGGACCTAAACTACTAAAATGTAACAGCACAAAAGACACAAGATTTATACTAGTTAGGGCCACCGTTGTGGTGTAATACCCTACTCTAGTTTGTGGCATGGTGGATTGCCTCCGGGGCTGATGAGGAACAGTATAAGGAAGAACAGCCTCGCGAGGGTCTGTTCTTGGTGGGTGTGATGAACTACTAGGTGGTGTCCCGTCGCTCTAGCTTGAGGATCGGGTCTCTGTCTTTCTCTGGATTCCGGATCTGGATGCCGATCGTTCCGATCCCCTACTCTAAGTGTGGCTACTCCTATTTATAGGTGAAGGCCCTGGGCCTCTTCCCAAATATTGAGCGGGAAGGGCGCCAACAATTGGCCATTTTGAAGGGGAACAGCGGGTACACGTATCCTGACTAAAGTTGGTCCTCGCCTGCCAAAGGCTCTGGTGGCGACGCCTGCTTGGGCTCCACGATGACTCCCTTCCAGCCATTGGGGCTGGTCTTGGTCTTGTTGCACCGAAACGGATGCCTTTGCTTGATGCTCTCGCCTGCGCTTGCTCCCTTTGCACCAAAGAGGAAGGAGGACGCTGGGCTGGCGCGCGCCAGCCGGGCGCCCTTGGTCGTCATGGCTTGCATCATGGGCACCTCGCGAGGTACCACCTTGAACTCTCCGCCTCCTCATGAGCCCGGCTGACGAGGCCGTGCACGAGAAGCTCCGGTCGTCCGCCCATGAGGCTTGGCCCCTCGCGAGGGTCTTGTGCTTGTGTTGATGAAGATGGGCTGTCCTGAGCCTCCTTTGAGCCAAGCCGCAGGTCATGGCGAACTGGTTTCCCATGGCGCTCAAGGACGGGCCCGCACTGCTCCTGAATCGGCCCCGTGCACGCATCTCTTCCTCGGGCCGAGATGCGTACCGCTTCATCACCAACTTCAGTACTCGCGACCGCCACCTGCCGTGGCGACATGCGCCGTATCAAGCAGCAACTGGGGAAACCCGCAAAGTACATCCAGCGCTTCAACAACGCTGCTACTCAAGATCCCTGGTAAAGGAGGAGGCCATCATCTTCTGCCTTCTCCGGGCGTCGCGACGTCAAGATGAAGAAGGAGCTGGCGATGCATGAAGATCTGTGCACCTCCCCGAGCTGTTCAACTTGGCGACCAAGTGCGCCAGGGCTGAGGAGGGGCGCCTCTCCCTCCTCGAGCTGCCTGCCGCGGATCCCGAAGAAAAGAAGTCCAAGGCCAAGGACGTGAACCGCAAGGGGGCTGCCGTGCTCGCAGCCGAACCAGACACCAAGCGAGGCAGAGATCAGCCCGAGTCCTCCAAGGGCAGCCGGTACTGCATGTACCACGACCTCCACACCCACAACACCAATGAATGTCAAGAGCTCCGGCCGTCGCTGAAGGAAGTCGGCAGACGCCCGAGCACAGCCGACCGGGGCTACGGCCGAGAGGAGGAAGGAATGCGGGGCGCTTAGGAAGACCTCGCCCAGCGCCAAGGGTGGCGCGACCAACCTCGCGAGGACCCGCTGGCAAGACCCACCTCGCGAGGGAGGCTGGAGGGATCAGCCTCGAGGATCGCCCGCAGGGAACGCAGCCTCCCTCTCCACGCCGCCACTAAGGAGAATTAAAGACCGCCATCGGGGCGAGGGGCTGGGGCTTCCGGAAGCGCGGCGATCGCTTGCATCCCGGGAGGAGCTCAAGCCCGAGCCTCTCAACGCATCTTCAAGCAGTTCGCCTGCGAAGCGAATGCAGTCCTCCCAAGCTCGAGGCCACGCGCCCTCTCGGTGGTCGGCGTGCGCCATCACGTTCAGCTCAATGGACCAGCTCAAGTCGCGCAGCCACAGCGGAGTTCTCCCGATGCTTTGTTCCCAATCATCAGAATGTGCTAGTCACCAAGACCCTCATCGACGGCGGAGCAGGGCTCAACGTCCTGTCCGTGGAGACATTCAACAATCTTCAAGTGCCTTACAGTCAGCTTCAGCCAACCAAGCCTTTCTCCGGAGTCACCGACGGCTCCACGGTCCCGATCGGGCAGGTCCGCCTTCCTGTCACCTTCGGGGCTTTTCGTGGTTCTAAGCCTGACAGTAGAATGGAGGGTAGGTATGGAGAGGCAAGATCCTAGCTATGGAGTAGTTGTATACGCAAGAGATTTACGAGTTCAGGCCCTTCTCGGAGGAAGTAACAGCCCTACGTCTCGGAGCCCTGAGGCGGTCGACTGGATTATTTGCGTATGTGTTACAGGGGTGCGAACCCTTCTACCTGTGGAGGGGGGTGGCTTATATAGAGTGCGCCAGGACCCAGACAGCCCACGTAGCAGAGCGTTTAAGGTACGTTAAGGCTAGGCGTTACTGGTAACACCTTACATAAAGTGTCATTAAGATCATAAAGACTATTTAACTACCGACCGTTTGGATACCGAGTGGCTCTTGGACTCTTGGTGGTCGAGTGGATCTTCATAGTCGAGTGCCTTTGAATTAGTCGAGTGGGAGTCTACCAAGTCGACTGGAAGGCTGCTTCTCTTGTGAGTGTCCTTGTGGAAGGTACCTTTGGGCAGACCTATGACCCTACCCCAGGTACATGACTTCATCATTAGCCCCCGAATGGATCGAGGTTTGAGTGAGGAAGGAGTTGATAATCTTTCTGACCTATTCTTCGTGTTGTGAGTGCGTCTTACTCGATCAACGACCTTTTGGTGATGGCATCAACCTTCTTTTCAGCCGCCTTGATCCATTCTTCACATTCGCCGAGTGAACTTTGTGAACCTCAAGATTTCGGCGGCGGATCTGAGGAAATCTGTTATCTGACGAGTCGCTTCCTGCGGTTAGCGGATTTCACGGGATCCGAATTTTGGGAAGCGCGAAGCGGAGAAAAACCGCCGCACTCGGATGGGATAAGACGATGATGCCTCGATCCTCGCGCCGCCTTTTACGCCACGTCGCGTGCTCGCGCTACTGATGGATCGTGGCAGGATTACTCGGCCTCTTGGTCATCACTCGAAGCGACCTCATATAAGGCGTTGGACCGGCATTTTGAACAGTCGCCCTGATTTCTCCTCTCTCGCCTCCAAAAGCTTTCTCGCCACGCCGTCGTCTCGCCCGCGCAGCTTCAGTTCCTTTTTCGCGGCGACCATGGTGAAGGACAGGACCGCCCCGAACGCAGGTGAAGAAGACGGCAGCGAGGCCAAGGGAGAGCGCCCAGTCGAGGCGGCTCCTCCTCGGTCCAAGCTGCCGCAGGCTGGGTCGAGGGAGATCGGATCGATCGACCATCACCGAAAAAGACCTCACCGATCTGGCCAATGAAGGACTAATCCCCCGGGGTCGGCGGGGCTTCCAGCCGCGGAGTGGCAACCGCAGCCGAAGAGGGTGAGTCGTCCTCTTGGCCACCCACGTAGATAAGGGTTTTTCGCTGCCGCCCAATCTTTTTTCTCGGGGTTTCGAACTTTTTCGGCGAAGCTCCACCATTCCACCCCTAACTCCATTGTGTATCTGGCTGCTTCGCTTTCGCTCTGCGAAATTTCTGGGTTATCGACCGCATTGGGGTCTTTTCAAGCATATATTCACCTATCGCTTCTCGGACGGTGAAGAAAGCGAGCCCAATGACGAAAAAGACCCAAGTAATCCAAATGTGTGGGGGACTCGGAGTCCAGATGAGGGGGAAGAGCGCTTTTCCAGCTATGACTCTCCCTGACTTGGTTAGAGGGTGGCAGTCGACCTGGTTTTACTGCCAAGACCAGCCGACACCGGGGCAGTCGACCGGGCTCCCTCCTTTCTTCATGAGTCGAGTGAACAAGCCGTCTTCCCTGAAGGTGTTGCCAGAGGAAAAGGCTCAAGTGAAGCTTCTGATGGAGCGTGTAGTCCAGCTCATTCGCGAAGGGGTGACCGACATGGATCTCCTGGAGGTTTTTCTGCGACGGCGTATCCAGCCACTCCAATACCGAGGTCATCCGATGTGGATGTACTCCGGTACGGATGATACCACTCGGGTCCATCCGGAGGAGGTTGTGACGCCATCTTTGGAGAAGTGGATCACTGCCATCACGAAATAAGGACAACCCTCGCGAGCTAGGAGGATTCCACCACTCGACGGAGTTACCAACGGACAAAGGTATCATTATTTATCTTCGATTGTGATTACGAGCATTCATTCTGTTTTGATGTCAATTTAAATCGGTGATTGTTACCTTGTTTTGTTGTCTTCTAGGTCACCACCAAGATGTACTCGATGCCCAACGGGGCGCAGGAAGCAGCCGAAGAAGAAAAAGGAAGTGGAGGTGAGAGTCCGGAGGAATGGGAGTCCAACGGTGAAGAGGATGAGGAGGATGACGACTCTGATGATGATGAGGAGGAAGAAGAGGAGGAAGAAGAGGAGGAAGATGCCGACCCTCCTCGCTCAGAAGGAAGGTCCAAGGCGACGCACGACCCGATGGCCGGGCATGGTAAAGCTGTTGTGCCCACCGGTCAGTCGACGAAGCGACCTAGGACGACTTCTCCTGCGCCAACTGAGAAGCCACCGAAGCAACCTCGAGCGACGTCATCGAAGCCGGCGAAGGCCCTGCCCAAGATGCGAATGGTCATCCCCACCATCTCCGGGTAACCAACAGAACCTTGTATTTCCTTTTTCAACAGGGTGAATTTTTTAGTCGACGCGATGGTGATCAGCGAGACTAATGAAATCTGCAGCGCCGCTACCTCGAGACTTCGCCAAGCACGATGACCAGGAAATGGAGGATCGGCCACTTCCAATCTTGGTAAGATCTACGAGATTTCACTTTTACCGATCGGAGCTTCTCGGTCGATTGGACTTCAATGTTTATTTTCGACCTCTCTTGCAGTTCGCCTCACGTCATTGATCTTCACGATGATTACGAGGAAGTGCCATTGAGGAAGAGGAGGAACAAGAAAGTGCCTGCACTGGCAAGGCTGCTCAGGTTCTGGCGACTCTGAGGCGTTGATTTACGAGGAGGCAATCCCTCGGACTTCTGTATCTTTTGCTGTACCAGCGACGAAGTGCCCGACCCACTTCATCGGTGATGATCCACCGTCTCTCTTTCCCACACCCGTCCGGGAAGACCAAGTAAGTGCTGCTAAAGAGGCCATCGCCCGGGCAGGGATCATGATGGAGGCGGTGAAAGCGGTAGAGAGGCAAGTCGGTGACCTATGGCGCCAGTTCAGCTCTCCAGAGCAATGTCCAAGTAAGTCAGTCGTCACTTGCTTTGTTAGGATATACTATCTGAAACTGCTTTCTTCTAGAAATTTCCATATCTGTACACCCAGTGGGTGTGTGTGTCATTTGAACTTTTGTGGGGGCACGCTGAGTGCACCCACTGGGTGTAGTCCCCGAGACCATGGTCGACTGCATGCGGTCGGCTATGGTCTTTATCTGTGATCTTCTTCACTCGACTTGGTCGGACCAAGTTTAATGGAACCAGTAAAACCGGTGGGGAGCACGCTAAGTGCACCCACCGTGTGTATCCCGAGACTATAGTCATTGCGTGCGATTGACTGTAGTCTAAAGAACTGTTTTTTATGCGGCTGACGGCGACGACTAGCCATGTTTTAGAATCATAGCCTTTTTGCCTCTTTTGGTGTTGATCAGAACCAAATTGGTAAACCGATGGGGGCATACGCTTGAGTGCACCCGGCTGAGTGTAATCCCGAGACTATCGTCGAATGTTTTATTCGACCGTAGTCTTAGAAATGCTACTATATTTCCTTAGTCACTCGGAAGTGATCTGTTTTTTATGTCTTTTGTTGGTTGACTCTTATAGTAGAGATCTTGCGAGCTTGTGGCTCGCTACTGCGAGTTAGAGAAAAAAGCAGATTCAGCTCAACCTCGATTTGAAGCTTGCTCGGGAGAACTTGCGGAAGCCTGCAGGACGAAGCAAAAGGTATGGCTGGTGAGAATTTTGGACTGCCTCTGTTTTTACTGCTCATTCTCAACTCTGTTCTCATTGTTGCTTTGCGAGATAAAGCTGGAAGAAACTTTGAAGAAGAAGGACCTTGACCTTGCGAGAGGCCTGAGAAGGCGGCTTTGGAAAAACAAAGCTCATTGAAGAAGAAGCTTGCCTCGGTCGACAAACTTGAAGATGAAAATACCAAGCTGAAAGCCTCTCTTGTGTGGCTAACAAAGGAAGTCGATCATTGAAGAATGACAAGAATATTAAATCGACAAGGTTGGCCAGTGGCGGATAAGCGAAATGACACAGGAGATTTATCTTGGAGGGTTAAGCCAAGAAGCTGTTTCTCATGCTTGAAGGTAATCTCTTTTATCCAAGCTGTCTTGCTCTCACGGCTCATCATATGATCTTCATTTTGAATCTGAGTTGTGTTTTCAGATTCTGCCAAAACTTTGAAGAAGAAACCAGTCAGTGGAAACCACTTTGGACCCCATCAACTCTCCTGTGAAGGACGAAGCTGCTATGAATGTGCTCCGACTGGAATCTCGCGTTGCTAAGCGCGATGGATTATCTTGCTTTCGATTGAAAGTTGCATTGTGAAGGATCGACTCGACTCTCCGGCGAGCAGACTCTCCAGAATGATCTTGAATCTTTGATGACTCGACTAAATGAGATTCCAAGTCAAGTGCAAGAATGGAAGAAGTAAATGCCGGTGTGGTGCTGATGTTGCCTTATCTCTGGTTCGTGTCCACTTTGCAAGGAAGCGCAAGAGGACAAGCTGGTGTCTCTCAAGGTTGCCAATACCGGAAGCACGACTTGAGATCTTTCATGGAGACTTTCGTCGCTGCTGCTACCCGTATTGCCGGCGGAATCGACCTCGACCAGTTCGTTGCACCTTCGACCCTCCGGAGGATAAAAACTTCTAAGTCCCACTTTAAATTTGCCTCGGAATGCCGAGTGGTTTACTGTAACCGATAAACTTTAACTGAACTTAACGCTGAGCACCTTTGGATCCGTGGGGCGTTTATCCAGAACTTGATTTTTTCTTTTAACATGCTTTGCTTGCCTTGAGAGAACTTTGTTCTTCATTTGAAAGATATTCGTTGAAATTCCAATCGACTTGGGCTTCATCTATCTTGCGGTAGAGACCGACCTCGTCGTCCTTGCGAATTGGGATGGACCGACGTTGTACTTGTGGCGAAGCTCGAAGGAGGAGGTAGCGATCGACCTGCACTCGTCGTCCTTGCGGATTGGAATGGACCGCACGTTGTACTTGTGGCGAAGCTCTGAAGGAGGAGATAGCAGTCGACCTGCACCTCGTCGTCCTTGCGAATTGGGATGGACCACACGTTGTACTCGTGGCGAAGCTCCGAAGGAGGAGGTAGCAGTCGACCTGCACCTCGTCGTCCTTGCGGATTGGGATGAATTTCTTACTTAGGCGAGTACTGTGCTGCAGCTAAGCCCCCGAGTGGGAGGTTTGCTCTCCACTCAGTAGGATTTTTATTACTTAGGCGAGCACTAGGCTGCAGCTAAGCCCCCGAGTGGGAGGTTTGCTCTCCACTCGGTAGGATTTCTATTACTTAGGCGCAGCACTGGCTGCAGCTAAGCCTCGAGTGGGAGGTTTGCTCTCCACTGGTGGGATTTTTTATTACTTAGGCGAGCACTGGCTGCAGCTAAGCCTCCGAGTGGGAGGTTTGCTCTCCACTCGGTAGGATTTTTATTACTTAGGCGAGCACTGGCTGCAGCTAAGCCCCGAGTGGGAGGTTTGCTCTCCACTCGGTAGGATTTTTATTACTTAGGCGAGCACTGGCTGCAGCAAAGCCCCCGAGTGGGAGGTTTGCTCTCCACGGTAGGATTTTTATTACTTAGGCGAGCACTGGCTGCAGCTAAGCCCCAGTGGGAGGTTTGCTCTTCACTCGGTAGGATTTTTATTACTTTGGATGTTTGAGGCGAATCCTTGGGCTGTTATAAGCCCCAGCGGGAGGCTGGCTCACCACTCGGCAGGGTTTGAATACTTAGGCGAGTACTTGGATTGTAGCTAAGCCTCCCGAGCGGGAGGCTGGCTCATCACTCGGTGGGATTTTGGGTACTTAGGCGTAGTACTTGGACTGAGCTAAGCCTCCGAGCGGGAGGCTGGCTCGCCACTCGGTAGGATTTTGGTTACTTAGGCGAGTACTTGGACTGCAGCTAAGCCCCCGAGTGGGAGGCTGGCTCGCCACTCGGTAGGATTTTGATTACTTATGCGAGTAATTGGACTGCAGCTAAGCCCCCGAGTGGGAGGCTGGCTCGCCACTCGGTAGGATTTTGATTACTTAGGCGAGTACTTGGACTGCAGCTAAGCCCCCGAGTGGGAGGCTGGCTCGCCACTCCGTAGGATTCTGAATACTTAGGCGAGTACTTGGACTGCAGCTAAGCCCCCGAGTGGGAGGCTGGCTCGTCACTCGGTAGGATTTTGAATACTTAGGCGAAGCGGATCCCCAGCTAAGTCCCCGAGTGAGAGACTGGCTCACACTCGGAAATGATTTTTTTTACAAACTTAGGTGAATCGGATTCGCAGCTAAGCCACCCACTGGGGGGAATTCCAACAAAAAGCGATATCAATCACTGGGAAAATTATAACATTCTTGTCTTAGATAAACAAACTACAGAAGTACTTTTATTACATCTCAACTGAATGAGTTTTAAGTGTAAAAGGGGCGGAGCAGCTCCGCGTTCCAAGCTCGAGGCTCGTTGATCTGGCGATCAACGTTGTAGAGATGATATGCTCCATTGTGGAGGACTCTTGTGACGATGAAGGGACCTCCCCAAGTGGGAGCAAGCTTGTGTGGTTTCTGTTGATCCACTCGGAGGACCAAATCTCCCTCTTGGAAGGCTCGACTCTTCACATTTCTAGCATGGAATCGACGCAAGTCTTGCTGATAGATAGTCGAGCGGATCAAGGCCATCTCTCTTTCCTCTTCTAAGAGGTCGATTTACATCTTGCCGGGCTTGTTCTCGCTTCCTCTTCGAGTATAGCTCGACCGAGGCGCATTGTGAAGCAGTCACTCGGCAGAACCGCTTCAGCTCCATAAACCGGAAGAATGGAGTTCTCCCGATCGACCGATTAGGAGTGGTCCTCAATCCCGGAGAACTGATGGAAGTTCGTCGACCCAAGCTCCGCTGCGTGTTTGAGATCATGCATCAGCCGAGGTTTCAACCTTTGAGAATGAGACCGCTTGCACGCTCGCTTGCCTGCTCGACCGAGGATGAGCCACTAAAGCATAGTCGACCAGCGTGCCTTGAGAGGCGAAGGCTTTGAACTTGTCATTATCGAAGTTCACCCATTATCGCTGATGATGCTATGCGGAACTCCATATCTGAATATCAACTCTCGATGAAGCCGATAGCAAGGCATGCATCGAGGTTCTTGATGGGCTTGGCTTCAATACACTTGGTGAACTTGTCGATCGCTACTAGCAAATGAGTGAAGCCGCTTACGCCAGTCCTCAACGGTCCAATCATGTCCAATCCCCAAACAGCGAAGGGCCAAGCGAGTGGAATGGTCTTCAAAGTGAGGCTGGCTTGTGCGACATGTTGGAATAAAACTGACATCCTTCACACTTCTCAACTATTTCTTTTGCCATTTCATTTGCTTTCGCCAAGAAAATCCCACTCGGTATGCTTTAGCCACAATGGTCCGAGAGGACGCATGATGGCCAGGTCCCCGAGTGGATATCCTCAAGAATTATCTCGACCTTCTTACGGCGTGATACACTTGGCCGACTCGATCGGCTTTCTCGCACAATTGTCCCTTGATTACTGTAAAGGCCTTGGATCGACGGACGATCCGTCGAGCCTCTTCTTCGTTCTCTGGGAGCTCTTTCCTAAGGATATATGCGATCTATGGCATCGTCGATCGGGAGTGATGACCACAACTTCCATAATTAGGTCGACCACGGCTGGGACCTCAACTTCACGGATCATTGGCACTCTTTTGCTGCGGGGCTTCTTACGTGAAAGGATCCTCCTGCACCGATGGAACATGAATGTGTTCTAAAATACACCATGGGAATGGCTTCCCTCTTGGACCCTATCTTCGCCAAATCATCCGCAGCTTGATTTTTCATCGGGGTATATGATGAAGCTCTAACCCTCGAACTTCTTCTCCAGCTTTCTCACTGCATTACAATAACCTGTCATAGCTGGGCTTCGACATCCCACTCTTTCATCACTTGATTAACAACCAGATCTGAGTCGCCATAAACCATAAGGCGGGACGCCGAAAGTGAAATGGCCATGCGTAACCCATACAGAGTGCTTCATATTCTGCTTCGTTGTTGGAAGAATCAAAGTGAATCTGGAGAACATACTTGAGCCTATCTCCTCGGGGGGAAACCAATACAACTCCTGCACCAGAACCGTTCAACATCTTGGAACCATCGAAGAACATAGTCCAGTGTTCCGAGTGAACTTTAGTCGGAAGCTGCTGTTCAGTCCACTCGGCGAGGAAATCTTCTATTGCTTGGGACTTGATGGCTTTCTTTGCCTCAAATTTGATATCAAGGGGAAGGAGTTCAATCGCCCATTTTAGCACTCGACCAGTTGCATCTCTGTTATGAAGAATTTCCGACAAAGGGGCGTCACTGACGACTGTAATGGAATGATCAGAGAAATAATGAGCAACCTTGTTCGTGGTCATATAGATCCCATAAACAAGCTTATGATAATGAGGATATCTTTGCTTTGATGGGGTCAGTACTTCAGAAAGATAATAAACTGGGCGTTGAACTTTGAAAGCTTTTCCTTCTTCTTCCCGCTCGACCGTAAGTACGGTACTGCCGACTTGTCCAGTGGCTGCAATGTAAAGCAGCAAAGGCTCCTTGCTGATTGGAGCAGCAAGCACCGGCTGGGTGGAGAGTAGAGCTTTGAGCTCTGCGAACGCTGCATCAGCTTCTAGAGACCACTCAAACTTGTCTGACTTCTTCATCAGTCGGTAAAGAGGCAATGCCTTTTCACCGAGGCGAGAGATGAATCGACTTAAAGCGACCAAGCATCCAAGAAGTTTCGACATCGCACACGCAGTATGCGCTTCATTCGAGTATGGTGCCAACCTTTTCTCGTTAGCATCGATTCCTCGCCGGAAACGAAAATCGAGTAACTTTCCACCAGGAACTCCAAATGTACACTTTGATGGATTAAGCTTGATATCATACCTCCTGAGATTAGCAAATGTTTCAGCAAGGTCAGTCAACAGGTCGGAACCCTTTCGCGAATTGACCACTATATCATCCATGTAAGCTTCTACATTCCGACTGATTTGAGTGAGCAAACACTTCTGAATCATCCTCATGAATGTGGCTCCGGCATTCTTAAGACCGAATGGCATGGTGACATAATAGAAGCACCCGAACGGAGTGATGAACGCTGTTTTAATCTCATCGGGTCCATACAGACGGATCTGATGGTACCCGAAATAGGCGTCTAAGAAAGACAACCTCTCGCATCCCGCAGTTGTGTCGACTATTTGGTCGATGCGAGGAAGAGGGAAATGATCTTTCGGGCAGGCCCGATTGATATGCTTGAAATCGATGCACATGCGCAACGACTTGTCCTTCTTGGGGACCATGACAACGTTGGCGAGCCACTCGGAGTGGTAAATCTCTCGGATGAACTCTGCTGCTAAGAGTCGAGCCACCTCCTCGCCAATGGCCTTTCTCTTACGGACGGCGGACCGAAGATACTCTTTAACTGGTTTGAATTTTGGGTCTACTCGTAGGCGATGCTCAGCCAGCCCCCTGGGAACACCCGACATGTCAGCAGGCTTCCATGCAAAGATGTCCCAGTTCTCACAGAGGAACTAGATGAGCGCTTCTTCCTATTTTGAGTCGAGTGTTGTTGAGATGTTGGTTGGAGCAGCATTGGGATCAGTCGGGTGAATGTGAACCTGCTTCATTTCGCCAATCATTTGAATGTTGACCAGAGGGCTTCTTAGCTCGCAACAAATCACTCGGATCTGCAGTTTCGATACTCTTGTAGCTCTACCATCGCCAACCGAGCATCGGGCGATCTTAGAGCCCTTCGGAAGCACTCTTCTGCCTTTCTTCCGATTGCTCGTGATGGTGATCACGCCTTTGGGACCAGGCATCTTCGCTTTAAGATACACGTAACATGGTCGGGCCATGAAACGCGCATAAGCTGGTCTCCCTAGAATAGCGTGATAAGCGCTCTGGAAATCCACTACCTCAAAAGTCAACTTTTCTTTCCGGAAATGCTTTGAATCACCAAAAACTACGTCAAGAGCAATTTGGCCGAGTGACTCAGCCTTCTTTCCAGGAATGACTCGTGGAAGCTCATGTTACTGGTACTGAGTCTGGACATCGGAATGCCCATCCCTTTCAACGTCTCTGCGTATAATATATTCAAACCACTACCACCATCCATCGAGGACTTTGGTCACCGAGTGCCTTCGACAAGCGGTCGACCACTCAATGCTTGCCTCCCGGGGGTGGCAATGTGCGCCGGTGGTCGATTGGTCGAATGTGATGGCGATCCGGGACCATTTCAGATAATGGGAGTCGCCGAGCAACCAAGTTTACTTCCCGATTGATAACCTTCAATCGACTTTTGCTTTCGACGCCAAGAAAAATCATCGGGTGGAATTGACCGGGATATCCACCATCATCGCTATCTTTATCCTCAACTTTGTCTCGCCTCCTTATCCTTATCCTTGGGCTGTTTCCTTGAACCTGCTGAATCAAGAGCCGACATCGTCGAGTGGTATGTTTCGGGTAAATGAGTTTACCCTCTTCATCTTTCTTTGTATGAATATGACATGGTAAATCTAACACGCCGCTTCCATCCTGGTCTTTCACCTTCTTAGGGTTCCGGTACCCTTGGGTTTCTTGAACTTTCCCTGGGTTCATCGCCAAGGCCTCTCCGGAGCCGCTGGTTCGCTTTATGCGCTCGCTCCGATCGAATTTCCTCCGCCGCCTCATTGGCAGCAGATTTATATTTACCAATTCAAGCCGATCCTCTTCTTCACCATTTGCATATTTGGTGGCAATTCCATCATCCGCCTCGAGGTCATATCTCCGGTTCGACCAAATTTCAAACTCAATTCTTCGTTTTGACGCCTTCCTTGAAGGCACAGATCGCTCGGTGATCGATACATTCTCCACCGTGGTGCAAAGTGATCCACCTCTGGATATAGTCTCTCAAGGTTTCACTCGACTTTTGCACGCACGATCGCAACTCTGTCAAACCCGCTGGTCGCTTGCAAGTTCCTTCAAATGTCTCGACAAACACTGGGCAAGATCTTCCCAAGTGTAAATGCTGCTTGGGTGCTAACTCGATTCAACCACGCCTCGGCTGAACCCTCTAACATAAGAGGTAAATGCTTCATGGCTACCTCATCGCTGCCACCGATCTGAACCGCCACTGGTAATCTTCAAGCCAAGTGTCGCTTGGATTCTCCAAAGGAACTTGCCGACTTAGTCGCCAACCTAAAATTGGGGGAATCACCAGCAGCCCCGATGGCTCTGCTTTGAAACACTCGTCCCGAGACATGGACTCTACTACCGAAGGAACATCTCTATCATGGCCGCCTCGGTGAGCTCTGCTCCTCGTCGACCAAACCTTGAACGATAATGGATCCCGCATCAAAGCCTGGCTCCTCGGGTCGACCGGAACTCTTCGCCCAAAGACTGTTTTGGCGTCATCATCCTGCTGCCGAGGAGCGATGGTCCACCCCTCGGGAGGAGGGCACTCGACGCCGATCATTGCGATCGAATCGGTGCTCATACTTGCCATGCCCCTTGTATTGATCGTCACGCCGGCCTCCACGCTCCTCACGCCTCGGAGGCGATCTTGGACTATGGGCCGACCGAATGAATTCGCAGAGCGACGGATCGACTATGAACCCTGTTCCGCGACCGACACAACTGAGTTTTGATCTCCTGCCGCCAAGTAAATCCCTGATTTGTTGCAAACCTCTACCGCCTCCGATCGAAGGCTGAATTGATTCCGCTATACGGGCGTAGCTGCTAAATTCTAAATCGGAGTTCGATATACCTGGTTGGTGGTTGAAAGAGTCAAGCGCCGACCGATTCTGGAATCTCGATCGCGTCACGCATTCGCCCGAAGCTTGCTGAAGATTCTCCGGTCGAGTGCGTTCAGCCGGGTTGGCTAAGCGCGATCCTCCAAAGCGCGAGCCGGGGTCTCTCAACGATAGGAGTGTGAAGTGCATCCATGTTCCGACGATGAAGTTCTTCCCTCCGGAGCGGGCGAGGGGCTCGGGCAAATATTCTTCATGAGCTTGCGCCGATCACCTGCACCGCCACCTTCGCTGGTGCGGGTGAATCCAGGAGGACCGCGTGGTCCATCGATCATCGTAACCTCTGCCGCTGGTCATCGCTATCGCATTCGGACGCGGTCTCTCGGGAGCCGCCGACAGTCGAACAGACGAGAGAGATTCGCCGGGCTCGATTGCCGCGACTTGGGGATGGCCGATCGGGCGGGCCACCGCATGCCTCACCCACCGCGAAGCCTCGATCGACCAGAACGCTTGCGCGGTGGGAGACCGGGAGTGAAGACGGCGCAGAGCCAACCCATACTTGGGTCGACGGTTGCCGCAGGAGGACGCCATGCGACACATGCGCGAAAGTGTGTTGCCTCATGGATGGGGAGCGCGTCCCACGCCGAGCGGAGCCTCCCGGTTAAGCGGAGTCGCCGGCGATTTAACATGAGCGCACTAAGGCGGATCTCGTGGCCGCTCGACCGTAACTCCACCTGAAACCATGATGCCGGAGATCGAGAGAATCCCAACTTCTCCAACAATTCGCTAGAACACCTGCCCCACGGTGGGCGCCAACTGTCGTGGTTCTAATCCTGACAGTAGAATGGGGTGTAGGTATGGAGAGGCAAGATCCTAGCTATGGAGTAGTTGTATACGCAAGAGATTTACGAGTTCAGGCCCTTCTCGGAGGAAGTAACAACCCTACGTCTCGGAGCCCTGAGGCGGTCGACTGGATTATTTGCATATGTGTTACAGGGGTGCGAACCCTTCTACCTGTGGAGGGGGGTGGCGTATATAGAGTGCGCCAGACCCAGCCAGCCCACGCTGTGAGGGTTTAAGGTATCGCGGCTAGGCGCATCGGTAACGCCTTACATAAAGTGTCATTAAGATCATAAAGACTATTTAACTACAGACCGTTTGGATACCGAGTGGCTCTTGGACTCTAGGTGGTCGAGTGGATCTTCATAGTCGAGTGTCTTTGAATTAGTCGAGTGGGAGTCTACCAAGTCGACTGGAAGGCTGCTTCTCTTGTGAGTGTCCTTGTGGAAGGTACCTTTGGGCAGACCTATGACCCTACCCCAGGTACATGACTTCATCAGGGCTCGCGACAACTACCACACCGAGCTCATCGACTTCGACGTTGCCCACATTCGCCTGTCGTACAACGCCATCCTCGGGTACCCAGCGTTGGCCAAATTCATGGCCGTAACCCACCATGGCTACAACATCCTCAAGATGCCAGGAAGTGGCGGGGTCATCACGGTGCCCTGTGAAGAGAGAGACGCAGGTGCTCCTCGGAGCGAGCCTTTCAGCCGCATCGCTAGAAGACCTGCACTACAAGAGCAGGAGGCCTCCCGAGGCCGCACCCAAGAAGAAGAAGACATCGACCGCCCGGCTCCTTAAGAGACAGGCCTCAGGCCCGCACCCTTGCAGGCCAGGGGAGCCTCCTTCCATCGCATAGGGAAGTGCGCCTGTGCCCTCCTCAGCAGGCTCGGGAGCCTCCCACGAGGGCCGCCACCGCCAAGGTCTCAAGGAGGCGCTTGGGCACCACGTGGAGGCGTGCTTGAAGCACGCTTCTGCAAGCAGGAGAAAGGCAAGGAGGGCCAACCATCGGAGTTCGTCGGCAAGGCCATTCAGAGCTACAGGAGTCAAGGGTCATGAGGGGCAGACGCCGCCACTCACCGTGGGCCCCCCATCCAGCGAGGATGGTGGGCTGCTGCGTCTCCATCGACATACCAGGGCTCAACCGAGCCGCATCTCAAGAGCGCCTGCCCTCGCAAGTGGGACGCTGCGAGGTCCGCCCCACAGCCCACGCAGCGCATGCCTTATGGCTCGCCAAACGCGGCAGCTGCGCACCAGCTGCCTCATGAGGACCATCCCGGAGGCTCAAGAGGTCAGCACGCCGCAGCCCCTCGGCGGAGATGGAGATGGTCTATGAGGAGCCGCCAGCCTCCGAAGGCCCCGAGGCCCCGGCCTGGGGGCTCATGAGGATCGGCTCCGCAGCCCACCGAGTCTGCTACATCAACACCCTTCGCCCCCAACATCACCAGTGACAACTTTAAGTTTCGTTTCAGCTGGGAGCGCCTTGAGGCTGCATTATTCCCAGGCCACGTGGGTCCGTCCCTGCATGCATGTATCCCTTTTATTTCATGTCATTAGCTTATCTGTGGGGCGCCTCGGGCTGCATCATCCCCAAGCCGCCGGGCCTGTCCCAGCGCATGTATCCTTCTTGTGTTTTCCTTAGGATTATGCTCTCGCCCCACCATGCCTGTTATTTGGAGCCTTTTCTTGGGTGGCGGAATCTTGCACGTTAAAGGGGGTGCCGAGCATCGCGACTCAGTGGCTCCCTACCGCTCTCCGCCCTCACCTCTAGTCTTGTCCATGGCATCGCGACTGGCTTGCCAATGACGGCCGAGAGCAGCCCGAGAGCCGGGACCCGAGGACGAGAGTTTCAGTCATCAACCCAGCTTATGCTGCTAAAGGGGGTGCCCGAGCATCGCGACTCAAGCTCCTACCAGCCCTCACCCTCCGGTCTTGTCCATGGCATCGTGACTGGCTTGCCAGCCGACGGCCGAGACCAGCCCGAGAGCCGGACCCGAGGACGAGTTGCTGCATCTAACCTAGCTTGCACGCTAAAGGGGGGTGCCGAGCATCGCGACTCGTGGCTCCTACCGCTCTCCGCCCTCACCCTCCGGTCTTATCCATGGCATCGCTGACCTGGCTTGCCAGCACGGCCGAGACCAGCCCGAGAGCCGGACCCGAGGACGAGTTTCATTATCTAACCCAGCTTATGCGTTAAAGGGGGGTGCATGAGCATCGCGACTCGTGGCTCCTACCGCTCTCCGCCCTCACCCTCTGGTCTTGTCCATGGCATCGCGACTGGCTTGCCAACGACGGCCGAGACCAGCCCGAGAGCCGGACCAAGACGAGAGCACCGCATCCGCCAAATTTGCAGGAACACACTCAAGATAAGGCCAGGGCCAGCGCAACCCGCCTTGAGGTAGGGCCCCGTGAGTCCCCGCTGGCTCACGGGTGCCCCAACTCACCTCGCGAGGCCTCTCGCGCCTCTCCAAAGCAACTAACGGCAGAACTAACGATCGCCACGGCGAGCTCTTGTTCCTCTTGTGGTGAACCTGCAGGGTCCCTCCAAGGAGCACGAAATGACCTCGCCACGCAATCTATCGCCGGCCAAGGCACGGACCTAGCGCCGCACCAGGAAGCATTGTCCTGACCCCCGAGATAAGTCACCTCCGACACACTAGCTATCGCAACACCATCCCCACACTCAATGCAACCCCGTGTTAGCAACGCCGCCTCCTTTCTCACCGAATGATGGCTGCTTGAGCGCCAAGGGGATCCCTTAGCATCGCGACTCGAGGTTTCATCGACCTCGGGCCGCCACCTCCTGCCTTGACCACGCATCGTGACTGGCATACCAGCGACGGTGAAGCCGCTTTGGGACTGGACCAGCAAGATAGCATCAAGCCCTCGTGAGGACCGAAAGGAGGAAATGAGCTAGAACGGGATGAGCATCTCGCACTGCCTCACAATAAGGATCATATTGACAAACGAAGCTACAAACATCTTACAAGCCCCCGCGGGGTACATTCTCGGCTCCTCGCAGGAACAAAAGACGCGAATCCTAAGGAGTCCTATCTACAGGGACCACCACGGCAGACGCCATCGTCAACAGTGGGCCACCTGGTCCGGAGCCAACCCCATCTAGATCAGGGGCGGCGACGACCTGACGAGCCCGCCCTGCTCCGGGAGCGGCGCAGGCTCGGGGCTCAGTAGCTGTCGCCGCCGCCTCCGGCCGCCAAGAGCTCGGCGGAGTCGCTGATCCTCCGGCGCCTCCGCCTCGGGAGCTGCCAAGGGAGTGGTCGGTCGGCCTCGCCTCACCGCAGGCGACCTCACCACCTCTCCCGGCAGCACTTCTAGCCGACGACCCTCCGTCGAAGACCTTGAAGGACACCACCAAGCACTATCGCACTCCTGTGGATCGTGAGGCGCCTCGCCCTGCAGACCCGGCGACCTCGCCCCCAGCCTCGAGTCATGAAGACCTCGCCGGGCAACTACTGCAACCTCTGCCCGGTCGCGAGGTTGTCGCAGAGCCGGCGTCTTTGCAGCAGAGTCCTGTGGGGTTCCCCGCCAACGAGCGGAGGCGAAGAAAGAAGGAACACGAATCCAAGACTTAGGAGGCGTGGCGACGCTGGGCACGAACTCCCGGTAGGAGCCCTTGGCGTGGACTCCTGGGGGGAAGACGCACACCTTCGTGACCCGCCGGCGTCGGCGGCGGCGCCGCTCGTGGCGCCCGGCGTCGCCTCCTTCAAGGCCACCAATTTGCGCGTGCAAGGGAAGAGGAAACCCTGGTGGCGGCCGGACGCACCAGGGCATGGGTGCCTCCTGGCGAGCGCTCCTGCCCTGACACCAGAGAGCAAGCCGCTTCTTTGGGGGGAGCAGGTCAGGATCCTCTTGAGGAGCCTTTCCCTTCTCTTCCCTGGAGAACCGACGGATTGGAGCCATGGCAACAAGACGAAACGAGGAGGAGGAGAAGCAGAGGGATAGACTGGAAGGGCGCGCGCCGTTCCGTACTTATAGCCGGCGAAGGCCAACCGTCGGCCTCCACGATCACCGGTCATCATGACCAACTATATGTGCAGGGACTTGTCGAATCTGGGTGGTTACCGAGGCATCGTGGGGAAGCAATGCGCACGCGTCCAATCAACCGCCACGCGGCACCCAAGGCCGCAGGCTGTTAGGGCCCACGACGCTTCACACTTACTCTTTCACCTCTCTGCTCGGCCAAGTTCGGGCGCGCCATGGGCCCGGGGGCTACTGTCGGCGTTCTGGGAACGAGGGTCCCCAGACTTGCCTGCCTGCGGCCTGCGGCGTGGCTCAAAGGAGGCCCAGGACAGCCCATCTTCATCAACACAAGCTCAAGACCCTCGCGAGGCAAGCCTCACTGGGCGGACGACCAGGAGCTTCTCGCACGGCCTCGCCAGTTGGCTCATGAGGAGGCGGAGAGTTCAAGGCAGGGTACCTCGCGAGGTGCCCATGACGCAAGCCATGACGACCAAGGGCGCCCGCCGAGCGCCAGCCACAGAAGCGTCCTCCTTTCCTCTTTGGTGCAAAGGGAGCAAGCGCGGCGAGAGCATCAAGCAAAGGCATCTGCTTCGTGCAACAAGACCAAGACCAGCCCCAACGGCCGGAAGGAGTCATCGTGGAGCCCAAGCAAAGGCCATCACCAGAGCCTTTGGCAGGCGAGGACCAACTTTAGTCAGGACAAGTGTACCCGCTGTTCCACTTCGAAATGGCCAATTGTTGGCGCCCTTCCCGCTCAATATTTGGGAAGAGGCCTAGGGTCTTCACCTATAAATAGGAGTAGCCACACTCAGAGTAGGGGATCGAAACGATCGGCATCTAGATCCGGAATCCAGAGAAAGACAGAGACCCAATGCTCAAGCTAGAGCGACGGGACACCACCTAGTAGTTCATCACACCCACCAAGAACAGACCCTCGCGAGGCTGTTCTTCCTTGTACTGTTCCTCATCAGCCCCAGAGGCAATCCACCACGCCACAAACTAGAGTAGGGTATTACACCACAAGGGTGGCCCGAACTAGTATAAATCTTGTGTCTTTTGTGTTGTTCTGTTTAGTAGTTTAGGTCCCTGCGATTCGGCGATTTACGAGACGGTGGAGGGTTGGATCTCTGCGCGCACCCCAGTGTTCGAACCTCAAGGGTCTGCCGGAACCAGAAATCCGACACTCGTCTCTATCAAAGTGCGGCGGGCTAGCGTTTCTGCCGTCTATTGAGGTCGGTTAACTATCACATGTTAGCGACATGCCAAGAGCATTCTAAAAAAATTCCCTTCACGTTCCGTTTTCAAAAAGAAAAAAATCCTTTCACGTATGAATTTGCCAGTATGCTTTGAGCAACTTGCATGTCCTATATTTCTCCTGTTTGATACTCTAACTTAGCTACAGGTTAGACTAACTCATGACTAACCCTGAACTATCTGTAGCCAAAGAGGTGTTTGGTTGACAGGGTTAGATTGACAATAAATGCACTTCATGGAGAGAGAAAAGTGAT
Source organism: Aegilops longissima (assembly GCA_021605205.1). NCBI lineage: Eukaryota > Viridiplantae > Streptophyta > Magnoliopsida > Poales > Poaceae > Aegilops > Aegilops longissima. The sequence goes on from CM038677.1 coordinate 325,012,570, forward strand.
TTTTCAGTGGTTCCAATGAGAACTATCTCCAGTTAGCACCTCTTGGGTGGGATAGTTTTTTTTGGTGGGTTCGCTGCAACTTGCTCCAATTTAAACCCTCAGGCTTGGATACTTTTGGGCTATTTGAGCCCCAACTAGTTCAAACTAACTCTAAACCATGGATCCACACAGGGCCTATGGCCAGTCTCGACGCTGAGCAGTCGCGTGCACCGGGAAGCGACGCTCTCTCGGCCGTCGCGCCTCTTCAAAGCCGGTGCCACTGAGAGGTCGCCTCCACTCTGGCCGGGCATTAATGTGGCAATCGACGCCTCGAGGCAACGCGACCGCTTCACGCAGAAGCGCTACCGCAAGGGAGTATAGGTTTTATGACGTTTGTGTGTAGTAATCGGTAGTTTGCAAAACTACTCAATTATTGCACTCAGTTTCCTAAGAAATTGTGGTAAAAAACGTTACTCCACAGCCCGCTTCCCTTCTCCTTCCTCTTCCACCGCCCGTGCATGTCCGCGGGAAACGACCGGTCAACCCTTATATAGGAGTGCTAGCACAAAAAGATGCATGCATGACCACTAAAATTTCCATATTAAAGCGCCATTCGCGGAGTATGGCGATGTTGTTACCTTCGCCGCCCATGGCTACCGGGCGATAGCGACCAGAGAAGAGGCGGCGGGAGGGGAATGAATGCAGCTACTATTTGGGTTCGCCTTTCGGCTTAAATAAATGCGCAGCATCACGTGTACCCGTGGGTGCACAAATTGTAACATATGTGTCTCCTTAAGTGGGCGTCACGTAACTGGTGTGTGTGTGAGAGAGATTCTGAGAGACAGAGTGCGTGTGTGCGACTCTACTCTTCGGACATGTACTCAACCTTTTGCATCGGGATATAAGTATAATGGTATTTACTTTAGCTAGTGATTTACGTGGCCATGTTAACATGGTTGTGTCAAAAAAATGTCACTTCCTGCTCGTGATTTGCGTTATATAATTACAAGCAAGATTCTCGTGCATTGCAAGGAACATCGATATGCATTTTTTTACAAAACACCTGTCGTGATTGACCCATGCAGGAGTAATCCCATGTGTAAAAACTAATGATATCTCGAGAATTTTATCGGAAAACTGGTATCTCGAGAATGTCATCGAAAAAATGAAAGATGAGAGATAAGGCGAGGAGGATTGGAGCGTGGTGGTGACTGGTGGTCGAAATGGGCGGAGGGATGGGGATGGACAGCGCTGGCAGGCGGCAGCGGCCACCATGCATGCTAGATTGTTCAGGATACTTATTCCTTTTTTAATTGCTGAGCAATGAGGTTGCGGGAGATAATGATGTGGAGAGAGGTGCGGGTATCTTTTGTAAAATTATCATAGTTTGCTTTCTATCCTTAGATGTAGATCATACGGTCTATATTACAAGATGGCAGGCACACCATCACCGCCAAATTGCTCTTTTATAAGGGTACAGATGATAAGTTTGCTGACTACTAAAGTAAAGTGGAATTTGTCCATGTTATGCATGTAAATACAGGTGATTGTTTATCATACGGGTAAGGTTGGATGAGGGGTGGTAGGAACAAATGCTCCGCCTAGAGCATGTGTGTGTGGGATGGAGTCTTAGTGTGTGTGTGAGAGAGAGAGAGAGAGAGGAGAGAGAGAGATGGAGTCTTAGTTTGTGTGTGTGTGAGAGAGAGATGGAGTCTTAGTGTGTGTGTGGGGGGGGGTGTGCGTGCGTGCGTGTGTGTGTGTGCTTGTGTTTGTGTGTGTGTGTGTGAGAGAGAGATGGAGTCTTAGTGTGTGTATGGGGTGGGTGCGTGCGTGTGTGCGTGTGTGTGTGTGTGTGTGTGTGTGTGTGTGTGCGTGCTCGTGTGTGTGTCGCGGGGTCCTCTGTGGCGGATGTAATTTAAGTGTGCATGGCTTCATCATAGAGAGGTGATGTGTATGGCGAGGCCACCAACGATGGGGTGCGAGAGAAAATGCCCGTGAGAGAGGGAAGAGAAGGTGTGTGCGTGAGAGGAGTCGACATCGAGAGACGTGTTTGTTCGAGAGACACCGAGGAAGACTACTATATATCGATGGTGCATGTAGGCGGAATTAAACAAAGGGATGGTCTTATTGGTTTCGGGGATATAGGGAAGAGTGAGAGGCGGGGGTAGCTAGAAGGAGATTGTTAAGTGTGAGTGTGTGTTTTACCCATCCAAAGCGGAAGTTATGTGCACAAAAGAGGAGAACGATTCGATGTATGTTAGGATTGAGGGTAATTAACTACGTATGGAGACATAGAGACCTTGAACGTGCATGTGTGAGAGGTATACATGTATACATGGGATGTGTGTGTGTGCGCGCGCATGATCGAGATAAAAGAAAGAAGACATAGTCATAAGATCAACGACATGGGAGAGACGGATCGGTATGACAATATGCATGCATGTGAGAATGCAGGGAAGAAGGCCGACAATTGAGCATGTGTTTTTGTCTTTAAGAGATAGTGGCGTGGGCTGGAGCATGCATTTATGGCGAGCAGAGGGAGTGAGGCGCAACGATTGTGCAAAAGAGACCAACCTATAAATGCATATGTATGGAGAGACATATATAGTGTGGGTGATAGGAAGCAAGACTCCGTGCGAGAAAGAAATGTTGACGGATAAACTACAGATAGATACAGAGATGGAGATGCTAGCTAGAGGGACATCCGCTAGTTTGGGTGTTGGAGATGACCGTCGGGTGGTTCAAAGGGTGAAGTTATATATGTGTGTGAGAGGGCACTTGACTGCATGTAGAGAGAAACATATGTAGTGTGCGTGATAGGAATCAAGAGTGAGGGTGAGAAAGAAGGTTTATGGAGAAACAAATAAACAGAAAGATAAAGATGCTAGCTAGTGTGCGTTAGAGATAGGAGTCAAGTGGATTAGATGGCTGGGTTATGTGTGTGGGTGTGAGAGAGATAGAGAGAGGGTGCATGTGAGTCACATACAAACAGATATCAAAGAGAAATGAGTTCCAGAGAGACGGAGTTTTGTGTCTGCGAGAGAGAAAGATATTTCACAATGAGAGTGATAGCTAGAGAGACATACGAGGGAACGCAAGATATCTCTAGGGAGAGAGGGTGTGTGTGAGCGACATACAAGAGAACAATGGAGAAATATGAGACCCTGGGAGACAGAGTTTTGTGTTTGTGTGTGAGAAAGAGATATTGAAGAGGAAGAGTCGTAGGTTCTCATATCTAAGGAGCGGAAGACATCTCTGTATGAGGGGTGTGCGAGTGGCACACATGGGAATTGTAGAGAGAAATGAGACCCGGGAGACAAATTTTTGTGTTTGTGTGAGAGAAAGAGATTCCACATAGAGAATCATAGTTAGAGACACATAGCAGGGAGCGAGATATACTTAGAGAGAGATAGAGTGATGAAGGTCGAGGGAGAGAGTACCGTCAGTGTGTTACGAAGATAATAGATCATTGTCGACATACAGGTAGCATGAGAGATACCTGAGAGACGATGAACGCGTATAGGTCTAGAGAGATAGTCCTATATAAGCCTGAGTGATAGCTATATGAGACGAATATCTGGATTAAAGGGGATTCAAATATATAAACTGGAGATCATGACATCGATAATATCATAACGCAAATTGGTGTATCAAACATGCATATTCATTTGAATTTGGGCACATGTGTAATGTTATATAGTTTATCAATATTGGTGATCCATAGATTCTTCAATTACAAACAATGCATGGTTTATATGCAATTAATGTCTAAACGGGATTACACTATATGTTGCGTGTGTGAAACACATTATACATGTTTGAGAAGTAAAAAAAACCCGCATGAAACACACATTAATTGGAGACAGTTAGCGAGGAATGCATACATTGGATTTCAACATAAAGTGGTTTCAAATATTTGAAAATCCAAATTGATGGATACAACCTTATGAATCTGAGATAATGCCATTTGTAAACCATATTTATGTATAAATGGTGTTGTGCTTTTGAAAGTATATATAAAAATGATGTATATAGAATGTAATTCCAATTGAAAATGGATCCCGCCCGGAAAAAAAGAATACAAACGGGATTCGAATTGAGTTGGCACGGTAAACGTGCACTCTGCAAAATTTGAACGAAGCGGGGAAAGTCGCAGTAACCGCCCGAAACCAAAATCTGCGAGATGGAAATCACTATTGCCTATCCCTGCCACGCAAAGCCTATCTGCTGGATTTCTATAGGTTTCGATAGGGGTTGGTTTGTAGTTTCACCCAAACGTGACGTAACCGCCTCTCACCCGGATTCATACACGGTGGGTGCCAAAACACAGTGTGTCCTCGGCCCAAATCGACTCCCTCCCCGATTCATATTCATACACGGTGGGCGCCAAAAACAAACTCTCATCGCCAAATATTCGGTGTATGCGAGATTACCGTCCTATCCCCAACCAACTAATGTTGTTGTGATGTAGTAGAAATTTGAAACGGGGGCTAAGTTTGTAAATTTCCTCATTTGAGACAAGCGCCCACGAATACATGGTTCCCCTTCCTCTCTACCTCCCTTTTCCCCATTCAGACTCAGTGGGCACCAAAACGCCTCTCCACCCCACCTCCTCCGTCCGCCCGTCCGCCACCCTATCCACCGTCGTCCTCCTCCACCATGCCGGAGCTGATACCCAGCGACGCCATTGCTCGTTACAAGAGATCGACCTCTCTCATCCACGGCTTCGGACCGGGATCCTTGCATCCCGTCCTCCACCTTGCCGGCGCTGCTCCTACGACCGTCTCATCCACCGCGTCCCGCCACCACTGTCTACCCTCCTAGATCAGCTTCCATGCCACTGGCAGCCATCGCTACCGCAACACCGTCAAATTCTCAGCAGATGCGTACACGGTGCCGCACCAGAGGCGGTACTCTTTCGTATCTGCTCAACTTATTTATCACAGCAAGAAAATAGATCGCCACTGCTTTACTCTGATTTCTTGTCTTGGTTGCGAAGTTGCCTTTGTCCGGTTTGCACCTTCAGATCCGCCATGGCACGCTCAACACTATGCTCCCAATGCTTATGGTTTTCCCCTTTTATATTCCACACTAGTTAAATCACAGTAGACTAAATTTCAAAATTGGGTTAGTCGATTTTTCAGAGCTCGCCGGAGTTCGCCGGTGTGATCGAAGGGGCTCGGGTGGTTATTGGGCCTCGCCGAACAAAGAAAACTCAACGCAGGTGGGGGTTGGGGCGGTGGTGGGGGTGGGGGTGGCGGAGGAACACAGGCGATGGGGCCGGTGGTCCGGCCGGCGGCCCGTGCGGTGTTCTGTATGGGAAGAATAAGAGACGAGGAAGAAGAAGGCTTAGGAGACGTAGGATCTTCATCCAACCGCCAGAAATGGTCGAGAGACAGCTGGGAGTTGCATTCTTAATGCGCTCTGGTTCATCATGTGTGGGCACTGCGCAACCAACATTTTATTATCCAAAATCTGCTTGCTCTTCTTTACCATGTTCAATAGAGCTGGCCTGTACGTGATCGATAGGCTTTCAATTACTAGCAGCAATACAACACCGTATTTTCAAGCCAGTTCCACTTTCCCAATTTATATATCGTGGTTATGGTGTACCCCTGTTATGTACACTATGATCTGCCTAGTTGTTGTGTGCTCTTGTTATCATGGTTTGGCAATAAACTCTCTATACAGTATATTATGAACCTATCATCTGCCAGCTATCCTTACTTCTGGAGCCCATTTTTTTGTGTACTTGTGCCAGATTATATAAATGCACGCACCATATTACATCACACATGAGCTCTCTCATCAGAATACAGTGATAGCACACAAGTGTTTACAGGGGCGCCCCTATATTAGAATATCATCTTCATAACAAAGATAATCTCACAACTATTTATGTTTTCATGGTTCTCAAATATTATACGCAATTACAATGAATATCAGAATCCGCTCATCAGAAGAATATTGTGGAACACGGCAATGACTTACAAAATTGGCACCAAGGCATTGAGTGCCATTCTAGAAGCAACGAAACTCGTACGGTCCCCGCCTGTTGATTTTTGTTCAGAATATCATCCTAATGACTATTCTAACCTCGAGGAGTCAAAGGCAGATGGCCTGTCCTGTTCACCCATCAAGGTGCCTGTTCTAATTTGGCAAGGTTTTATTGATTGCGCATATCTTGCATATGTTCTCTTGCATTTCTTCTACTTTGTTGCACCGCCATCTGCTTAGTTTACTCATCATATAACTCGAGATGCCATGCCCATCCATTATCAATACATATTCCATCTGTCATCATACCATGTTTTTCCACTCAAATGTTGTTCTTGTGCATCTGTCACGTCCCTAGCCTTCCTATGCACTTGGACTATCTTGGTTGCTACATCATGTTTAAACTTCATTTAAACTTGAAATGGGGGTGTCCAAAACCCTAGCACCAAATGGAATTCAAATAGGTTCAACCTAAAAATATTTTCAATGAACCTGAAATGCCCTTCATAAATTTTCGTCATTTTTGTTTTGGTCCAGAACCTCTGCCAAAAATGGTGCACACTTTTCTAGGACACTATGGGTTATTGAATTAAATCATACAATATTTGTACTTGGACATTTAAATGCTATAAATTATTTTAAATGTCCAAATAATCATGAACTGAAATGATGGCTATTGGAAATATTCCAAACAGTACTCTCAAGCAGTTACATGATTTTTGAATAGGTTCTGGTATTTTTAATAAAGCCAAACATCTGCAGAAAAATAGAAAACAGAAAATAAAAGAGAGAGAGAGAGAGAGAGAGAGAGAGAGAGAGAGAGAGAGAAGGACTACCTGGCGCTCACCTGGCAGCCCACTTACCTGGCCTTCTACTGTAGCAGCCCAGCCCACCACCGCAGCCATCCCTGTCGTCTTCCTCCTCGGACAGTAGGATGCAGGCGCGTGGCCGGAGCGCGCGGGCACACGCCCAGGCCACCTCCTGCCTCTCTGCCTGTCTCCCCGTCGCCCTGAGGATGCCACGCACCCCCCTGGCCCTCTCACTCTCTCCCGTGCCTTCTTCTCTCTTCTCTGGCTCTCTCACTCACGCGACCGAGTACCGCCGTCGCTGCCGCTCATCCCAGTCGTAGCCACCACCGTCGTTCCACCCCACCAGAGTGACCAAAGGCTCCGCCTCGACGCCCCCAACCTCTCCACGGAGCTACGCAACGCCGGGAGCCCTGCATCGCCGTCCACGCTGTCTTCCCCATCTCCGGCCGCCCGAGATTGCTGGCGCCCGCTCGCCACCTCCGACGTCTCCCCCGAGCCGCTGGGCCCTCCAATCGACCCCCTGTAAGCCCCGCCATCGTTCACCCCTACCCCCGTTCCCTTTTGCTTGCTCTGGCCGCCGATTCCATCAAGGCCGAAACCACCGCCGCACGAGCTCGACGCCGGCATCACTAAGGTGACCATTTGGTAGCGCACCAGCGTCCAACAAACTCGAGGCTGCACACAGAGCATGGCTAGCGCGTTAGTTGGTTCGTTTGCGCGCTGCAACACCAAACCCGCAACTCACCCGAGCGCCGGCCGCCGCCCAAACGCTCGCCGGCGTCGTTCCCGGCCACCGTACGCTCAACCACCCACACCGCTGGACGCGGAGCACTCCAAGCTCTCCGTAGAGCCTAGTCGCGCACCAAACCGTCGCCGAACGGCGATTTCCGAAGCTCGCCGTCGTGTACTGTGGTCACCGGTGACTCATCGCCGGCGTATCTGACTTGGCATCGTCATTAGCTGCTAATGGCCGCACTAATCACCCCCTTGAGCCACTGCCATGTGGGCCCATGTACCTGCTTAGGTTAGCCTAATCTCCCTGCTAGTTTAGCGCTAATCCCGTGGACCCCATGTGTCAGCTCTGACTTTTGCCTAGTCAGCGTTGACCAGGCCCACCTGTCAGTGACCCTAACCAGCCGTTAGTCACTGACCAGTGGGTCCCACTGGTCAGGTTTGACCTGAGTCAACCTTGTTGACTGTTGACATCACGGTGATGTCACCCTGACGCAATATAGCATTTTCTGGATTTAAGTTATTCAGGAAATTCCAGAAAATGCCCAAAACTTCTAAAATTCATAGTAATTCAACCATAGCTCAGATTGAAATAATTTATATATGTAAAATGATCAGAAAAATATGAAGAATCTGTTTATGTCACTTTCATGCATGATTGAACAAGTTAACCTCACTGAATAGGATGAATCATGATTAGGGCAATTTATGAACTAGCATTTGGAGTTGGAGTTTAACCTTGTTTGAATTCCACTTCAATTAACTTGGCTTACTGTTGCATTAGGTCAATTCAGTACCTTAACAGGACATGTCATTCATGTGAATGTGCATTGCATTGATTGTGTTCTTCCTTGTTTGCCTATGTTTGTTCCCTCTCAGTAGACGACGTTCCGACGATTGTTCGATGACACCGATGAAGAACTATATTATCTTCAGAAGTGCCAGGCAAGAAAAACCCCCTTGTTCATTCCGATACAATCCCACTCTCTCGCTCCTGCTCTATTTTAATGCATTAGGACAACAACGACTCATGTGTTACTTGCTGCGGTAGCTGAACCCCTTTATCCTCTGCATGACCTGTCATTCATTCTTATTTGTCATGCCTGCTACTGCTTAGAGTTGAGTCGGGTATGATTTATCGGGAATTAATTGGAATGGTTGTGTGAACATGTCCTACTGTGTGTGAGCTAAGTGTGTGAACACGATTTGGTAAAGGTAGCGGTGAGAGGCCATGTAGGAGTACATGGTGGGTTGTCTCATTGCAGCCGTCCTCGAACTGAGTTACGTGTTTGTGATCCATGAAACAATTACTACCACACATTGGGATCCTTAATTGACTCTCTTGGATTCTTAACCACCCTTGTCCTCTGTCCAGGAGTTGCAACTAGTTTCTGGTGTTTGTAGGATATGTGTTGGAGGCCGTGCGTGGCGCTGACCCTAGGGGTGGGCTATGATGCGGTAGATACACCGTGGCCTGTGTGCGAATGCCCGTTTGGTATCTCGGGAACCCTGCACACATCGTTCGGGGCTGTATGGGAAACCTCGGCGGACTCCTGCGGATGGAACCTGAATAGGCGATAAACCTGGACTAGGGACTTGAGTGTTTAGGTAGGCCGTGGCCGACACCCACGTTGGGCTTCGCTTGAAGGTTGCCGAGTACATGTCGTGTAAGCGGCGGTAAGTGGTGAGAGCGTGTGAAGAAGTACATCCTGCAGGGTTAATATGATCTATTCAATAGCCGTGTCCATGAAAAGGACTTCGGGTTGCCTATATCAGTTCATAGACAAGTGAAAGTGGATACTCTAAAATACGCAAGATAAGCGTGAGTGCTATGGATGGCGTTCTCGTGAGGGAGGCGGAGCGGGTCCATAGTGGTGTATTGATATGGTGAATATGTGGACTCGTAGCGCCACCTCAAAAGAGTTACTTGCGATTGTAGCTCAGGATAGCCACCGAGTCAAAGCTGGCTTGCTGCAGTCAAACTCCACCTCCCCCCTTGTTGAAAATGATGCATATGTAGTTAGTTCTGATGTAAGTCTTGCTGAGTACATTTGTACTCACGTTTGCTTATTTTATGTGTTGCAGAGAGACGTCAGTCTCGCTAGTAGTTCCGCTTGGACTTCGACGTTTAGCTTGTTACCTCAGCTACGATCTTGTGCCCTCGGCAGGATCTGGTAGATAGTCAGGCTTCTCAGCCTTTTTCATTTATAGTTGTCTGTACTCAGACATGTTTAGCTTCCGCTTGTGCTTTGAGTTGTATGCTCTAAGTGTTGGGTCATGAGACCCATGTTTGTAATATCTCGCTCCTCGGAGCCTAATGAATAAATACTTGAGTCGTAGAGTTATGTTGTGATGCCATGTTGTATTTACACATATTGAGCATCTTGTGTGTATGTTTGAAATGCTTGGTATGTGTGGGATCCGACAATCTAGTTGTTTATCCTTGGCAGCCTCTCATATGGGGAAATGTAGTCTAGTGCTTCCTGAGCGATAGTAGTCCTGCTAGCCCAGCACTACTGCTTGGACACTTGACTGGCCGGCATGTGTTTCACTTCGTTCCTATGTCTGTCCCTTCGGGGAAATGTCACGCGGTGACATCCGAGTCTGCCTAGCTGCTACAACCCGGGTTACGAGTCCTGTTAGCCCGATGCTACAGCCCGGATTCATACGTTGATGACCGACATGCTCGATGTGATTCATGTATGCCTGTCCCCATGGATTAGTGCCGCTTTGGGTTCACGACTAGCCATGTCGGCCCGGTTCTCTGTCATATGGATGCTAGCGACACTATCATATCGTGAGCCAAAAGGCACAAACGGTCCGGGCCATGGTAAGGCGACACCCGTGGGAATACCGTGCGTGAGGCCGCAAAGTGATATGAGGTGTTACCGGCTAGATCGATGTGACTTGGAATCGGGTCTGACAGCGTTGGTATCGAGCCCGATCGCCGTGGGATTACCAAGCCAAACTGGTCGGGTTGTGTCTAGAAATGCTCTAGTTATGTAAGGAATTGATTGTGGAAGGAGCGTAAGGCTCTTTTTACTCCTTATACCTCATGGCCTTGATCTGAGTCAACCTCTTCTCTTCTCGGGGATTAAGAACTAGGCTTCTCATCTATCTATTAGGATGACGTGTTACTAATCCATCGACCTTTAAGATTGTTGGATTTAAGCCCCAGTTCAGTTCCTACTATTTCTGTATGATAATTGTTGATCTCGGAACCTTGATATTGTGATGTTGAGTGGTTATGCCACCATTTTGTAGGATGTCTCAAATCATTTTGAGCATTTACAGCCGTTATGCTGCCCGAGTCATCCCAGGTCTCTAAATAGTCTGATGCATTTGCAAATCCCTTCTCTCCTTTTCTAATGTTCATCTGGGCCAGATTAATCACACAAATTAGTATGTTGAGGTACTCCGCTGCCTCGACATATATGTTGGAGTTATTATTATGACCCTAGGTGTTTTGGGAAGTTACCTAGCAATTTAGCAATGCTTTTGTATCCCCAGTGTGATGATTCTGGCCATTATTCTTGAAAGCATCCCGTGATGTTATTAGTTAGTAGGCATTCTATTCCTGGGTTCTTGAACCCGAAATTCACCCTACTTCATGTTGTTAGTATTTGCTAATTCCTTTAGGATATTAGTAACCTTGCGACAGTCCCCGAGGTCCGTGGTGTCTCATTCTTCCACATACCATGAACCATCCTTGGCAGGAGTTCCTTTGAACCAAAAGGTCACAACAAGAGTACTCTTGAAGAGTTCTCCATTCATAATTGTGACTCTGCCAGTTCTACCTTCTCTGCATGGGTTATCCGGGAGAAATGTTGAGCTTTGCTTGATATACTAATCCATGCCTCCACAACTCGAAAAATAAGTTCCTTGAGTTGTCCCTCTTTAGTTGTATTCTGACTCTCGTCTATCAATTGATAGTCAAGAGTAGTCGTGCACTCGTGCTCATCGATGCCCATTATTCTTGTGGTCCATCAAGCCATTCTGTTCTGGAATGACTAAGAGAAACAAACTCCAGTACCTCATCCATATCCAGGATTGGGTCAAAATAGTTGTATTCCGCAGATCAAAATGCCAATTCAGCTTTGTTCTGTTCTACCTTGGAGTATTACCCCCTTATTGTCAGAATTGTCATGAGAACTGCACCAACTCTCATGAATTTTTGACGTAGTGATACTTCTTACCATCATCATTCATTCCTCGGTCCTCTTCTTGTTGTAACCGGAATGCCGACAAGTGAATTGTGATGTGTGAAACCAATACTCCGAGCAACTCGTTGCTTGGTAGCTAATGGACAATATCCTCATTCTTAGCGTGTTGGTTATTAAATCATTATCCTAAGATTAATCGTGCTACCTAGTCCTTATTTCGGGTGCACACTTCGATTGATGAGTTAGGATCTTGTCAAGTCCTCACTCATTTGATCATATCGTCTTGCCCTGAAAAGCAAGGTTGTTCTCGAGCTTAGTAATATATCGGTGGTTCGTGATTTTCCGAATATCTTCTCGGAAGTATCACCAGGTCGTCACCTGACCGCTATGTTGAGTTCGTGATCAAGTTGGTTTATTCTTGTAAACCACCCTTTCTCCAAGAATCCGTGTTGGATACTCCTGAGCTAGTTGGTTAAGCTAGATAACAACTTGGAGAGTTGGAAGATAAAAGCTTGTCTAACTTAGTTCTTTTCCAAAAGGGATATCTTATGTTTGTGTGTTTGTTGTAGAAAGATGATTTCTTCATCGATTGGTCCTCGTGATCAGTTGTTGAACCTATCGTCTTGCCAAACCTTGATTTGAGTGTGGGCCATTGTCAAATCAAGTTAGAACCAATGATATTCGTAATGTTGTCTTACTCGTGGTTGATTCCTCGAGAATACACCATTACATCTTTTGGTCTGACCAATACTATCACATTGTTCACATAACGGTGGAAGTCCAGTGATATGGAAATTCCGATGAGTTGTTGTTGAGCCCATCAGCAGCATTTTGTCTCCTCCATGATTCGTGTTGAACATCCAGCTAGTGTTGGAAACTTGTGTAAGCATTTTCTTCATGCCCCGTTCATGAAGTATATGTTTGGATGAAAGAAGTGACTTCCTCTCATTCGTGTGCATTTGATGCAAGTTGCCGCCATGAATTCGAGAAAGCAAGTTTTTATTTCCTCTGGAACCATCCCAAGTCAGTTATGCATGTGCGAAGTATTCTATGGTCTGATAGACTGATCATCTTCATTCTATACGTATCCCTAGCACATCAAGCCACTGACTGATTTGTTCAAGGAAAAGGAGTTTTTGTGCTATCCTAGGTCATGCACAAGATTCCGATATCCTCAATGATGGTCCCCCACCTTGACTCGATAGTGTTTTATTATAAGACTACCACATGGTCATGCTTGTCTGGGACAACGTGTCCACATGTTGTAGCATAACCAGCTCATGTTTTGGAGCTTGCTATTGTAGTTCATTCCCCGAGAATCTCGCAACGCCATCTCGTCGATTTGTGTTGCAAACTTTCATTTTTCTTTCTAGACTCGATGAGTCTGGATTGTTCTGACACCAACCAGATCTGAATCTCTGGCAGATATGATGGTTGGAGCATTTTTTCCAAGAACTATAATATTGGTCCCTCTATAACCGGTAAAGAGGATGTCGTGGCCAACACGTCCAGCCGGAAGACCTATTACTGTAGTATCTTGATTGAGGAAGTTGGCCACCTCCCCATAAGGATTTCGTAGGATTTACTCCCTAGTTGTTCCTTATGGATTTTTGTGTTCCCGAAGTCCGACCTTTTACTTGATGTTCTAGATATCAAACCATATCTATGAATGGGATACACTAGCACATCAAGGAGAACATTAGAGGCGGAGTGCTAAACGTTTCTCGGTCGATTATCCAGATCTTGTGACCTTGGCATTACTAAGGTGAAATCTGAGAAGGTGTTATCTTCCTTTGCATCTGCATCTTCCACCGGTATTCATCATGGTAGTATGATGTGCTGCCAGGATCCTCGCTTCGGAAATTGGTAAAACCTTGATGAATATGGAAATGCTCGAGTTCTTGAGGGCACGCACAAGCGCTAGGTGTTATCATCGGCACTAACTGGGATTGCTCTCAGTTTCCTCGGTTATGCTATAACTTTTCAAACAGTGGACTCACTCTCTACTGTTCGGCTTCTCCCCAGTTACTAAAATCATCCCTTGTGTTGTCTTCAACAAGGTAATCCACATCATCCGTTCTAATCCGGGTATGCCATTTTACCGAACCCCTCCAAACGATCGCTCGAGAATTGCCTTAGGCTGGTATAAAGAGTTCCAACGATCTATGGATCAAAAGTAATTCTTTTTTCCACTTAAGGGAATAGTTCTTTGCATCACTTTTCCAAGGTGCCCGTTACGGAATCCTGGCAATTATTCCTCGCCACCTTGACACCATCCACCATCTTTCTAAGCGTGGAATTGTTGCCCACCAATCAAACCCCGTCGTTTGTTCTTCCATCCCTCTCGATGTGTTCCGTGTCGCAGCTCGAGAGATGTTTCAATGTCTCGCTTGATGAGTGATCTTAAGTTGCTCGATCTTTAAGAAGATCGATTCCTGCAGAGATCCTCTTTGTCGTTGTCGTGTTGGATGAAGTTCTCGAAAGAAAAGACGTCAAGACCAAGATGATGGAGTGAATCAACATCTTTGAGAAGGACAAATGGACCATGGAGATTGTGATAGCTTCGTGACCTCCCTTCTCCTCTTACCTCACGTCTTGAATCTCGGGGCGAGATTCTTGTTTAGTGGGGGTGAGTTGTCACGTCCCTAGCCTTGCTATGCACTTGGACTATCTTGGTTGCTGCATCATGTTTAAACTTCATTTAAACTTGAAATGGGGATGTCCAAAACCCTAGCACCAAATGGAATTCAAATAGGTTCAACCTAAAAATATTTTCAATGAACCTGAAATGCCCTTCATAAATTTTCATCATTTTTGTTTTGGTCCAGAACCTCTGCCAAAAATGGTGCACACTTTTCTAGGACACTATGGGTTATTGAATTAAATCATCCAGTATTTGTACTTGGACATTTAAATGCTATAAATTATTTTAAATGTCCAAATAATCATGAACTGAAAAGATGGCTGTTGGAAATATTCCAAGCAGTGCTCTCAAGCAGCTTACATGATTTTGAATAGGTTCAGTATTTTTAATAAAGCCAAACATCTGCAGAAAAATAGAAAACAGAAAATAAAGAGAGAGAGAGAGAGAGAGAGAGAGAGAGGACTACAGGCGCCACACGGCAGCCCACTTACTGCCTTCTCTTGTAGCAGCCCAGCCCACCACCGCAGCCATCCCTGTCATCTTCCTCCTCGGACAGTAGGACGCAGGCGCGTGGCCGGAGCGCGCGGGCACACGCCCAGGCCACCTCCTGCCTCTCTGCCTGTCTCCCCGTCGCCCTGAGGATGCCACGCACCCCCCTGGCCCTCTCACTCTCTCCCTGCCTTCTTCTCTCTTCTCTGGCTCTCTCACTCACGCGACCGAGAACCGCCGTCGCCGCCGCTCATCGCAGTCGTAGCCACCACCGTCGTTCCACCCCACCAGAGTGACCAAAGGCTCCGCCTCGACGCCTCCAACCTCTCCATGGAGCTACGCAACACCGGGAGCCCTGCATCACCGTCCACGCCGTCTTCCCCATCTCCGGCCGCCCGAGATCGCCGGCGCCCGCTCGCCACCTCCGACGTCTCCCCCGAGCCGCTGGGCCCTCGAATTGACCCCCTGTAAGCCCCGCCATCGTTCACCCCTACCCCCGTTCCCTTTTGCTCGCTCTGGCCGCCGGTTCCATCAAGGCCGAAACCCACCGCCGCACGAGCTTGACACCGGCGTCACTCGGGTGACCATTTGGTAGCGCACCAGCGTCCAACGAACTCGAGGCTGCACACAAAGCATGGCTAGTGCGTTAGTTGGTTCGTTTGCGCGCTGCAACACCAAACCCGCAACTCACCCGAGCGCCGGCCGCCGCCCAAACGCTCGCCGGCGTCGTTCCCGGCCACCGCACGCTCAACCACCCGCACCGCTGGACGCGGAGCACTCCAAGCTCTCCGTAGAGCCTAGTCGCGCAACAAACCGTCGCCGAACGGCGATTTCCGAAGCTCGCCGTCGTGTACTGTGGTCACCGGCGACTCATCGCCGGCGTATCTGACTTGGTGTCGTCATTAGCTGCTAATGGCCGCGCTAATCACCCCCTTGAGCCACTGCCAAGTGGGCCCATGTACCTGCTTAGGTTAGCCTAATCTCCCTGCTAGTTTAGCGCTAATCCCGTGGACCCCATGTGTCAGCTCTGACTTTTGCCTAGTCAGCGTTGACCAGGCCCACCTGTCAGTGACCCTAACCAGCCGTTAGTCACTGACCACTGGGTCCCACTGGTCAGGTTTGACCTGAGTCAACCTTGTTGACTGCTGACATCACGGTGATGTCACCCTGACGCAATAAAGCATTTTCTGGATTTAAGTTATTCAGGAAATTCCAGAAAATGCCCAAAACTTCTAAAATTCATAGTAATTCAACTGTAGCTCAGATTGAAATAATTTATATATGAAAAATGATCAGAAAAATATGAAGAATCTGTTTATGGCACTTTCATGCATGATTGAACAAGTTAACCTCACTGAATAGGATGAATCATGATTAGGGCAATTTATGAACTAGCATTTGGAGTTGGAGTTTAACCTTGTTTGAATTCCACTTCAATTAACTTGGCTTACTGCTGCATTAGGTCAATTCAGTACCTTAACATGACATGTCATTCATGTGAATGTGCATTGCATTGATTGTGTTCTTCCTTGTTTGCGGTGTTTGTCCCTCTCGAGAGACGACGTTAACGATTGTTCGATGACACCGATGAAGAACTATATTATCTTGAAGTGCCGAACAAGCAAAACCCCTTGTTCATTCGATACAATCCCACTCTCTCGCTCCTGCTCTATTTTACTGCATTAGGACAACAACGACTCATGTGTTACTTGCTGCGGTAGCTGAACCCCTTTATCCTCTGCATGACCTGTCATTCCACAGTAATTAGATGAAACCCACTAGCATGAGTAGGAGTTGCTTGAGCCATGTTGTGCCCACTCATTCATGCTTGTTTGTCATGCCTGCTACTGCTTAGAGTTGAGTCAGGTCTGATTTATCGGGAATGAATTGGAATGGTTGTGTGAACATGTCCTACTGTGTGTGAGCTAAGTGTGTGAACACGATTTGGTAAAGGTAGCGGTGAGAGGCCATGTAGGACGACATGGTGGGTTGTCTCATTGCAGCCGTTCTCAGGAACTGAGTTCTGTGTTTGTGATCCATGAAACAGTTACTACCACACATTGGGATCCTTAATTGACTCTCTCGGCTTCTTAACCACCCTTGTCCTCTGTCCAGGAGTTGCAACTAGTTTCTGGTGTTTGTAGGATATGTGTTGGAGGCCGTGCATAGCGCTGACCCTAGGGGTGGGCTATGATGCGGTAGATACACCGTGGCCGGTGTGCGAATGCCCGTTTGGTATCTCGAACCCCGCACACATCGTTCGGGGATGTATGGGAAACCTCGGCGGACTCCTGCGGATGGAACCCGAATAGGCGATAAACCTGGACTAGGGACTTGAGTGTTTAGGTAGGCCGTGGCCGACACCCACGTTGGGCTTCCGCTTGAAGGTTGCCGAGTACATGTCGTGTAAACGGCGGTAAGTGGTGAGCGTGTGTGAAGAAGTACACCTGTAGGGTTAATATGATCTATTGAATAGCCGTGTCCGCGAAAAGGACTTCGGGTTGCCTATATCAGTTCATAGACAAGTGAAAGTGGATACTCTAAAATCGCAAGATAAGCGTGAGTGCTATGGATGGCGTTCTCGTGGGGAGGCGGGGCGGGTCCATAGTGGTGTATTGATATGGTGAATATGTGGACTCATGTGCGCCACCTCAAAAGAGTTACTTGCAGTCGTAGTTCAGGATAGCCACCGAGTCAAAGCTGGCTTGCTGCAGTCAAACTCCACCTCCCCCCTTGTTGAAAATGATGCATATGTAGTTAGTTCTGATGTAAGTCTTGCTGAGTACATTTGTACTCACGTTTGCTTATTTTATGTTTTGCAGAGAGATGTCAGTCTCGCTAGTAGTTCTGCTTGGACTTCGACGTTTAGCTTGTTACCTCAGCTACCATCTTGTGCCCTCGGCGATGTCGGTAGATAGTCGGGCTTCTCAGCCTTTTTCATTTATAGTTATGCGTACTCGGACATGTTTAGCTTCCGCTTGTGCTTTGACTTGTATGCTCGAGTGTTGGGTCATGAGACCCATGTTTGTAATATCTCGCTCCTCGAGCCTAATGAATAAATACTTGAGTCGTAGAGTTATGTTGTGATGCCATGTTGTATTTACACATATTGAGCATATTGTGTGTATGTTTGAAATGCTTGGTATGTGTGGGATCCGACAATCTAGTTGTTTATCCTTGGCAGCCTCTCATATGGGGAAATGTAGTCTAGTGCTTCTGAGCGATAGTAGTCCCTGTAGCCCAGCACTACTGCTTGGACACTTGACTGGCGGCATGTGTTCCACTTCGTTCCTATGTCGTCCTTCGGGAAATGTCACGCGGTGACATCCGGAGTCCTGCCTAGCTCGCTAAAGCCGGGTTACGGAGTCCTGTTAGCCAGTGCTACAGCCCGGATTCATCGTTGATGACCGACATGCTTGATGTGATTCATGTATGCCTGTCCCCATGGGTTAGTGCCGCTTTGGGTTCACGACTAGCCATGTCGGCCCGGTTCTCATCATATGGATGCTAGCGACACTATCATATACGTGAGCCAAAAGGCGCAAACGGTCTCGGGCCATGGTAAGGCGACACCCGTGGGAATACCGTGCGTGAGGCCGCAAAGTGATATGAGGTGTTACCGGCTAGATCGATGTGACTTGGAATCGGGGTCCTGACAGCATCAGACATCAAAAAGGAAGAGGGTGATTGCCGAACCTGAAGGAGCACCAGCAAAGTCCTTGAAAAACATGGTGGTGCCGAAGAAATCAGACATCGCCCCACTTATATAGGCTGTACAACCAGTGACTCAAAACATAGGACCGACTCCAGCAGACTGTACCCATACTTCATTGGCCACACCACTAGTCCCACCACATAGGACCTGCACTCCAGCAAAAGGTATACCGATTTCATTTTCCATAGCACCAGCCGTACCACGGAAAAATCCCACTCCAGCAAAAAGTACAGCAAGTCCACCGGCCAAAGACCTATCCCAACTGCAGAGACGGCCAATTCCTACAGACTGGAACCCCATTCCATTTATTCCCAGTTTAAAATACAATGCTTTCAATGTTGCTAGGGACTACGTGCATATATTCCCATCATGGGAAGATTATAGTGAAGACAAACACCATTTTCACATCTTCCTGTCCAACTTACGTGTAAGTGCTATTATTCATGGTTATTATTTTCCTGTTTTCTGCTGATCGAACACATCAATGATTTACATTACATTGTTGTAACTAGGCGAGGGTCAATCTGGATAGTCATGACGAGCAAAGCTTGCTATGCTTTTCAAGGAAGCATTGCAGCAGTATCGGTGTTACCTGAGGAAATCACACTTTGATGGCAAGTCTATAAACGAATTTCTGGTGAAGTCTCTTGTGCTAAATTTAGAAGACATTGAATGAAAAAACCTTGTTATGCAAAGGTCTCGTTCCCAGGATGAGGTAATGTCTATGAAATCACATGACAGTTTGAACTTCTAGTTTTTCGCATGTGCCTTACGGATCTTTTTGCAGGAAATCTGCTCGAAGAAGAATTCCGGTTTGAAAAGAACGACAGGATATCGCAAATATGCTGCCCGCTGGTTGTCCTGTATCACTATACTTGCATACATACCTGGTTCATTATGGGACAGCAGTATGCATGATAGCTTGCTTATCAATTGTTCACTCCAAATTATCTGATCTGTATGAATGGTTACATTAGTGTAGAATATATCCAATGCCAATGATTTTTTTAGCTCTGCATTGCTCTTGTAAGTACATGCTGTCCTTTATCAGTGTACTTATATTGACTGGTAGTTGTTCATGTACCATCACTCTGCTGCTTATTTTCCTTTGCCCTCCATTTTCTACACATCAGATCTATATTTACTCTTACCATAAGGTTGGTACTCAAGAAGTTTAGCTGTGCATTGCTCTTGGCTGTGCCTTTTGCCTGTATCGCTGCACATACATTTATAGCTACTTGGTTATGTAGCATCACTCTTCATCTTATCTTAAATATTCTCCATTTTTTCGTATATTATCACATCTGTATTTACTCTTAAAAAGTGTAGAATAAAGTCAATGCTTATGAAGAATATTCTATGCTAAACTTCTTGAATTGCCCCCCAATCAGCATGGACAAGGGCTTTATATAGCCTGTCTTCACTAGTAATGTAAGTTTGTCCTTCTCAAGCCTTCAAACTTTGTTGTGTATATTTGGTTAGGCATGACTGCAACAGCTGTTTATTTTTGGTGTTTGCATCAAATTGCATGTTTGAAGTTTATTACGTAGTTCATAAACAAAAGTTTGTCCTTCTCAATTTAAGTTTTCAGTTGTACAACCAAGTTCCTTCTTCATACCATGTAAATTAAACTATACAGAGCAAGTGATCTTCTTTTGCACTGCATGTATGCTTCATTCTTCATCCGTAATCCGGTGGTGTGGTGAACCTACCCACTACTGACACAATGTCATATTCTGCAATGTCTTAACTATGAACAATGTCATATCATTCTACTATTATTTAAACCATCTCTTTATTTGCCAATCTGAAATGGGATAAATTGATAGCACACTAACCATTGATACTTATGAGTTCTTGATCGTAATCCAAAGGTTGTCGTGAAGCTGCCAACTCCTTCACAATGTCATTTCCTGCCATGTCTTGACCTGAACAATACCATATTGTGTTAATGCAATTTTAAACTGTGTCACTTTATTCGTTAGTCGAAATGTGATGAATTGTCAAGACTGATACTTTTATGTGCAAAACACATCATCCGTCTGCCTTGTTTATCTTTCAGAGTGAGGAAGATATAAGTCTTGAACAAGTCAGATCTAATCATCTTGGTCACTGCTTGCTTGCAGCTCCCAACAGGCTAACCTTTCTTGAACTTTATTGAAGTGCTATCGGTTTTGTATATTATTTTGTCGGCGTGTTTATTTGCCTCACCGGGCGATCTTTGATGCCCAGTGTATGTAATATGTTGTCTGCTTGTGCTTTATTATCATAGTGGCGAACTTTGATGCCCAGTGGATGTAATATGCCGTAATTTCTTTATTGTATAGTCTAGATTTTTTCTTATTCACGATGCTGCAGTTATTTTACTATATATATATATATCCTGTCTTCGCAGTAAACCGGCCAAACCGTAAAATTACGGTACATAATCGGGCCGTCAAGCAATCACGATGTATGATCCACATCATGGGTCCCGTCAAACTAGCCCACTAGTAGATTCGGGCCTTTAATAGGCCGAGTAACCTCCGACCCTCTTTTCACAAGAAAACTCAATGGGCTTTTAGGAGGCTGAGAAGTTGGTTGGGCCTGAAACGTGCCGAATAGCTCACGGGCCGGCAGCATCCCGAAATGGACCCCGGCCCATGATTGTGCGAATCAAATCACGGGCTTTTAACAGGCCAAAGTTGTCTCGGTCCTTGTTTGGCCCAATCAGATATCGGCTGCGAGCAGCCCGGATGCAAACCGGGCCGTAGTTAGGCCCAACTATATGACGGGCTTTTAACAGGCCGAAATTAATATAGGGCCAAAACGTTAAACGGGCCCTTAACAGGCCGAAACTAATATCAGGCCGAATTACTAAACGGGCCTTTAGCAAGTGGCCCCAAAAGCATAGCGTCCAGTTAACGGGCCGAATCTGATATGGGCCATAATTGAGCCCAAAGCCTCTTAAAGGGTCGAACCTGATCTGGGCCTTGATTTGGCCGAGAAAGTGGGATGCTTTTAACGGGCCGGATCTTATATGGGCCATTATTAGGCCCGGAACGTGGCAGGCCATTAATGGACCGGATCAAATATGGGCCGACATTTGGCCCAAAACATGGCAGCCAATTAATGGGCCGGCCTACTAGGGTCCTCAAAATCTTGTGGGCCTACAGCTGGGCCGGCCCATTAATGTCGGCGAAATCTCGTGGGCCTTTAGCTGGGCTGGCCCATTATGATCCGCAAGAATTTTGTGGGCCTTTACCTAGGCCGGTGCATTATGGCACACAAAAATCTTATGGGCCTTTACCTGGGCCGGCCCATTATGGCCCACGAAATCTTGTGGGCCTTTAGCTAGGCCAGCCCATTATGGTCCACAAAATCTCATGGGCCTTTAGCTGGGCCAGCCCATTATGGTCCACAAAATCTTGTGGGCCTTTAGTTGGGCCGGCCCATTTAAACTTGATGGGCCGTGCCACGTGTCGACGTATCATAGGCGCCTTCTGTCCAATGAGTGGATGACATTTGTCCCAACAATGAGCCGACACGTGTTTCCTCCAGCCAATGATGATTTTACACGTGGAAAATCCCCATTGGTCGGGGCTGTTAACGGGTTATCATATCCAAAACCCGACCCGATAGCTTAACGGTGTTCCGTTACGGTGGATGCCACGTGTCGGTCACCCTTGACGAAAGCACTTCTGTGACGCGCGATTTATCATCATGGAAGTGGACACTTCCGTGATGATAATTTTGGTATTGTCATGGAACACTTCTCGACAAAGACACGGTATGACTATCTTGATTACATCATAAATTTTTCATGGATGTACATGCATGACAAAAAATGCGACCTACTGTGACAAACACGTATCATCACGGAAGTGTATTTTTTTTGTAGTGTGAGGGGCTACGTGACCAGTTAGGCTCCTGAGTCGCGATGCTCAGGAGTCCCCCTTGATGCGGAAACAACATATAGGGAGAGTTCACGGGGATAGATTAATGTTCTATGTCGGCAGAGCCCGGCCCCGCGCATACCTCAACCGCCGTTGGGCCGACCGGAGACCAGGACGGACCAAGGAGTGAGGGGCTACATGACCTGTTAGGCTCCTGAGTCGCGATGCTCAGGAGTCCCCCTTGACGTGCAAATAATTCCTATACCTGCCCTCGCCGAGGCCTCGGGAGGGGCGCGCGGTACCCAGGTCCGGGGGACCTGGTTAGGTGGCGTGCGCTTGGGCGTGACCCGTGCGCAGCCCCCATGTGCGGCTTTCCCGAGGGGAGGCGTTGCGGTCAGGCTGGGCGCTGAGCTCTGGGCTCCCTGAGGTTGGCACGACCGTGGGGTCGCCCTCAGTTGTTTATCACCAGCGTGGAGCATAGTGCTTCCGCTTGTGCACGGGCATAGCCGCTCCTCGGCAGTGTCGTCAGCCAGCGCAGAGCATGGTGCTTCCACTTGGGCGTGGGGTGGGGGCCCCCCTCCGGGAGGAGCCCCCAGGGCGTGTACAACCCCGCCCTGACACGTGGCTTGCACGGCAGGGCTGCGAGGTGTATCTGGGCACTCGTGAGCCAGCGCGGGACTCACGAGGCCCTACCTCAAGGTGGGTTGCGCCTGGTCTTGAGTCTTGGTGACTGTATGTTCCTTCAAAGCGGTTAGATGCAAGCACTCAACATCCTCAGGTCCCAGCCTCGAGCGAGCTCAGCTGCCGCTGGTATGCCAGGTCGCGATGCCGTGGTCAAGGCCAGAGGGTGAGGGCTGGAGAGCAAGTAAGAGCTCCTGAGTCGCGATGATCAGGAGCCACCCATTTAACGTGCAAGCAGATTGCATACGATAAACAGGCCCGCGGCGGGCGGCAATCGAGCGGGCGATAGCCGTTGGCAGGTTAATCATAAAGAGCATATCGACTTGGGTAAATGCAGGAAGATACATGCCACCGGGCCTGGCCCGAGCGGCTTGGGGATGATGCAGCCTGAGGGGCGCCCCTAGCAAGGTAAGCTAAAGACTTAAGCAAAAGGGATACATGCCACAGGGACGGACCCGTGTAGCCTGGGAATAACGCAGCCCGAGGGGCACTCCCAGCTTAAACGAACTTGGAACATGTCACCTGGTTCTGTAGACGAAGTAGAGTTGATGTAGCTGAAACCACGCATTGAAGGAATGATTCCTCATGAGCCACCGCGACCCTTAGGCTCGGGAGGCTCTGGGGGCTCAGGAAGTTCCTTGAAGACCATCTCCATCTCCTCCTGAACCGCGCAGATCCTGGCCTCCTGAGCCGCCAGGACCTGCCGCATGTTGCACTGATAGGCCGACGGCACGCTCGGCAAGCCGAAGGGCATGCTAACGTAGCCATGTGGTGGGCCCTCACAGCGGCCCGCACGCGATGGCCTGAAGGGCTCCTGAGATGCGGCCCTGTTGAGCCCTGGGACGTCGACGCTGATACATAGCCCGGTATCCTCGCCTGGATGGGGAGCTGCGCCTTATGAGCGGCTGTGGCCGCGCATGGCTCTTGCTTCTTGTAGTTCCTGGGTGTTCTTGTTGATGAACTCCTCGGTGGTGGGCACTCCTTGGCCTGTGTTCTCCTGAGGGAAACATGCCACGAAGCATGCCTCCAAGTGGTGCCCAAGCGCCTCCTTCGTGAGGTTGGCAAGGTCTGAGGCTCTCCAGGAGAGAGCCCCCGAGCCCTTCCTAAGGAGGGCACCGGGCGCGCCTTCTAATGCGATGGAGGGAGGCGCCCCTGGAACGGGTGCCGATCCTGACAAGGCTCCTGCTGCGTCGCCATCTCCTTGGGGTCCTGCGCGGCACGGCAGCTTCTTCTTGGGGATGGTCTCCGGAGGGCCTTCACTTCTGCTGTTGGGGTCGTCGATTGCTGCGGCTTGGAAGGCGCGCTCGAGGGAGCACACCGCATCCCTCTCTTCACATGGGACCATGATGATTCCTCCGCTTCCTGGCATCTTGAAAACATTGTAGCCGTGGTGAGTGACCGCTATGAACTTGGCCAGGGCTGGATACCCGAGGATGGCATTGTACGACAGGCGGATGTACGCGACGTCGAAGTCGATGAGCTCGGTGCGGTAGTTCTTGCGCTCCCCAAAGGTGACAGGCAGGAGGACTTGCCCTATCGGTGTGGTGGAACCGTCGGTCACTCCTGAGAAAGGCTTGGTTGGCTGGAGCTGCTCATAGGGCACTTGGAGATTGTCGAACGTGTCGACGGATAGGACGTTGAGCCCTGCGCCGCCGTATGAGAGTCTTGGTGACTTGCACATTGCTGATGACTGGGGAGCACAACATACGGGGTGCGCCTGCGGTGGCTGTGCACTTGAGTTGGTCTGCCGAGTTGAAGGTGATGGCGCATTGGGACCACTTGAGCGGGTGCGTGGCCTCGAGCTTGGAGAGCACCGCGTTAACCTCGCGAGCGAACTGTTTGAAGATGCGCTAAGAGGCTGGGGCCTGAGCACCGCCCAGGATGCAAGTGATCGCACGTGGCAACTGGAAGCCCCCAGCCCCCTCGTCCTGGTGGTGGTCGTCGTTCCTTCTTGGTGGCAGCAACGGGGGAAGACTGGTGTTGCCCTGAGGGCGATCCTCACGAGACGGGTCCTTCCAGGCGCCCTCGCGAGGCTGGTCCTGCCAGCGGTCCTCACGAGGCCGGTCGCGCCACTCCTGGCGCGGGCCACGGTCGTCCCAATGTCCGCCTCCATGTCCTCCTCCTCGGCCGTAGCCTCGGTCGTCGCGCTTGGGGCGTCGACCATAGCGTCCCTCTCGTATGGCTCTGAGCTCTTGGCAGTCGCCGGTGTTGTGGGTGTTCAGGTTGTGGAAGGAGCAGAACGGTCGGCCGTTCTTGGACGACTCAGGTTGATCTCTTCCTCGCTTGGTGTTGGGCTCTGCTGCGAGCACGACTGCCTCTTTACGCTTCACGTCCTTGGCCTTGGTCTTCTTTTCTTCCGCTCCTGCAGCTGGCAGCTCAAGGAGAGAGAGGTGCCCCTCTTCACGTCTTGCGCGCTTGGTCTCCAGGTTGAACAGCTCCTGAGAAGTGCAGAGCTCCTCGTGGATAGCCAGCTCTTCCTTCATCTTGACGTCACAGACGCCATCAAAGAACGCGGAGATGATGGCCTAGTCCGTGACCTTGGGGATCTTGAGGCGGATGTTGTTGAAGCGCTGGATGTACTTCTGGAGGGTTTCTCCTGGCTGCTGCTTGATGCGGCATAGATCGCCCGCGGCCGGTGGGCGGTCGCGAGTGCCCTAGAAGTTGGCGACGAAGCGGTCGCGCATCTCTTCCCAGGAGGAGATCGAGCCGTGCTGCAGGTTCAGGAGCCAAGAGCGGGCCCCATCCTTGAGAGCCATGGGAAACCAGTTCGCCATGACTTTTTCGTCCCCATTGGCTGCTTCGATGCTTAGCTCGTAGAGCTGCAGGAACTCCGCGGGGTCGGCGGTGCCGTCGTAGCGAGGAGGCAGATCTGGCTTGAACTTGCCTGGCCAGGCGATGCTACACAGCTCAGGGGTGAAGGCGCAGCAGCCGGCTGTGGTTGTTGGGGCCCGCTTTAGGGGTGGAGTTTGGTCTTGACGCGGTTCGCGTTGCGCCGTTGTAGGCGGTGCGCGGTCTTGACGAGGTGGCGCGGGGAGCGCCGGTGCAGCTTCTCGCGGCCGCGGTATTTCTTGGCAGCTTCTTTCTTCACGCGCGGGCGCCGGGCGTGGTGGATCACGCCGCAGAGGTGCGCACCTAGGTGCCAAGGCACCATATTGGGGTTGAGGTGGTGGAGGCATGCCATGAGCCCCGTCGCCCGCGGCTGGTTGAGGGGGAGGCAGTGAGTGGGACGGCGCCGGAGAGCCCCCTGCGGCGCGGACGAGCTTGGCGACGCGGTTGAGCCACTCCTCGTAGAGGTCGTCGACAGGGCGGTGACGCAGGAGCGCGTTCGCCGCGAGGAGCGCGTTCGCCGCAAGGAGCGCGACCCGTGCCTCCATGGGAGCGCGGTGCGCGTCGGACGAAGAACCAGCTGGGGTGAGTGATGCAGTAGCGGTGCAGCCGTCCTGCCGCACCAAAGGCTGTAGCAAGGACGCCTGCTGCTCGTTCCCCGCTGGGCCGGTGGCAGCGTTGGCGGCGGGAGACGGAGAGCGACGTGGTGGCCCGCCTACGGCAGCCGTCTGAGCGACACGGGCGGAGAGGGCAGCCCGAAGCTCAGCTCGAGCACGGCGAGCGTCCGCCATGGAAGCGACGGAGCGATGGAGCGACGAACCGACGGAAGGGAAGTCTATGGTGCACCCCTACCTGGCGCGCCAAATGTCGGATGTAGGGTTCCGGCAAACCCTTAAGGTTCAAACACTAGGGTGCGCACGAAGTTTTCCCCCCTACCAATCTACGTCCTAGCTCGCTAAGATCTCCCGGACGAACTCGACGAACTCGCAACATAGAAAGACACGAGGTTTATACTGGTTCGGGCCACCGTGGTGGTGTAATACCCTACTCGAGTGTGGTGCTGGTGGATTGCCTCTAGGGCTGATGATGAACAGTACAAGGGAAGAACAACCTCCTGAGGTTGAGGTGTTCTTGTGGCTAGGGTGGGCTCTCGATCGGGCTGGATCAAGCCAAGACAAGATGAGATGCCTCTACTATGGTGGCTAGTCCTATTTATAGAGGCCCTGGTCCTCTTCCCAAATATTGAGTGGGAAGGGAGCCAACAACGGCGGGCAAATTTGAAGGTGGACAGCTAGTACAAGCTATCCTGACAAAAGCGGTCTTCGCCTGCGAAAAGCCCTGGGGTGACGCCATCTTGGACTCCACGATGACGTCCGCCTTGCCGTCCTCCTGGTCTTGATCTTGTTGCACCAATATGGCAACCTTTGCCTGATGCCTCGGTACTCTTCGCCTTCGCTTGCCTCCCTAGCACCAAAGAGGAAATAAGGACGCTGCACGCACCGGCGCCCTTTGGCACCCGCTTGGCACCGTTAAATCATAGCTCACGTCACGAGAGCCTCGTGAGGTTTGCCTCGCCTTGATATCTCCGCTCCTCGTGAGCCTGCCTGGCTAGGCCACTCTAGAGGAGGTCTTCTGTCGTCGGCCTCACGAGGCTTGGACCCTCGCGAGGGTCTTGGATGCCTTGTTGATGAAGATGGGCCGTACGGCCTGCTGCCTAGCCACGCCGTGGGCCGTAGGCAAGCAAGTCTGGGGACCCCCGTTCCCAGAACACCGACAAGCGTCTTGTATGATTTGAGTCTTTGCTTTTTAGTTTACCACAATCATCTTTGCTGGACACACCTTTTGAGAGAGTCAAACATAAATTGGAAATTGTTAGAATACTCTATGTGCTTCACTTATATCTTTTGAGTTATATAGTTTTTGCTCTAGTGCTTCACTTATATCTTTTAGAGCACGGTGGTGGATTTGTCTTATAGAAACTATTGTTCTCTCATGCTTCACTTAGATTATTTTGAGAGTCCTACAAAACAGCATGGTTGTTTGCTTCAACAATGATAGGCATTCAATATTAGTAAAATAATTATGAGTGTGTTGAATATTATGAGAAGTTTGATACTATATAATTGTTTTGAGATATGAAGATGGTGATATTAGAGTCATGCTAGTTGAGTAGTTTTGGATTTGAGAAATACTTGTGTTAAAGTTTGTGATTACCATAGCATGCACGTATGGTGAACCGTTATGTGATGAAGTCGGAGCATGATTTATTTATTGATTGTCTTCCTTATGAGTGGCGGTCCGGGACGAGCGATGGTCTTTTCCTACCAATCTATCCCCCTAGGAGCATGCGCGTAATACTTTGCTTTGATAACTTGTAAATTTTTGCAATAAGTATATGAGTTCTTTATGACTAATGTTGAGTCCATGGATTATACGCACTTTTCCTCCTTCCACCATTGCTAGCCTCTCTAATACCACGCACTTTTTGCCGGTATCATACACCCACCATATATCTTCCTCAAAAAAGCCACCACCTATCATGGCATTTCCATAGCCATTCCGAGATATATTGCCACGCAACTTACCACCGTTTTGTTTATTATGACACGCTCCATCATTGTCATATTGCTTCGCATGATCATGTAGTTGACATCGTATTTGTGGCAAAGCCACCGTTCATAATTATTTCATACATGTCACTCTTGATTCATTGCATATCCCGGTACACCGCCGGAGGCATCCACATAGAGTCATATTTTGTTCTATGTATTGAGTTGTAATTGTTGAGTTGTAAGTAAATAAAAGTGTGATGATCATCATTTTTAGAGCATTGTCCCAAGTGAGGAAACGATGTTGGAGACACACAAGTCGGGATGAGACTCCGGACGAAAAAAAAGAGGCCATAAAAAAAGAGAGAAAAGGCCCAAATAAAAAAATGAGAGAAAAAAGAGAGAAGGGACAATGCTACTATCCTTTTACCACACTTGTGCTTCAAAGTAGCACCGTGATCTTCATGATAGAGAGTCTCCTATGATATCACTTCCATATACTAGTAGGAAATTTTTCATTATATAATTTGGCTTGTATATTCCAATGATGGACTTCCTCAAAATGCCCTAGGTCTTCATGAGCAAGCGAGTTGGATGCACACCCATTTAGTTTCTTTTGTTGATCTTTCATATACTTATAGCTCTAGCGCATCCGTTGCATGGCAATCCCTACTCACTCACATTGATATCTATTGATGGGCATCTCCATAGCCCGTTGATACGCCTAGTTGATGTGAGACTATCTTCTCCCTTTTTTGTCTTCTCCACAACCACCATTCTATTCCACATATTGTGCTATGTCCATGGCTCATGCTCATGTATTGCGTAAAGATTGAAAAAGTTTGAGAACACTAAAAGTATGAAACAATTGCTTGGCTTGTCATCGGGGTTGTGCATGATTTAAATATTTTGTGTGGTGAAGATAGAACAGAGCCAGACTATATGATTTTGTAGGGATAACTTTCGTTGGCCATGTTATTTTGAGAAGACATAATTGCTTAGTTAGTATGCTTGAAGTATTGTTATTTTTATGTCAATATTAAACTTTTGCCTTGAATCTTTTGGATCTGAATATTCATACCACAATTAAGAGGATTACATTGAAATTATGCCAAGTAGCATTCCACATCAAAAATTCTGTTTTTATCATTTACCTACTCGAGGACGAGCAGGAATTAAGCTTGGGGATGCTTGATACGTCTCCAACGTATCTATAATTTTTGATTGTTCCATGCTATATTATATTCTGTTTCGGACATTATTGGGCTTTATTATACACTTTTATATTATTTTTGGGACTAACCTATTAACCGGAGGCCCAACCCAGAATTGCTGTTTTTTTGCCTATTTTAGGGTTTCGCAGAAAAAGAATATCAAACGGAGTCCAAACGGAATGAAACCTTCGGGAACGTGATTTTCGGAACGAACGTGATCCAGAGGACTTGGACCCTACGTCAAGAAGGTACCAGGAAGACACGAGGTAGGGGGGCACGCCTACCCCCCTGGGCGCGCCCTCCACCCTCGTGGGCCCCATGTTGCTCCACCGACGTACTTCTTCCTCCTATATATACCTATGTACCCCCCAGATACGGAGCCCAAAACCTAATTCCACCGCGCAGCCTTTTGTACCCGTGAGATCCCATCTTGGGGCCTTTTCCGGAGCTCCGTCGGAGGGGGCATCGATCACGGAGGGCTTCTACATCTACACCATTGCCTCTCCGATGATGTGTGAGTAGTTTACCTCAGACCTTCGGGTCCATAGTTATTAGCTAGATGGCTTCTTCTCTCTTTTTGGATCTCAATAGAATGTTCTCCCCCTCTCTTGTGGAGATCTATTCGATGTAATCTTCTTTTGCGGTCTGTTTGTTGAGACTAATGAATTGTGGGTTTATGATCAAGTTTATCTATGAACAATATTTGAATCTTCTCTGAATTCTTTTATGTATGATTGGATATCTTTGCAAGTCTCTTCAAATTATCAGTTTGGTTTGGCCTACTAGATTGATCTTTCTTGCAATGCGAGAAGTGCTTAGCTTTGGGTTCAATCTTGCGGTGTCCTTTCCCAATGACAGTAGGGGCAGCAAGGCACGTATTGTATTGTTGCCATCGAGGATAACAAGATGGGGTTTATATCATATTGCATGAGTTTATCCCTCTACATCATGTCATCTTGCTTAAAGCGTTACTCTGTTCTTATGAACTTAATACTCTAGATTCATGCTGGAGAGCGGTCGATGTGTGGAGTAATAGTAGTAGATGCAGGCAGGAGTCGGTCTACTTGTCTCGGACGTGATGCCTATATACATTGTCTTACCTAGATATTCCCATAACTATGATCAATTCTGTCAATTGCTCAACAGTAATTTGTTCACCCACCGTAATACTAATGCTCTTGAGAGAAGCCACTAGTGAAACCTATGGCCCCCGGGTCTATTTTCCATCATATTAATCTCCCGTCAACAAGTTACTTCTAGCGTCGTCTTTATTTTGCTTTCTTTACTTTGCATCTTTATCATAAAAATACCAAAAATATTATCTTATCATATCTATCGGATATCACTCTCGTAAGTGACCGTGAAGGGATTGACAACCCCTTTATTGCGTTGGTTGCGAGGATTTATTTGTTTGTGTAGGTGCGAGGGACTTGTGCGTGGCCTCCTACTGGATTGATACCTTGGTTCTCAAAAACTGAGGGAAATACTTACGCTACTTTGCTGCATCACCCTATCCTCTTCAAGGGAAAACCAACGCAGTGCTCAAGATGTAGCAATCGGGTTATGGAAATTGCCATTACCTCAATTATAGACAGCCCGAAGTTGGCAAGTACTCTAATCTTGCTTGCTAGTCTCGAAACCTCCGCACTGTCTTCTTCTTCGAGGCTTCGGGGACGCCAGCTGGCACGCTTCTTTAAAGGAGAGCTGGAGAATTCGGGAAGACCGCGACGGATTGGGACCGAAAAATGAAGTCTTCAATATAAAAACACTCCAAGGTCCACTCTTCGGATGCCTTCTTCAGAGTGCCGGACAGGTATCCAGTCCCGGCTATGCGCCATACTTCGGTGCCGCCCACCTCGAATATAGATCCCTTTTGGGAGCGGGGGACGAGGCAGAAAAATTTCTGCCATAGCTCGAAATGGGCCTCGTAGCCCAGGAACGGCTCGCAAAGAGCAATGAAGCCCGCGATATGCAGGATGGAGCCTGGCGTCAGATTGTGCAGTTGAAGGCCGTAATACTCCGGTAGACCTCTGAGGAAAGGATGAATGGGAAATCCTACGCCTCTCGAGAGGAAGGAAACAAAGCACACCCGCTCCTCTTTAGAAGGATCAGGGAAGTTCTCCGCCAAGGCTTCACCGTCGATGGAAGTTAATCCAGCCCGAACGGAGACGAGATCCATGGGAGGAAGGTACCCCTACGTCTGAAATTTGCTCAGATGGGCATGGGATATCGAACAACTTTCCCAGTCGCCCTTTTGAGGGCCATTGGGGCGCGAGGAGGAGCTAGGAGCGCTGGCCATGTTTGGGCGATTTCCTATGGCAAGTTCTGAGGATTTCCTCGTGGTGGGGAATGGTCTCTGAGAAGGCGCCTTTCCCACCTGGTCGGTGGGTTATTTGTAAAAACACTGAGAATATTCACATTCATTTGACGCGTGGAAGCCAAGGCGATGGCTGTGAGGAAACGGTATTTAATGGGCAGCCGAACTATCGTCAATCTGAAGTACAATGGAGAACCCGCCTTGCAAAGCTAAAGACATAAAGACGGATACTACATTGTCATTGAAGGCAAGTTAAGGGACTCTTGAGGGAGTCTGGATTAAGGGGTCCTCGGGTGGTCGGGCAATGTGACATGGGCTGGACTAATGGGTCGTGAAGGTACAAGATAGAAGGCCTTTCCCCGTGTCCGGATGGGGCTCTCCTTGGCGTGGATAGCAAGCTTGGCGGCTAGTCGTATAGTTTCCTTCTCTGTAAACCGACTTTGTGCAACCCTGGCCCTCTTTGGTGTCTATATAAACCGGAGGGTTTAGTCCATAGAGGCGATCACAATCATACAAGCTAGACATCTAGGGTTTAGCCATTACAATCTCGAGGTAGATCAACTTGTAACCCCTATACTCATCATAGTCAATCAAGTAGGAAGTAGGGTATTACCTCCATTAAGAGGGCCCGAACCTGGGTAAACATCATGTCCCCCGCCTCCTATTACCTTCAATCCATAGACGCATAGTTCCGGACCCCCTACCTGAGATCGGCCAGTCTTGACACCGACAGCCGTATTTACTTTCTGGCACCCTGGCCACTATTCGTACGTGTACACGATATTAACGGGACTGCGTGACATGCTACATGCGCTCCTCTACTACGACATGTGCCCTTCCTTGCACGGCCACGGTTCATCGCTGCAGCCTGCAGACAGACCGATCGACCAGTATGTACGTACACGTTCGCGACTAGAATGACAACGCTACGTACGCTTTGACCAGGTGGGTACCAACTGTCACGCACTTCCTTGCGTGGGAAGGTGTAGCTGGTGGGTCCCAGCAGTTAGGGGGCGAATCATTTTTTTGCCCGTAATATGGACGCACTTCCTTGTGTGCGAAGATGTAGCTGGTGGGTCCCAGCAGTCAGGGGGGAAATGTTTTTTCCGTGAAATACGGTGGCCCGTCCGGTGGGCCCCTGCTGTGAGGTGGAGGAATCATTATTTTCCGCATAATAAGTAGGCACTTCCTTGCTGCAGCCATGGACCTAGCTGTCAGCCTCTCCACATACAGTACTCTTCCAATGGAAGTCGTTCATTGACCACATTGACCATGCCGCACCGAGAGCACCAAGGCGGTGGATGACGGCGAGGCCTAGGAAGGGGACGACGTGGAGCCAGGGAAGACGCGGCAGTGGATGCCCACACGGAGAGGAGTACGAGGGTTCACTGGTTTGGCTGCGTTGTGAGGCTGCCGTCGCCAGAGAATAACAGGGGGTGTGGTGAGTAGAGGGATGGCCTGGCCAGCGGTGGGAGTAGTAGGGGGCCGTGAGGCCTCCACGGCAGCACAACTGGCTAGGGAGGCAGGAGCAGGCGACACGACCGGCGCTGCTTTGGGCGGCTGGAGCAAGAAGACCCGAGGTTGAAGAAGCATAATAGCTGTTGGATGGACATGGTACCGTCACTGCAGCTAGAATCGTTTATATTGACTAAGTTGACATAGCCATTGGTACGTGTCAACTTAGTTGGCCCACATGCCATCCTCCGAAATGGTGCGCCCCAGATGTCATGGGGAGGAATCATTTTTTGGGTGGCTGAAGCTAGAATATCCGAGATTGTAGAAGAAGCACGACATCCGTTGGATGGACATCCAACGACCACTACTCCTAGAACCGTGTGTTGACTATAAGTGGACAAAGCCTTGCATACGCATCAACTTACTATTTTAGGGGACACATCAACTTAGTAGGCCCACAAGTGTGTGGCGGAGAACTTATAGCCCATTTGCGATTTGTAAGAATGTACATCCCATTTTTGAATTCTAATGGAATTTACTACATCCCATTTATTGTTTGTTAAAAGTACAGCCCATTTTCTAGCTAGGACAGCGATTAATAATTTCAACCAACCATTCAAAATAGAATTCAATAAAATTTCCCACATTTTGATGGGATCCGAAATATTTTTATCCCAAAATTTCTAGTCAGATTAAATATCAATTTCGATATAAATTTGTATTACGTAAAAATCCAACGAAACATTGTGCGCGCAGCAATTAATGAAATTAAAATTTTCAAAATCCAAAAATAATATTTTATAAACTAATTACGTGTTTGGTGCATTTTTATAGTTACTGCCCAATTTTTGTAATTACATCCCATTTGTTATTTCTTAAAGCCCATTTTCTTGTTAAGCCAAATGCATCCCTCCTAGGAAAGATTTGCAGCCCAGCGGGGCGGAGAATAACAAGTTGACCTTGCCTGGGTATTCCTCAAAAAAGAGTATAGCTGGGCTAGCCATTTTCAGCTTGAATAAAATTAATATCTTGGCTGGATATCTGGCCTGAGCTAGAAGGGCCACAGCCCGCCCTGTTAATACCCTACTCTCCTCAGAACAACAACGAAAACATCGCTCAAGAAAAACTCTGCAGTGCTCACACCTCAAAAACACAAATACTGCTCGAGCTGCTTGGTCCCAGCTTGTAACGCCCTCGATGCGGCTATATCTCCTACGTGTCGAAGCACGACTTAGAGGCATAACCGCATTGAAAGCAGTGTCGCAAGTGAGGTAATCTTCACACAACCCATGTAATACATAAGGGAAAGAGATACATAGTTGGCTTACAGTCGCCACTTCACACAATACATAAATAAACATCCATCATCCAGGTTACACTCAAGGTCCGACTACGGTACCAAAATAAAAGAAGACTACCCCAAATGCTACACAGATCCCCGATCATCCCAACTGGGCTCCACTACTGATCATCAGGAAAAGACACATAGTAACGACCACGTTCCTCGTCGAACTCCCACTTGAGCTCGGTTCGTCACCTGACCGCATCGTCGGCACTGCAACTGTTTTGGTAGAATCTGTGAGTCACGGGGACTCAGCAATCTCACACCCGCGAGATCAAGACTATTTAAGCTTATAGGAAGGACAGAGTTGTGAGGTGGAGCTGCAGCAAGCGACTAGCATATATGGTGGCTACATTCGCAAAAGAGAGCGAGAAGAGAAGCAAGGCACGGTCGTGAAGCTAGTAGCGATCAAGAACTGATCCTGAACTACTTACGTCAAGCATAACTCCAACACCGTGTTCACTTCCTGGACTCCGCCGAGAAGAGACCATCACGGTTACACACGCGGTTGATGTGTTTTAATTAAGGTCAACTTCGGGTTTTCTACAACCGGACATTAACAAATTCCCATCTGCCTCATAACCGCGGGCACGGCTTTGAAAGATAATACCTGCAGGGTGTCCCAACAGCCCATTATAAGCTCTCATGGTCAGCGAAGGATATTCCTTCTACCGAAGACCCGATCGATCTCGGAATCCGGACTACAAAACATTTCGACAACAATAAAACAAGACCAGCAAAACCGCCCGATTGTGCGACAAATCCCGATAGGAGCTGCACATATCTCGTTCTCGAGGCACATCCGGATGAGACTAGCTCTGAGTAAAACCAAGCCTCGAGTTTCCCGTGGTGGCCCAAAGAGGCAGCTCGATTGGGCCAAGACTTTCGAAGAACCTTTGGTCGGGGGGTTAAAATAAAGATGACCCTCGGGCTCATGAAAATCGCGGGTAAAAAGGCTTAGGTGGCAAATGGTAAAACCAAAGTTGGGCCTTCTTTGGAGGAGTCTTATTCAAAGCGAACTGTCAAGGGGTCCCATAAATCACCCAACCGTGTAAGGAACATAAAATCAAGGAACATAACACCGTATGACGGAAACTAGGGCGGCAAGAGTGGAACAAAACACCGGGCATAAGGCGAGTCTTCCACCCTTTACCAAGTATATAGATGCATTAATTATAGCAGATATATTGTGATATCCCCAACAAGTAAACATGTTCCAACAAGGAACAACAACTCCATGTTCAACAAGGAACAAACTTCATCTTCACCGCAACTAGCAACGCTATAAGAGGGCTGAGCAAAGCGGTAACATAGCCAAACAACAGTTTGCTAGGAAAGGATGGTTAGGGGCTGACATGGCAATATGGGAGGCATGATATAGCAAGTGATAGGCATCGTAGCATAGGCATAGCAAAAGAGCGAGCATCTAGCAAGCAAAGATAGAAGTGATTTTGAGGGTATGGTCATCTTGCCTGCAAGGTTCTCAGAGTTGTCGAAAGCTTGATCCTCGAAAGCGTTCTCAACAGGTTCCTCGTTCAAGAACTCCTCTCCCGGCTCTACCCATAGCAAGAACACAAACAAAGGAACCACAATAAATCATGGTGCAATGCACAAACAACATGATGCAAAACATGGCATGATATGCGAGATGTGGGATGCAATGCGTATGCGTGCTCCGGAAGGAAAATGATGAACCAGGCATCAACTTGGCAAACCAAGTATGCCGCTGGAAAGGTGAGATGATTTCGGTTGAAATCTATATAAAGATCACCGGAATCGGATGCACGGTTTGCAAATGACAAGCAAAACAAGAATGGCACAAATCTGCCATTAACAGCATGATACCACTTAGCAAGCAACAAGAAATTAAGCTACTGCACCCAAACGTACCAAAAAAGCATATGGCAGTGATCTACTCAAGATGCTTGACAAAAGATGAACACTGAGCTACGTCTAATTCACACCATAACAGGTCCAAACAAGCATGGCAAAAGTGCAAAATATATCAGCTTCACAGACTTAGTGAAATTACTGAACATGGCAGAATCAGCATCAGGAAGCAATGTTCAGAGCAAGCAAACAACATGCCACATGAATTTATAATAGCAAAACAAGGCATGGCATGAATCTACTCAAATCACAGAACAAAAGTCCCTTACTGACCATAAGCAAAAAAGGATCAGAAAATATAATAGCACCCATGTCAATATAGCAAGTTTCGTTAATGAGTTCACAGAAGGGCATGACAAAAACAGATAACAAGTAGGCATGTTTAAGAGCTCGATGCACTCACTACAGAGCATTTCATGATAAACTAAGCATACATCCATCAAGAAGACATGGCATAGAAGATATAAATGTCAAGAACAACATCATAGCATGCACGGATCAACTACAACAACCTTGGCAAAGTTGAATAACATGTAAACAATCTGCCAGGAAACATTTTATAGCAAAAGTAGAGCTCGATTGACTCAAGCTATGGCACTCCATAATTGCAAACAAAGGCATGGATGGATAGAAAATAACCATATGTTCAAAACATCCTTACTGAAGTATCTCAAAATATGCATGGATCTTTCTGTAGCATCAAGTTAACATGGCATAAAGATACCAGCAAAACAGGGGCTGAAATCAGCAACATCATGAAGCCTAGTTTGCATGCTTGTGCTAGTCACCACAGAGATCAAACAAAATACATGGCATAAAACCCTGTAAAGATGGCATGGCATATTACAAAACACATGTAGGACTCAAGATCATAGGGTGCACACATCAATCATGGAAAAAAATGACAAAAGTGCATGTTCTGATAAGAATTTGAAACTAACATCACATAGCCCTCTTCCAACAGCATTTCGGGCACCAAGATGAGCTCAAATGAAAATGATGCAATTAGATGAAATGATCTACACATCGAGGCGAACATCTCGGTATGCTACACGCCGAAAACGGAGCCACAAGTGCAAAGTTATGACATGAAGAAAATGCAATAAAATAAAGACAGAATAAAAACTTAGAGGATTTCGGGGCTCGGGGAAAAGTCAACCGTCTCGGATCTAGATCGGATCGAGGTCCGGCGCGGACGAGGTGGCCGGCGGCTGCTCGCCGGAGAGAAGCCGGAGAGAAGGAAGGAGGGCCGGGGGGCGGAACCGGGGCCGGCCGGGCGACGAGGACGGCGAGGAGGCGACCGGCGGAGGTGGAGGCGGCGGGAAGCCGCTGGCCAAGGCGGCCCGGCAGCGGCGGGCGGCGGCGGGGCGGCCGCCGGCGGCCGAGGCGGTGGAGCTTGGGCGGCGGAGGCGCGGCGGGCGGTAAGGGCGGTGGCAGGCTGGGCGGCGCTGGGCCGGAGGGCCTCCAGCAGACCTGCTGGCGGCGGGCGGCGATGCGGGCGCTTGTACGTGCGCGCCAGTTGGCCGGGCAGCGGCGGGCGGACGTGTCCGGCCCGAATCGGACGTGTCCGGCGGCGCGGAGGGGGAATTTCGCTAGGGTTTGCCAGGATTTGGAGGGGGAGATGCATATATATAGGTAGAGGGAGCTAGGAGTGTCCAAATGGAGTGTAGTTTTCGCCCACACGATCGTGATCCGACGACGGAGAGCATGGAAGTGACTTAGATGGGTTATTGGGCTGTTTTGAAGGGGTGTTTGGCTGCAACTTAAAAGAGGCCTTTGCGAGAGTGCGGTTAACCGTTGGAGTACCAAACGAGCTCCAAATGACCCGAAACTTGACAGGTGGTCTACCGGTAATGTACCAAGGCCACTTGGCAAACCTCGGTCCATTCCGAGAAAGTTTAGTACCCGCTCACGGAAAAATGTAAAAGGGGACGCCGGGGGACATAGGAGTGCCGGATTGCAAAACGGACAACGGGGAAAATGCTCGGATGCATGAGACGAACACGTATGCGAATGAGATGCACATGATGACATGATATGAAATGCATGACATGGACAAAATGCAAAACGAAAGACAAAAACCCAACCACGGAGGGAATATCATATCACAATGCCGAAAATGGCAAGAGTTGGAGTTACAAATATGGAAAGTTACATCCGGGTGTTACAACACTCCACCACTACAAGAGGATCTCGTCTCGAGATCTAGGACTGAAAGAACTCGGATATTCGAACGGAGGTGATCCTCGCGCTCCTAGGTGGCTTCTCGGTGAATGGTGTGACCACTTCACTTTCAGGAATTTGATTGACTTGTTGCGAGTCTTGCGCTCGGTTTCTTCAAGAATAGCAGCGGGTGCTCATGATAAGAGATCTTCTTGGAGGTCAATTTCTTGAAGTTGATAGTGCGCTCAGAGTCTTGAAGCACTTGCGAAGCTGTGACACGTGAAACACCTCGTGCACGTTCGCGAAGT
The DNA here is from genome assembly GCA_021605205.1 of Aegilops longissima. Lineage (NCBI taxonomy): Eukaryota > Viridiplantae > Streptophyta > Magnoliopsida > Poales > Poaceae > Aegilops > Aegilops longissima. Next base: position 325,051,718 of record CM038677.1, read on the forward strand.
TGGACGGAAGCTCAAGTTGATAGGCGAGATCGCCTCTTTGCCAATGATCTTGAAAGGACCCACGTATCTAGGGGCAGGCTTCCCTTTGATACGAGGCGGCGAGTGCCTTTCATTGGAGAGACGCGAGGTAGACATGGTCTCCGATTTCAAAAGCCACATCACGGTGCTTGTCATCATAATAGCTCTTTCCGGCGCGATTATGCGGCTTTGAGATTCTCACGAATGACTTTGCACATTTCTTGACTTCGTGATCAAGTCGTTGCCAAGAAGTTGGCGTTCACCTATCTCGGACCAATTGAGAGGAGTACGGCGCTTTCTGCCATAGAGAATTTCGAATGGGGCCTTGCCCGAACTCGCTTGGAAGCTGTTGTTGTAGGAGAACTTCGGCATATGGAAGACAATCTTCCCACTTCATACGAAGGAAATGACACAAGCCCCGAGCATATCTTCAAGGATTTGATTGACTCGCTCGACTTGGCCACTTGTTTGAGGGTGGAAAGCTGTCTTTGAAACGAATGTTGGTGCCCATGGCCTTCGAAAAGAATCCCAAAACTTGGAGGTAAAGATGCTGCCACGGTGCGAAGAGATCAATTGTGGAATTCCGTGCAAGGAGACAATCACGGATGTGTATAACTCTGCCAACCGAGCTGCTGTGATGGATTCTTTGATAGGAAGAAAATGAGCCACTTTAGTAAGCTTGTCAATGACAACGAAGATAGCATCATTTCCACGCTTGGACTTAGGAAATCCATCCACGAAGTCCATCTCGATATGATCAAACTTCCATTCGGAATAGCAAGAGGTTGGAGGAGACCATCTGGTCGTTGGTGTTCTGCTTTCACCCTTCTGCAGACATCACATTCATTCACGAATTGAGCAATTTCTCGCTTCATCGAGTCCACCAATACGATTGCTTGAGGTCATGGTACATCTTCGTACTTCCAGGATGAATGGATAGAAGGGAATTGTGTGCCTCATTCATAATGACTTTACGTAGATCACCCTTAGGAACCACAATCCGGTCCTCGAAGAAAAGAGTATCTTTGTCATCAATGTGGAAGCACTTGTACTTGGAAATGCCCTTGTCGATACCACGCTTCACCTTTTTCACCATGGTATCCAGGAGTTGAGCCTCATGGATTTGGTCTTCCAAAGTAGGAGAGACTATGAGGTTGGCAAGAAAGCCTTGAGGAACAACTTGAAGATTCATCTTGCGGAAAGCTTCACAGAGATCCGGTTGGAAGGGCTTGAGGATTAAGCTGTTGCAATAAGCCTTCCTGCTCAAAGCATCTGCAATCACATTGGCCTTGCACAGGTATATTCAATACTTGGGTTGTACTCTTGAATCATTTGACCCATCGAGTTTGCACGAGGTTGAGGTTGGGTTGAGTGAAGATATACTTGAGGCTCTTGTGATCGGTGAATATGTCCACTTTCCTTCCCAACAAGAGATGTCTCCAAGTTATCAATGCATGGACAACTGCCGCCAACTCAAGATCGTGAGTGGGGTAGTTCTTTTCGTTGAGCTTCAATGGCGAGAGGTATAGGCCACAACTCTCTTCTCTTGCATTAACACAGCACCGAGACCTTGAAGAGAAGCATCACGAAAAACTTGAATGGCTTGGATTCATCAGGAGGAGTCAAGACAGGAGCTGTGACGAGTTTCTCTTTGAGAGTATTGAAAGCAACGTCACACTCAGGAGACCAGACATACTTCACATGCTTCTGGAGGAGGTTGGAAAGAGGCTTTGCAATCTTAGAGAAGTTCTCAACGAATCTTCGGCAATAGCTTGCAAGACCAAGAAAACTGCGAAGCTGCTTGACATTCTGAGGAGGTTCCCAATTCACAACTGCAGACACCTTCTCGGGATTAACAGCGATGCCCTTGGCGGAGATGATGTGACCAAGATAAAGCACTTCATCAAGCCAAAACTCACATTTGGAAAACTTCGCATAGAATTGATGCTCTCTGAGCTTGTCTAGCACCAATCGCAAATGTTTGGCATGATCCTTCTTATTCTTGGAGAAGACCAAAATATCATCAAGATAGACCAAGGCAATTCATTGGTGTAGGGGTTGAAGATGAAGTTCATCATTCGAGAGAATGTTGGAGGAGCATTGACAAGGCGAAAGACATGACAAGTATATTCATAAGAACCAAAACTTGTTCGAATCTTTGTCTTGGGAATATCTTGTTCACGAATCTGAATCGATGATAACCCATACGAAGGTCAAGCTTGGAGAACACTTTAGCACCTTTGAGTTGCTCGAAAAGCTCATTGATGTTGGGAAGTGGATACTTGTTCTTGATTGTCTTCTTATTCAATGGACGGTGTCGGCGCAAAAGTCGGTCCGTGCCATCCTTCTTCTGGACAAAAGAACACCACAACCCCAAGGAGATGAACTCGATCCGATCAAACCAGACGCTCTTGTTCATCAAGCTGCTTCTTCAATTCCTTCAGCTCATTAGGTCCAAGCTTGTATGGGCGCTTGCAAGCGGGTTCGATGCGGGCTCAAGATCGATAACGAATTCAAGCGGCGGTGAGGAGGCATTCTGGAAGCTCTTACGGAAAGACATCTTGGTACTCACAAGCATTGGAATCGAGAGATAGCATCAATTCGCCCTTCTCATTGAGAGAAAACAACCGAATGGTTTCATCACGAATGGCATAGATGATCACATCATTAGAAAAGTGAGTCAATTGAATTTCCACAGCAGCACAATCAAGCTGAGCTTTGTGCTGAAAAGCCGATCCATCCAAGAATAAGATCAATATCCGAGTCACCAAGGACAATTGGTTTAGCAAGAAATCTATAGTCGCCCATCTTGATACCGACATTGAACTAACATGGTAGATCTCAAGCGCTTAGCCGGAGAAATAACTTGCAATGCTCTAGGTAATGCCTCTGTATCAAAATTGTGCTTGATGCAAAAGGATATGACATGAAAGAATGCGATGCACGGTATCAAATAAGACTTTTGCGGAATATCATTAAGCGGAAGATTACCCATTATCACATCGATAGATTCCTCCGCTTGAGCTGAATTCATCATATTCACCTTTGCAGACTTGGGATTATGCTTGACCACTTTGCATTCTGGAAGATCTCACGGGGAGGAGGCGGAAGGCGCCTTTGGTTGAAGCACTTGTTAGCATAGTGACCTTTCTGCGACATTTGTTGCAAGTCACCTCACGAGGCGGCGGTGGTAAGGAGCATTTGACCTTGGAGCTTGAGAATTAGACTTGTTACGATAGCTGGGGTTGGGCGGGTGGGAAGATCCATGACCACCTGAGTTCTTCTGCGATAAGGCCGACGAAAGCGAGGAGGAGGAAGATAGAACTTCTGCTGCTTAGCTGCCACTTGAGAGGAAGAAGAAGACTGAACTGCATCCTGATTCTCTTCTTAGAAGCCTCACATTTGAGCTGGTCAGCTTCTTGCTTGATCCCATGTTGTAGAATTCATCATACTTTTACGGCTCAAAAGCACGAGAGTTAATTGCAGATCTTCTCTGAGACCACCTCAATTGATAGATCATACTCTTTTCATCGTGGGCGTCTTGCTTAGCGAAGCGGCGAGTTCTGGAACTAGATATTGTATTGATACAGACATGTTGCCTTGCTTGAGATTGCGGAACTCCTCACGCTTGCTCTCAACAACACTTTTGAATGTGGTGAGCTCTGAAGTCTCGGCGGAACTCATCCTGTAATTTCACGACCTCCTCTGGAATCTTTGTATTCTTTGGTACCACTCGGCAGCTTGGTCCTTGAGTTGAAGCGAAGCAAACTTGACAAAGTCCTCGGTCGACATTGCTACATTCAAAATGTTTGCAGATGTCCACAAGCCAATCGTCGGCGTCTGTGGCCTCGACACGTAAACCGAAAGACTTGACTGATTAGCGAGGAACTGATTGAGGGTAGCAAAGTGCGGCTGGTTGTTGCCTTGGCCTTGATTTCCTTAATTGCATTGCCCTTGGGTACTCTCTTGCAAGAGTTGCAAAATCATCTGAGCATTGGCATTGGTGGCTGCCATGATAGCTTGCCATGCCTCCGGAGGCGGAGGTGGAGGTGGAGGGTTCGACTGACTCCCATCATTGCGTTCCGGATTCAGACGCGTTGGCGGAGCCATCCTGAAGAGGGTGACATCTGTTAGCACTTTGATAAACAGATAGACAAGTTGAATCAACGGATAGAAATTGCAACATATAGTCTTCACAATAAACATTCGAACAAGGATGAACGAATGAATTCCAAAGTTAACATCACACGTCCATTAAGGTGAGAAGCCACTTGATTAAGGGTTGATGAAAAAAAATAACAAGGTACGACTGGAACAAATAAGTGGTAAGGATTACCCAATCACAAACCAAATATCTGCGGGAAGAAATGCTAAGAGCTACTTGAATCCCACCTATAAACTCGAAACTTTACGGTTATGCAATCTGGTGTTGGGGATCAGGGACACAAAATATATCACCCAAACTAACAATACCTAGATCCAGCTGTATCCATCCGTCAACACATAACCAAGAAACCTTCGGAAATCGTGTACCTCGACCTTCGAAAAGCATCCGTTATACAAGTCATGGCAATACTCCCGAGCTCGCCTGATCTTTGGGTTATCGGGTTATCTCACCAACAAGCTGTACAAAAGAGATTTCGATGTCGGTAAAACTCGGGTATTCGAGAACTGCAGCGATAAAATTGTGGCGACAACACCTCGGATCTCAACTCCCGGGACACTGCCACAACCCCTAAATGTCGGGCACCAAGAACAATGTTCTTGTCACAAAACCATCGAACGATTCCAAGATACCAGCGTGATCCTAATTTTTTTAGTGAAATTTGAGGAGAGGAGAGTCAAAACTTCTCGTCGGGAGACCTCACGGGAGCGACGAAGGACCTGGGAGTAAAAGAATCCTACTCTCGATATATATAATCCTAAGACTCAAAACATTTTTGTTCTAGACTCAACAACGCGACAAACAATCAATCGGGGGCTCCTAAGTCGGGGATGGCTCGATTACCAACTTAGCGCCCTCGATGCGGCTATATCTCCCACGTGTCGAAGCACGACTTAGAGGCATAACCTTATTGAAAGCAATGTCGCAAGTGAGGTAATCTTCACACAACCCATGTAATACATAAGGAAAGAGATACATAGTTGGCTTACGATGCCACTTCACACAATACATAAATAAACATCCATCATCCAGGTTACACTCAAGGTCCGACTACGGAACCAAAATAAAAGAAGACTACCCCAAATGCTACACAGATCCCGATCGTCCCAACTGGCTCCACTCACGATCATCGGGAAAAGACACATAATAACGACCACGTTCCTCGTCGAACTCCCACTTGAGCTCGGTTCGTCACCTGCTTGGCATCGTCGGCACCTGCAACTGTTTTGGTAGAATCTGTGAGTCACGGGACTCGGCAATCTCACACCGAGATCAAGACTATTTAAGCTTATAGGAAGGACAGAGTTGTGAGGTGGAGCTGCAGCAAGCGACTAGCATATATGGTGGCTACATTCGCAAAAGAGAGCGAGAAGGAAGCAAGGCAGTCGTGAAGCTAGTAGCGATCAAGAAGTGATCTGAACTACTTCGTCAAACATAACTCCAACACCGTGTTCACTTCCGGACTCCGAGAAGAGACCATCACGGTTACACACGCGTTGATGTGTTTTAATTAAGGTCAACCGGGTTTTCTACAACCGGACATTAACAAATTCCCATCTGCCTCATAACGCGGGCACGGCTTTGAAAGATAATACCTGCGGGGTGTCCCAACAAGCCCATTATAAGCTCTCACGTTCAACGAAGGATATTCCTTCTACCGGGAAGACCCGATCGATCTCGGAATCCGGACTACAAGACATTTCGACAGCAATAAAACAAGACAAGCAAAACCGCCCGATTGTGCCGACAAATCCCGATAGGAGCTGCACATATCTCGTTCTCGAGGCACATCCGGATGAGACTAGCTCTGAGTAAAACCAAGCCTCGAGTTTCCCGTGGTGGCCCAGCAGTAGCTCGATTCGGGCCAACACTCGAAGGAGCACTGGTCCCGGGGGTTAAAATAAAGATGACCCTCGGGCTCGCGAAAATCCGGGGAAAATGGCTTAGGTGGCAAATGGTAAAACCAAAGTTGGGCCTTCTTTGGAGGAGTCTTATTCAAAGCGAACTGTCAAGGGGTCCCATAAATCACCCAACCGTGTAAGGAGCATAAAATCAAGGAACATAACACGGTATGGCGGAAACTAGGGCGGCAAAAGTGGAACAAAACACCAGGCATAAGGCCGAGTCTTCCACCCTTTACCAAGTATATAGATGCATTAAATATAGCAGATATATTGTGTTATCCCCAACAAGTAAACATGTTCCAACAAGGAACAACATCTCCATGTTCCAACAAGGAAAAAACTACATCTTCACCTGCAACTAGCAACGCAATAAGAGGGGCTGAGCAAAAAGGTAACATAGCCAAACAACGGTTTGCTAGGAAAGGATGGTTAGGGGCTGACATGGCAATATGGGAGGCATGATATAGCAAGTGATAGGCATCGTAGCATAGGCATAGCAAAAGAGCGGTCATCTTGCCTGCAAGGTTCTCAGAGTTGTCGAAAGATTGATCCTCGAAAGCGTTCTCAACAGGTTCCTCGTTCAAGAACTCCTCTCCCGGCTCTACCCAAAGCAAGAACACAAACAAAGGAACCACAATAAATCACAGTGCAATGCACAAACAACATGATGCAAAACATGGCATGATATGCGAGATGTGGGATGCAATGCGTATGCGTGCTCCGGAAGGAAAATGATGAACCAGGCATCAACTTGGCAAACCAAGTATGCCGCTGGAAAGGTGAGATGATTTCGGTTGAAATCTATATAAAGATCACCGGAATCGGATGCACGGTTTGCAAATGACAAGCAAAACAAGAATGGCACAAATCTGCCATTAACAGCATGATACCACTTAGCAAGCAACAAGAAATTAAGCTAATGCACCCAAACGTACCAAAAAAGCATATGGCAGTGATCTACTCAAGATGCTTGACAAAAGATGAACACTGATCTACGGCTAATTCACACCATAACAGGTCCAAACAAGCATGGCAAAAGTGCAAAATATATCAGCTTCACAGACTTAGTGAAATTCTTGAACATGGCGAGAATCAGCATCGAGGAAGCAATGTTGAGCAAGCAAACAACATGCTACAGGAATTTATAATAGCAAAACAAGGCATGGCATGAATATACTCAAAGCATAGAACAAAAGTCCCTTACTGACCATAAGCCAAAAGGATCGAGAAAATATAATAGCACCCATGTCAATATAGCAAGTTTAGTTATGATTCAGCAACAGGGCATGACAAAAACAGATAACAAGTAGGCATGTTTAAGAGCTCGATGCACTCACTACAGAGCATTTCATGATAAACTAAGCACACATCCATCAAGAATACATGGCATAGAAGATATACATGGCAAGAACAACATCATAACATGCACGGATCAACTACAACAACCTTGGCAAAATTGAATAACATGTAAACAATCTGCCAGGAAACATTTTATAGCAAAAGTGGAGCTCGGTTGACTCAAGCTATGGCACTCCATAATTGCAAAAAAATTCATGGATTGATATAGCATAACCATATGTTCAAAACATCCTTACTGAAGTATCTCAAAATATGCATGGATCTCTCTGTAGCATCAAGTTAACATGGCATAAAAATATCGACAAAAGCAGGGCTGAAATCAGCAACATCATGAAGCCTAGTTTGCATGCTTGTGCTAGTCACCACAGAGATCAAAAAAATACATGGCATACACCCCTGTAAAGATGGCATGGCATATTACAAAACACATGTAGGACTCAAGATCATAGGGTGCACACATCAATCATGGAAAAAATGACAAAAGTGCATGTTCTGATAAGAATCTGAAACTAACATCACATAGCCCTCTTCCAACAGCATTTCGGGCACCAAGATGAGCTCAAATTAAAATGATGCAATGAGATGAAATGATCTACTCATCGAGTCGAACATTTCGGTATGCTACACGCCCAAAACGGAGCCACGAGTGCAAAGTTATGACATGAATAAAATGCAATAAAATAATGACAGAATAAAAACTTAGAGGATTTCGGGGCTCGGGGAAAAGTCAACTGTCTCGGATCTAGATCGGATCGAGGTCCGGGCGCGGACGAGGTGGCCGGCGGCTGCTCGCCGGAGAGAAGCCGGAGAGGAGGAAGGAGGGCCGGGGAGCGGAACCCGGGCCGGCCGGGCGGCGAGGACGGCGAGGAGGCTATCGGGATGCGATCGGGCGGCGGCTGAGGCGCGGCGGCGGGCGCGCGCAATGGGTTGGCCAATCTGGCCAGAGGGCGGCCGAGGCGGCGGAGCTTGGCCAATGAGCGTAGGCGCGGGCGGCGGGGTGGCCGTAGTGGCGCGCGGCGTGGCCAGGTGGAGGGTTTCCTGCCTCCCAGACCCTATGGTGGCAGCGGCGATGTGTGCTAGCATGCGTGCGCGCCAGTTGGCCGGGCGGCGGCGGACGTGTCCGCCCGAATCGGACGTGTCCGGGCCTTGGAGGGGGAATTCGCTAGGTCTGCCGGATTTGGAGGAGATGCATATATATAGGTAGAGGGAGCTAGGAGTGTCCAAATGGAGTGTAGTTTTGCCCACACGATCGTGATCCGACGACGGAGAGCATGGAAGTGACTTAGATGGGTTATTGGGCTGTTTTGAAGGGGTGTTTGGCTGCAACTTAAAAGAGGCCTTTGAGAGAGTGCGATTAACCGTTGGAGTACCAAGCGAGCTCAAATGACCGAAACTTGACAGTGGTCTACGGTGATGTACCAAGGCCACTTGGCAAACCTCGGTCCATTCCGAGAAAGTTTAGTACCGCTCATGGAAAAATGTAAAAGGGGCGCCGGGGACATAGGAGTGCGGTTGCAAAAGCGGACAACGGGGAAAATGCTCGGATGCATGAGACGAACACGTATGCGAATGAGATGCACATAATGACATGATATGAAATGCATGACATGGAAAAAATGCAAAACGAAAGACAAAAACCCAACCACGGAAGGAATATCATATCACAATGCCGAAAATGGCAAGAGTTGGAGTTACAAATATGGAAAGTTACATCCGGGGTGTTACACAGCTGTCGGCCGCTCCTTGTGGAATTCTCTCGTTTATTAACTACATAGGTTGACAATGGTGTGGGACTGTCATGACAGGAAACCAGGAGGAAGCAAAAAAATTATAGTTCTATATAACAAGGAGGCACTTGCGTATGTGTGGCTATGGCCCTGGTGGGTCCCCACTGTCATCCTATCCAAGTAAAGTCATCTCCTCATTCCTCATGTCCGTTGACCATGTTGACAACGCAAGACGGCGGCGCCACGGCGAGCTCAACAACTCGAAGGACGACGGAGAGGGCCTCGCGGGCCCTACGGATGGTCTGATACAGCGCCCGCTGCTCATTCGGGAAGCCAAGATCATAGGGCCACATGTCTGCGACGGCATTGTCGTTAAGCTTGTTCACCGTGCTCGCGTTAGCCGAGGCGGAGGTTGCAACACAGTCCTCTTGCGCTGATAGCTCCTCCGCCATTAGAGCGTCGAAGTCGATCGCACCTGCTCTATAGTGAACAGGATGAACCGGCTTGGACAGTGGCGCGGCTCTGGTCGGGAAGCTATGTCCATCGTCGATTGTCATCACTCAGCTCAGCGAGCTCATTGGCGAAACCGACATGTCCGCCGCTTGGACCGACCTTTGCCAAGCACGAGTCTGACTGCCCTGGCCCACCCAGACCACCTCCCTCACCTGCGCGTGCTTTTCGCCCGGAACAGTCAGCGCCGCCCGCCCCGCTTCCCAGTGCAGGCCATTGCTCCGCCTTCAAACCACACAAGTGCCGTCTGTCCATCCGTCTGCCGCCTACATTAATGATACGCGGTTGCCGAGGCGGCTACTCTGGCGCCACACGTCTGTCCCTCCGCCACCCACCATTGCTCTATAAACTGCCGCGCCGGCCATAGCCGCAGTCATCCGCCTCCGTTCCCTTTCTCCTGTCCACACCACTACTGCCCACCATGGCTTCCTCACGCTCCAGCGCTCTTCAGGACGGGCGGACGACGGACAACAAGGACGTGGCAGCCATTGCTGCAGACTGGCTGGTCGGTAGGCAACCGAAGGACGATGACGTCCCCATGGAGAACATGGTAGTCGACAATCCGGGGCCTACTCCCTCGTCCGCGCCATCCTCGCCGGTGCATTTCACCATGACCATCGGTGAGGCTCGTGCCTAATACATGGACATGGTGTGGCAGCAGCATTAGGAGCAGTTCCGGGAGGCGCAGGCCGACACTACCCTCAACCACCATCTCCTCCAGGAGCGCCTTCAGACGGAGGAGCATATCGCTGCGGAGCGGGTGGATCAGGAGGCGCTGCTCAACTCGTACCGCTCCGCCTGCGAGGGCCGCTTCGAGCGTAGGCGGTACCGCATGCATGTGGCGGAGGCTGCGGCCGCCTACAAAGAGGGCGTGGAAATGGGTGAAGCGCTGTTTCGTGAGATCGAGGACGAGGCAGAGGACAATGTCGGCTCCAACGAGTCCCCGCTTCGCTGGCGTCGATGAGGCCCCGCGGTGCCAACAACGAGGTAGAGGACATCACCGGCTCAGCCGAGGCCCCACCCTGTCAGCAACGAGGGGGAGGATTTCCCCCACTCCGCCGAGGTGCTGCCCCGCTGGCAACGATATAGAGGACATCGCCGGCTATGTCGAGGCCCCGCCCCGCTGCCAATGAGGCCACACCACACAGGAAACGAGGAAGAATAGAACACGGTAGGTCACCGCCGCTCGGGTCCAAGTAAGACCACCGCTTCTACCCTCCGGTTGAAGCCAAGCTAGGTGGGTTGACCATTGATGGCCGATTAGCTTCTTGGCGGCGACATGGAGTCGGAGAGCTATGTCGCAGAAGGACGCTGCTTTAGTTAATTAACTGCTGCTGCAGTTGGGTCGCTGACACGTGGGCCCAACATGCATCTGGGCCACATGTTAGTTACGCAACTGCACCTGCAGTTAACTCACTGAAGCTCAGTCCGCTGGAGAAGAAGCTTCTATTCGGCTCAGCCGGAAACAGGTGGGTAGCTTTGATTAATTAATTATACCTCCAGCGCACCCCTTTTTAGTTGAAGAGTTGATGTAATGTAATGAAATCCGACATGTTTATATGAAATCCGACCGTGTATGAATGAACTTAGTTTGATTAGTTCAAATTCTTGTATCACTGGCATTGGATGAACATGCAAAACAATACGTACTAGCATTATTCCCAGGGTGATCACCCCGTTTGCAGCAGTTTCACATGTACTCCCTCCGGTCCTTTTTAGTCTGCATAAAAGTTTTGTCTGTAGTCAATGTCGGATCACGGGTTCCTGCAAAACCCTCAAGGTTTGAACACTGGGGTGCGCGCGGAGATCTCCTTCCTACCGATATATGCCCTAGCTCGCTAAGATCTCGCGGACGAACTTGACGAACTCACAACACAAATACACAAGATTTATACTGGTTCGGGCCACCGTTGTGGTGTAATACCCTAGTCCAGTGTGGTGGTGCTGGATTGCCTCTTGGGCTGATGATGAACAGTACAAGGGGGAGAACAGCCTCCTGAGTTTGAGGAGTTCTTATGCTCTGCGAGCTTGTGGATGTGAGGATGGGAGGTGGAATCGATCGCTCGATCCAATGCCTCTGCTGTGGTGGCTAGCTCTACTTATATAGGCCCTGGTCCTCTCCCCAAATATTGAGCAGGAAGGGAGCCTACAACGACCAATTTGAAAGGGGATAGCTAGTACAGCTTATCACAAAAGCGGTCTTCGCCTGCGAAAGGCTCTGGTGATGACGCCATCTTGGGCTCCATGGTGACCTCCGTCCTGCCGGTCTTGGTCTTGTTGCACTGATATCGAAACCTTTGCTTGATGCCTCGGTACCCCGCGCCTGTGCTTGCCTCCTTAGCACCAAAGAGGAAACAAGGACGCTGCGCACGCTGGCGCCCGCCTGGCGCCCACCTGATCTTGATCATCATGGCTCACGTCATGAGAGCATCGTGAGGTTTGCCCTGCCTTGATTTCTCCGCTCCTTGCGAGGTAGCCTGGTGAGGCCGCTCTTGAGGAGGTCTTGCATCGTCCGCCTCGCGAGGCTTGGCTCCTCGCGAGGGTCCTGAATGCCTTGTTGATGAAGGTGGGTCATCCAAGCCTGCAGCACAACCACGCCGTGGGCCGCAGGCAGGCAAGTCTGGGGACCCCATTCCCGAGCGCTAACTTGATGGCCCGGGCCCAAAGCGCGGCTTGGCTTGCGGCCCGGAAAGCCAAAGGTCAAGTCTTGAACACCATGAACCCCAAAAGCTCTTGACCTTGGTCGACGTGTGGCGGTTGATTGGACATGGGTGCCTCCGCTTCGCCATGCAGCCTTGGAATCCGCCTGGCTACGTGGCCCCCACAACTTACACAATTATTCTTCCATCGCCCACGCCTTGCTTCCCCAATCCCTCTGCTTTCTTGAGACTTTGCTCCCCCTTCCAATCTGACCTGTGCCCTGCCCGCTTTGTCGCCATGGCGCCGAAACAAGTAGACAATGGTAATATATGATATTTCATAAGAATAAACCATAGGGATAGGGTCTAGAATAGAAGTAATAAAGTGAATAAAAAGAGGGGGCAATATAAATATTGCTAATATATTAGGACCATCTTATTAATAATTCTAATGAGTTATCTTGGAATTTAGAATCAAATAAAAAACCCTATATTATGCTCAAGGAAAGTAGATATAGATAGGAGCTTATGCCCTCAAAAAAATACACTAGTTTCTTATATTAAAAATAAAAAATATTTTTTTCTTACATCGAGAAATATTTGTTTTTCAAGATAAACAAAAGCCCCTATCTTCGCCAAGTGCGCCTCCGGCCATCGAGCCTGCGGTCGACCGATCCTTGGTGCTCAACGACGAGGCCATGGACATGGTACGTCCGATGCTCGCTTCCAGCTTCAACGAGTGGGGGAGACGGTGGCCTGGCCTGCGTCTTGCCCTCGCATTGCGCGGGCGGCCACCGAGGTCCCAATCTTCATCGATGCTCTTTTGTCTGGCCAGATCTCTCCTTTCTCTGCCTTCTTCAATGCGGTACTTGAGCATTATCAGATCCACATGCTGCATCTCGACCCTCAATCCGTGACTCTCCTTGTCGTCTTTGCCTTTGTGTGTGAAGCCATGGTGGGCATCGCTCCTTCGGTGGCCATCTTCCGCCATTTCTTCTCATTGCATCTGATTGACCCTCGGCAAAGATCGGCGATCGACTTCGAGCTTCCTCCATCCATGAGCGAGTTTCGGACACGGTGGGTGTTTGTCGATGCCGGCGTGCTCAGCCCTCTGCTCGACGCCCCGTCAGCACCTGCCATTTCTTATCCCGGCTGGGGCCACGAGAGGCTCGTGAGCCCCCGCCTTGTCCCCGTCTAGCTCAGGCTGAGGAGGTTGAAGGACCGCGGCATGACCGCGCCTATGGTGGTGAAGGAGTTCATCAAGCATTGGTTCGCTCCACTACAGCGCCATTCTCGCCCGATGTGGACCTTTCTCAGCGCAGATCAGGGAGGTATCCAGGTTCAGTCAGTGCTCCCCTTGGGGCCACGCGAAAATGGTGCTCGAGGTCCTGATAGGTGTCCCCTCGCCGGATGACTTGCCTGGGAAGAATTTTCTGCTGTACAGCTGCTAGAACAAGGTTGAATTTGCATGGAGCATGCCTCCCTTTGACGAGTGGGGGCTGTGCCCGGACGGCCTGGTTCGGTCCCGCGAGAACCCTGTCAACGTGGTTCCCTTCCTCGTCGCCGGTTCCGAGCTCGTCCCAAACGTGGGTGCAGGGGGACGAGCGCCTTCAGAGGCTGCCGGCACGAGTGCTGATGTGCGGACGCTGCTTGGGGCTCCTAGGGCATCATCCTCAGGAACCCATGATCCTGGGACGTTGGTCGGTGAGGCGATGCAACACGTGGCTCCCGAGGATGAAACTCTGGATGCCTTGGGAGGTTGCGGTGAGACGGTACCCGACTGTTCTCCGCAGCTAGGCACCCCTGAAGTTGTTCTCTCGAGCACTTCTCTGGCTGTACCCCGCACTGGGCGCCACGTTCAGCGCTTTGGTCGGCTTTGTGTGGACTTCGAGGAACTCCGCAAGAGGAAAGAATCTCCGGGCAGCAGCGGCATTTTTGGGCCATTGAAGCGACGGAAGTACATCGCCGTCGACGAGTAAGTATTGCACCTTGTGATCTCCTGATTGCTACTTTCCTTCCTAACGCTGGCTCTTCAGGTCCCCATCTGCCAGGGATGTTGAGTCCCCCGAGAAGCGATCCCCACCTTCCTCTGCACCGCCGTCGGCTTTGGGCATCCCGAGCCTGCATGCCGCGCCTGGAGCTGGGACGGCCGAGGGGGTGCGCTCGCCTCCATGGCGCTTTGAATCTACGGATCCATTGCCCTTCCTCCACGGTCTGGCTTGGAGCTTGGCGGGCGTTCCCCGTACTCCTCCTGTGGTCATGGAGAGCAGCTGGTTGGCTTCGGCCTTCAGCTCCTCTTCAAGCAGCGGGCCCCAACTGGCCGGGTCCCCTCGTGAGGTCGGGCCGGCACCTGGAGCGGCACCAGCCCCCAGCTCCCTGCTGAGAGGGGGTGCGCCGCTTCACGTCCCGCCTGCAGCCACCGTGGCGGAGGACGAGGTGGGGCGTACGCTGGAGTTCGAGCTCGGGCGGAGCGTCGTTCGTCATGACCTCTTCCAGGAGGCGATGGGCGCGATGAGCCGACTCGGTGAAGAACTCGCGGGTGTCGACTTGTGCCTTGAGGCTGAGGGTCTTCGGCTGGTGGAGGAATGGCGTAAGCTGAGGGTGGTCATCAACCTTGGCCGCTACCAGCATGATCTTGATAATGCGAAGGCTGAGGCATCCCTCAAGGTTTCCCATGAGGCCTTCTCCCGAGCCTTGGAGGAGGCTCGCGATGCTGACCACCGTCGCGAGGCTGTGGAGAAGCGCGCGTGGGAGCTCCAAGTCTGGAGTGCATCCCTCGAGCGTCAAGTGGAGGCGCGCAGAGCCGCATTTACGTCGCTGAGGGGGACGCCTGCTGAGGAAGAGGAGGTCCGGAAGCGCGAGGAAGCGTTGGCTCTGGAAGCCGTGGAGCGTAGCCTTGAGCTTGAGCAACTGGAGACGAGGGAGCGTCAAGTTGCCCAAGCGGAGGATGCCGTCGGGGTTCGCGAGGCCAAGGTCCAGGAGGAAGTCGACAGCCGGTTGGCCGAGGTTCGCGTGGATCTTGAAGGTTGGCACGACCTGAAGCTGAAGCTTGCGGGAACTGAGGCAGCGGGAAGGACCGCCGCTCTTAGGCCCAGGTTAGATGAGGCAGAGAGGCGTGAGGAGGCCACAGCTACCACGCTGGTCACGGCGCAGGCGGACCAGGCCTCCGCCCGCGCCGAGCTGCTTTCTCTTTGGAAACGGGTTGATGATGCCGAGGCCGTCGCGCGGCAAAACAGGGAGGAGGTGCTTCAACGGTGGACGCTGGAGCGCAATCACGCCCCCATGCTTCAGGACCTCCCGAACAGGGCTAATACCGCCCTGGGCTACATCTATGATGAGAACGCATCGCACCCCCACTCGAATGACTACGCCAGTCACCTGAATTTCTTCACCGACATGGTGACGCGCCTGGAAGCCCGGTATGATAGGGTTGCGTGGCACGCGTGTGCCCTGCCCAATCCAGCTCGTGAGGGGCTCGTGAGTGGAAGACATGGTGCGCGAGTCCAAAACAAGGCGAGAACTAGATAACGAGAAATCGCTCCGGACGAGAAAAGGCACCCCCTAGCGAGCATCAATGAAAACTCAACTTCAACTTAAATCCAAATCCAAAGGGCAAGGCTACGGAAAAGGGGGTTCAAAGCAAATGGCCACGTCCGGCACCTAGCGTAGTCTTCTTGTCTTCAAGTCTTCTCACCAGCGCTGAGCTAAGTACTGCCACTAGGCGTGGGAGGGAGCCCCCAAGGCTCGAGGGCGGCTCTCCGGAGACTCTGGGGCGTGTACAACCCCACTCATTATTACGTGAGAGTGTCACAGGCGGCGATCTTGATAGGCACTGGGCCTTCTTCACAGGTACCGCCCTTGCTTCATATCGCCAGACGAGGGCCCCCCCTTGCACCGCCCTCGACCACCTTTGAGCCGACCGGCAACCAGGACGACACAAAGGGGGGAAAGGGGACGCCAACGGCGCCCTCGGTGACCATGGGTCCTCTGCCGGGGGTAGGCCTTTCAGCACCTCCCTAGCAGAGGGCCTACCTCCGGGGGGACCTTGCTCCGCGCGACACGGCGAAGGATTTGGCTCCCGGCTTCTCTCCTGATGCCCCCAGCGCGATCCTCCTGGAGGGAGGGAGGTCGCCGAGCTAGGGCTGCCAGCTGCTGCGGTGACATGATTCTCCTGCGACTCATGGTTAGCGTAAGCTTGCTCCTGAGGGATTAGTGGTACTCTGTATCCGCTGTCGATGGCGCAGTGGACGGGGCTCTCCGGCGGCTCCTGGAAGGCTTCAGCTCCTAATGCCTCCTCCTCCCAACCTGGCCCGAGAAACGAGCCAGGGTTGTCCTCCGGCGTGTACTCCTGGTCCATCATGCGGGGCACATAGGCTTCCGGGGCCATTACCCCGAACACCTCGCCGTAGAGCCCCACACTAAATGTCGCTCGGCCCAGCGCGGCATCCGGAGGATGATAGTGTGATGCCTCGCTGGGGCCATGGGGGGCAACGCTCGTGCCCACGCTCATCAGAGGAGGCGTGGGGGTAACGGGGCCCCCGACGTCGCCGGCCGTCCTGGTGTCGATGAAGCCCCCAGGCGCACCCTAGGGCGCGTGGTTCCGGCGAGGCCCCCCGTGAGATCCCGTAGTGGACTGAGAAGGAAGCAGATAGCAGAAGGGCGGCGCTCCCGACGCCGCCGCATCCAGCAGTTCGGCGACGCGTTCCAGCAGTGCATCCTGGCCGCTCTCCATCAGTCGGCACCGCAGCAATTCCCACGCCACCGTGAGCGCGGCCCGCATGTTCGCCTGCTCCCGCCGTGTGTGTGGCGCCGTTGCTGTGGCATGGCTTGCGGCCCTTGCCGCGGCTCGTGCTTGTCATGGAGTGAGGGTGGACAGCGCCCCACCACGCTGCCCATGCCCTGCAGGGTTAGGCGGTGCTCGGGCCGCCTAGAGCGTGGGGTTGAGGTCTTCATGGGCAGACGACGCCGCCCGAGCTGGCCAGGCTGCCCAGCGATCGGAGTCGGCCCTCGGGTCACCGGACATCAGGGTCGCGGAGCGTCGGTGTGTCGATTGGCAGGGAAGAGGCTCCGGCGCACCCCTACCTGGCGCGCCAAATGTCGGATCACGGATTTCGGTAAAACCCTCAAGGTTCGAACACTGGGGTGCGCACGGAGATATCCTCCCTACCGATCTACGCCCTAGCTCGCTAAGATCTCGCAGACGAACTCGACGAACTCACAACACAAAGACACAAGATTTATACTGGCTCAGGCCACCGTTGTGGTGTAATACCCTACTCTAGTGTGGTGGTGGTGGATTGCCTCTTTGGCTGATGATGAATAGTACAAGGGGGAGAACAGCCTCCTGAGGTTGAGGAGTTCTTGTGCTCTACGAGCTTGCTGATGTGAGGATGGGAGGTGGAATCGATCCCTCGATCCGATGCCTCTACTTTGGTGGCTAGCTCTACTTATATAGGCCCTGGTCCTCTCCCCAAATATTGAGCGGGAAGGGAGCCAACAACGGCCAATTTGGAAGGGGACAGCTAGTACAGCTTATCCTGACAAAAGCGGTCTTCGCTTGCGAAAGGCTCTGGTGAAGACGCCGTCTTGGGCTCCATGGTGACCTCTCTCCTGCCGGTCTTGGTCTTGTTGCACTGATATGGAAACCTTTGCTTGATGCCTCGGTACCCCGCGCCTGCCCTAGCCTCCTTAGGACCAAATAGGAAACAAGGACGTTGCGCGCGCTGGCGCCCGCCTTGCGCCCGCCTGATCTTGATCGTCATGGCTCACATCACGAGAGCCTCGCGAGATTTGCCCTGCCTTGATTTCTCCGCTCCTCGCAAGGCAACCTGGTGAGGCCACTCCTGAGGAGGTCTTGCATCATCCGCCTCGTGAGGCTTGGCCCCTCGCGAGGGTCTTGAATGCCTTGTTGATGAAGGTGGGCCGTACAGGCCTGCAGCACAGCCACGCCGTGGGCCGCAGGCAGGCAAGTCTGGGGACCCCCATTCCCAGAACGCCGACAGTCCAAGTATCTCTACTTTGACCAATCTTATAGAAAAAGTATGAATATTCACAATGTAAAATCAACTGACTTGAAAGAAATCTAATATGTGAAGTAAAAAGGAACAGAGGGTGTACAAAGAGTTTGAGCATCTTTTTAGCGTTCCTTGTAACGCCCACGATGCGGCTATATCTCCCACGTGTCGAGGCACGACTTGGAGGCATAACCGCATGGTGGTTTAGTCGCAAGAAGGGTCATCTTCACACAATCGCATGTAATGAACAAGAATGGGATAAAGATTTGGCTTACAATCGGCACTTCACACAATACATTAACTAACCATACATCATTCAGAGTACACACATAGTCCGACTACGGACAAATACAAATGAAAAGAAGATAACCCCAAATGCTAGATCCCTGATCGTTCCAACTGGGCTCTACTACTGATCCTCAGGAAACGAAACATAGTAACGACCAAGGTCCTCATCAAACTCCCACTTGAGCTCGGTTGCGTCACATGCACTGGTGTCAACGGCACCTGCAACTGTTTGGAAGTATCTGTGAGTCACGAGGACTCAGCAATCTCACACCCACGAGATCAAGACTATTTAAGCTTATGGGTAGGATAGGGTAATGAGGTGGAGCTGCAGCAGGCACTAAGCATATATGGTGGCTAACATACGCAAGTGAGAGCGAGAAGAGAAGGAACGCACGATCGAGAAGCTAAATATGATCAAGAAGTGATCCTGAAGCTACTTACGTTCAAGCATAACACAAGAACCATGTTCACTTCCCGGACCCCGCCAAAAAGAGACCATCACGGCAACACACGCGGTTGATGCATTTTAATTAATTCAAGTGGCATGTTCTCTACAACCGGATATTAACAAATTCCCATCTGCCACATAACCGCGGGCACGGCTCTCAAAAGTTTATACCCTGCAGGGGTGTCCTAACTTAGCCCATCACAAGCTCTGACGGTCAACGACGGATATTCCTTCTCTCGGGAAGACCTGATCAGTCTCGGAATCTCGGTTACAAGACATTTCGACAATGGTAAAATAATACTAGCAAGACCACCCGACTGTGCCGACAAATCCCGATAGGAGCTGCAGAGATCTCGTTCTCAGGGCACACCGGATAAGCTAAGCATACAGGTACCAACATAACCCAAGTTGCCAAGGGACGGTCCCGCACGATGCTCTAGTGTCGGGGGTTGGGTGCGACGTATGCCAAAGGATGGATTATCATGGTGGGGGCGAGTAGAACGTCGCCGATGCCTGGAAACGGGATGAGGCGAAGGCATGCACGCCGCGGATCTTACCAGCTTGAGGGCTCTCCGTGGAATAATACCCCTCTGCTGCTCTGGGATCTCCGCATGATCACTATGGCAAAGTGGGTACAAGGTGGCTCCATGAGCTGTTAAGGCGAGGAAGGAGAAGGGCACGGCTAGCTCTTTCTGTCCCTCTATGTGTGTCTAAAACTACTAGGGTCCAACCTCTTGCATGGGTGCCTGGGGGGCTTATAGGCCTACCCCGGGTACAATGGTAATCTGGTGAGCACGGGTCCCAAATGTCTGTCCCTCAGTCGCCGTCTTCTCCGCTGATCGCTGGGGCCCGCCTACTAGTGGGCCCCGCCCGACAAACCCGGCATGGGGCCGACAGGCCTGTCCGCCTTGTGGCGGGTCTTGCCGGCTGCGGATTCTGTAGCAGCGCCTCTAATGACGTTGGCTTGGTCATGGGGTCATGGCAATAGTGCCGCCGCTGACAGGCGTCGGTGTTGCCATTCCTGTCTCGTCTAGTTAATGGTGTGCGGGGGCCCGTGGGAGGGCAGCCGACTCTGAGGCCGACTCCCAGCGGATCCGTCTTGTGGCGCTCTCGCCGTCTTTCACCCTTCGCCGACAGGTAAGAATCCCGCCTCTCTGGGTCATCTGAGCCAGTAAGCCGTGGGCTCGAGCGCCGCCCATGGGGCTGATATCGGGCAGGCATGGCAGCGATTGCCGCGGATGGGAATCTCCGTCGGTACGGTGCACTGTGGCCATGCCTGCCCTCTGCGAACGGGGCAGGGATGGGCCACGCGGCGGCCACACCGCATCCCGTCTGTAGTTGCGTAGGCTGGAGGTGGTGGGAGTCGCGGGCCGACTCCCCATAGCTCGCTTCTCTGGAAGCCGCCCGGTTAGGGAGTCGGCTTATCTCGCCCGTCTTTGGGACTCGGCAGTGAGGGCGGTCGGTGGCTCTGCCGCCGACTCGTAAAGCAGCTCTTCGTCTCGGGGTCTTGAGGCGAGCCTGCCCGATGTCTTGAAAGGTCGTGGGTTTGCCTACCTGGCCCATTACTCGGCAGTAGTCCCGAAGGTGGTGAGGCGCCGAGGGCAACATGTCGAGGAGCCTCAACAGTTTCATCCTCTCGGTGGAAGAATCTGGGCCTTGCTCGCCGTCTTCCTCTAGGCCGACTAGCTGGAGTCGGACTCGCAGGAGGCCGTCTTGCTCCTTAAAGGATTTGAAAGTCGTAGTGGGATCCAGGCAGCGTGCCTGATAAGCTTCCAGGCAGCTGCCCGTTGCGGGCCCGTCGCGTGACGCCACGCGGCAGGGTTAGTCTGCCCACCCACGCGCGTGACGAGACAGGCCGTCAGGAAGGACCCGCCACTACCGCGCCTCAGCACGCGAACGGATCCGTTGCGGCCGTGCGGGCGGTTGGGGTTCCCACGTCGTTACTGCACGGAGTAACTTCGTGGGTTAAATCGTGGGGGGCGTGGGGTCCGGGGCGCAGTTAATCCCATGCCCGCCCCATCGGCTTCTCAGCCCGTGAGCCTATAAGTAGGCGGGGAGGAGGCGCGGCACGCGCACCATCTCCCTCGCTTCCCCGCTTCCTCTTGCTTCTTCTCCTCTTGCTTCTTCTTCCTCTTGCCGCCGCTTGCAAAACCACGCCACGCCAGCTGGGCGATGAGCTCTTCCTCCGCCCTTCGCACCTCCTGCCAGCGCTCCCGTGTGGGACGGCTCCGAGGTGGACGGCGAGCACATTGAATTCCTTCCCGGACGTGCCGCCTCCCGGCAAGAGCCTAGTCACGGACCAGCGCGCTCGGTGGGTGAAATAACACCGCCGGAGGAGGGCGAAGGTGTCGATTCCGCTTCGCACCTCATGCGCAGCCCTAGGGCTGCCGGCGAGCGGCTTCTTCCGTGCCTTCTTGGAGTTCCACGGGCTCCAGCCGCACCACCTCACTCCGAATACGGTGGTGCTAGTGGCTGCCTTTGCCGCCTTGTGTGAAGGCTTCCTCGGTGTTCTCCCCACCATCGAGCTGTGCAGGGAATTCTTCCAGTCCAAGCTCGGCACGCACGTCACCGGCGTGCCGGCTCAGTGCAGCACCTTCATCGCGATGCGGAGACCGGTGGCGACAACCCGCTTTCCCACCATTTCGCTGATCAAGTCGGTGAAGATGTGGCGCGATCCTACTTCTATGTGAAAACGTCGCTCCGAAAGCGGTGGTCAATCTGCCGCCTTACGAAGCCGGCGTACTGGCGGGGAGGCTCCCCAACTGGTCCCACCGGGCTAGGACGCTGACTCCTGCTGGCGCCGCCGCCGCCGCGCGACTCCGAGTGCTGACGCAGTCGGAGGGCTTGACCGGGGCCGACCTGCTGGCCGCCTTCGTGGCATGCCGAGTCCTTCCGCTCCAAGGCCGACCTCATCTGATCTGTCAGATGAGCGGCCACCGGGACCCCAGTCGGCTGTGCTCGAAGGACATGCCCCACGCGGAGGTGGCGGACACGGTGAACTACATGGCGAACATTAATCTCACAGCGGATTGGCAGTTCGGCAAGGAGCCGTAGTCACGCGCCAACCCCCCCGCCTGTGGTAAGTCGTCTCTCTTCCTCTTCTGTTTTCTTTTTCAGCCGAATCCGACCTCTGATCTTTTTTGGTTTTTTCGAGTTAGAACCCCCTCATGCAGCCCTTAGCCGGCACCACGGGTCCGGCCCGTGAATTCGTCCCCGACCGGGCGGAGAGCGATGTCGGCGACCACGACTTGGGGCGGTGGCGATGGAGGCCGACGCCGAAGGAGGAGGAGGAGGGGCTGACGACTTCAGACCCTCGGCTACCTTCGCCGACTGGCCTGAAGATGACGGCGAGGGGGAAGTCGTCCCACGCCGCCAACCGAATGTCGGCCAGCTGGGCGCGAGTTCCTCCGCCTGCTTGGGTGGTTGAGGCGGCGCGAAGAAGCGTCGGGCCGGGCCGAGCTTGCTTGGCGGCCGGTCGAAGAAGTTTAAGGGGACGGCCGCCGCGACCAAGCGGGAAGAGGCGGTCGCAAAGGCTAACCGCTTCCGCAAGGAAGTGAAAAAGCCGCCACTGGTCTCTGCGTAAGTAATTCTGCTTTTGTCTTGTTTTCTTCCGGTGAATCTTGTCCGAATCTTTTACACGTCTTCTTCGCATCAGGGCCCCCCTTACTTTAGAGAGGGTCGCCGCCGCCTCCGTCATGGGGTCGGCAGAGACGTCCGCCAATAATCGGCGGATTGACCCCGCCGCCGACCTCCGGGAGGCGACGGAGCGGAACGCGCAGGAGAAGCGCGACGAGGAGGAGGCCGCCCGTCTGGAGAACGCGGCGGCCTATGCCCAGCGGAAGCTGGATGAGGCCGAGGCCGCCCGTCGCTAAGCGCGAGCCGAGAGGCCGCGCCGCCTCAATCGGCGCGTTTCATCGCCCGCTTAAGCTTCGGCGCCTCCGCCCCCAGAGTTCACGGGGCAGACTGAGGGACCCGGCGGCGAGCACCCCATCATGGAGAAGGAAGGCGGCGAGGCCTCCATGTCGGGCACGGCCGTGCCGCCATCGCCGCCTCCGCCGCCGTCTGGGAGCGCGCGAGGTAAACAGCAGGCGGACCCGCCGGTGCCGCCGACTGAAGACGAGGCCGTGGCGAAGCTGCTCCTTCAGGTCGCCTCGCCAGCGCGCCGACGTCTTGAGAAGGAGACTTCGGAACCACGCCCCTTGGAAACCGGCGCCGCCAGCTCGGCCATCCCACACGCCGAGGAGACAAGCACCGCGCCCGTTGGGTGGGTGCGAGGAGGCGGCACAGGCCCGCTAAACCAGGCGCTTCTGGACGTTCAGGCAAAGCTGCGAGCCGAGGGCGACGCCATCCAGAACTGCACCAAGGCACACCTGGCGTCGCGAACCGCCGTTCGGGTATGTTTTCTTCTTTGAGTTTTTTCTTGTTCTTCTCTGTGGGGGCGCACCAGCGCACCCACTGGGTGTAGTCCCCGAGTTTCAGGCCGGCTGCTGAGCAGGCAGCTCGGAACTCTATCTGGCGAATTCCACATATTTACCTTTGCCTGAAATGCTTATCACAGGAGTATCACAACCTCCGTGTCACTGCCTTCAACCGTAATGTTGAGGAGCTGGGCAAGCGGACCGCCGACTTGTAGAGGAGCCGGGGTGAGTCTTCTTTCTTCTTCGCGAGGCTACTGGCGCACCAAGGGCTGTAGTCCTCGAGATTGGGCCGATCGCTGAGCGCTCGGCCGGATCTTCCTCGGCGACCTTCTTAATTGACGACTTAACGTCCTTTTTTATTTTTATTCTTCAGAGGCCAGCGCCACTCTCCGACGGCAGCTGGGCGCAGCCGACACCGCCTTGCATGCCAAGGGGGAGGAGTTCAGCAAACTCGCCGTAGAGCGTGACCTGCTGGCTACGCAGATGGCGGAGCAAAGGGAGCTGCTTAAGAAGGCGCAGGACGAGGCGGAGAAGAAAGAGGCTGCTCTCCGGCCGAAGTTCGGCGAGCGCCCTCCCGGATCGACAAGGAGGCACAGCTGACCTCCGGCTTCCATGAAATCGAGGACATCGTCGACGATGAGTTTCTTTACTTTCCTTCTTTGAGCCGCTGACTATAGGTTGGGCTGACTCCTGATTTTTTGACTCGCTTCTTTTTCGTCTTGGCAGACTTCTTCCCCTGCCATACGCAGGCGGCCAATCAAGCCATCGAGGCTGATCGCGAGGCGCGGAGGGCAAATTGTGTGAAGATTGCTGCCAACGTCCCCGGACCCTTGACGAGCAGCTTCTGAGCATCGAGGCTCGTCTGCGGCCGGCCCATCGGATGCTGCGCCGTCTTCAATGTGTCGGCGCCCAGGCGATCGCTGCCCTATGGCCAGGCATGCCAGTTCTGCGCACTCCCAGTCGGACCGCTGACTGGCTGGAGGTTGCGGCTGGCCGTCTTGAGGCCTGGAAGAGTTCCTCGGCCCGGGCTGGAGTGCGCCGGGCCTTGGAATTCGCCAAGGCGTGGTATCCAGGGCTGGATCTGGACCGGCTGGCTGCGTTCCGGTCAGAGGACCAGGCGGAGCTGCTGGCTGCGGAAGACGCCCTCATCGAGCGTGCGGCGGCGATCGCCGACTACACGGACACCAGCGCTTTCGTCTCGAAGGGCCGAGGACGGCGGGAGGCGCCGCTGAGTGGTTCGGATGAACCCGGATTATGACGAGGACTCGGCGGAGGTGATCAGCTCCAGCCGAGGAGGAAGGCGAGGTGGAGGACGGAGGTGAGATGGAGGCGCCAAGACGGAGCGGGCGACCAGCCTCACTCGACCAAGGCTCCAAAGAACGAGCGCCAAGGCGATCAAGGCGGCCGCCGGAGATGATCAAGCCGAGATCGCTAAGCTGGCCGCCCGGCGCTCGACACCACCGCCTCCTCCGGCCCTCCAAACCCGCTCCCGCTTCCTAGGCAGCCGCTTTGCCTTTATTTTATTTGCTTTGATAGTCTTTGAAATACTTGTTAATTCGCACAATTCCACCCGGGGTGTATTTTGAACTGTCAAGATTCGCCAAGGGCCTATGCTGTGTAAATATTATCCTAATTCTATCTTTCCTTGCTCATTGCTCTTATGGCTTTTTTCTTTGCCGCCTTCCTTAGTCGCCACCTTGCCACCGGACAACCGCCTCATGGATCGCCGCTTGGATCAAGTGCTTGGCTACTCTTGGGAAGGCAAGTACTTGGCCATTTTTAGAGTCTTTTAACAAGTTGGATAGAAAGCGGCAAGTCGACTACTCAAGAGTCGACTTTTGCGAAGAGAGGTGAAGCCGCTTAAGCTATGTTTATGCTTTGGGTCCTTAGCCATTTTTCATGTGGGCGCCATTCTTACTTACTCCTGCCCACTCAAACAGCTCGCCCATGAGCTGCGGCTTCGACAGGAGACGGCTTAAGCACCACACACTACTTGTCCGATCAAGCAGAAGCATTCCATAG
This sequence comes from Aegilops longissima, assembly GCA_021605205.1. NCBI lineage: Eukaryota > Viridiplantae > Streptophyta > Magnoliopsida > Poales > Poaceae > Aegilops > Aegilops longissima. Next base: position 325,077,230 of record CM038677.1, read on the forward strand.
CGAGGCGGCGAGTCCCCTCGTCGACTAGTCGAAACCGCGCCAAGCGCATAACAAAAAGTAACATACTCGAAGGCGTAATTTTATCATACGTATAACAAAAAGGGCAGTCCTCGAACTCGCTCGGGGCCCAAGTCTTGGTACTTTAACACAAAGGGTAGCTGGTACATTCTCGCATCAACTGTAAAATCTTCGGAGAAGATTTGCATTCCATGGCCGTTCCTGCCTCTTTGCCGGAGTCGCCCTTCTTATGCGCACGGGCTTCGAAAGGCCGATCGTAGTAGGAGTCGTTTCCCAGACTTTGTCGATAATGAAGGGGCCTTCCCAAGGCGCCGATAGTTAGGCTGGCCGGCTGTTCGCTGGATCAGCCGAGCACAAGGTCGCCTCTTGGAAAGATCTCGGCCCGACCTTCCTGTTGTAGTAGCGGCGCAGGCTCTGCTGGTAGATGCTTTGGAGCGCTGAGTGCCAACAACCGGCCCTCTTCCAGCAGATCGACGCCGTCTTGGCGTGCTTCTTCTGCTTCCTCCTCGGTGTACATGGTGACTCGCAGGGAGTCGAACTCTATGTCTGTTGGGATAATGGCTTCAGCACAGTAGACTAGGAAGAAAGGTGTGAAGCCGTTGACTTGTTTGGAGTCGTCAAGAACTCCAGAGGACGGTGGCAACTCCTCAAGCCAACAAATGGCGCGAACGCCCAAAGGTTCAACCAGCTGAGGCTTGATGCCGATGAGGATGAGGCCGTTTGCTCGCTCCACCGGCCGCTTGACTGCGGATGGGCAATGACGCTAAGTCCAGTCGGATGCCTTGTGTCGCGCAGAAATGGGCCAGGGCGCCTTTGGCAAAATTTGTGCCATTTGTCGGTGATGATGCTGTGTGGTACGCCGTACCGAGTCGTGATGTCGGCGATGAAAGTCACTGCAGTTGGACCATTCAACTTCTTGATGGGCTTTACTTCTATGCACTTGGTGAACTTGTCCACTGTGACAAGTAAGTGAGTTAGGCCGCCTCGTGCTGCTTTGAATGGTCCCACCATGTCCAGGCCCCAAACAGCAAAGGGCCAGGCGATGGGGATAGTCTTGAGTGCGGAAGCCGGCTGATACGGCTTGGAGCGGAACATCTGGCACCCCTTGCATTTTTGGACTAATTCCTTGGCCTCTTCTAGGGCAGTTGGCTAGAGGAAACTGTGTCGGAAGGCTTTGGCAACGAGTGCTCTTGAGGCCGCATGGTGGCCGCACTCGCCTTGAAGAATGTCTCCGAGAATCGCTTGGCCTTGCTCTGGCTCGACGAAACGCTGGTAGACACCAGTGACGCTGCGCCTGACCAGCTCTCTGTTGACTATGGTGTAGGCTGCCGCTCGGCGTTGTACTTGCCGAGAAAAGATTTTGTCGGTTGGTAGCTCTCTGCTTACTAGGAACTTCAGGATGGGCTGGGCCCATGAGGGTGCTGCTATTTCTTCAACTGCCAGTACTGCTACTTGGACGAGGGCGGCTAGGCTGGGAGGCGGCAGGCTGGAGTCCGCGGCCGCTTGCTGGGTTGATGAAGTCCCCGGGCCGAGCTCTGGGGTCTTCGCAATAGTTGCTGCAGTCCCCGGGCCGGGTTCTGAAGTCCTCGGGCCGGCTTCGACTGCGGCATTCTTGGGGCCATCTGTGAGAATTCTCGTGCCGTCTGCTGAGGCTCTTGAGTTGGATCCGACTTCTTCGTGGGGAGCCGCACAAAATGGAATCTGATTCGGTGAAGGCTTGACAGATGGCTTGAGGAGGCGTCAAGGGCGACGCCAGATGGTATTGCCTGGCGGGTGGAGCCGATTCGTGCCAGGGTGTCTGCTTGGTCGTTGTCATTTCTTGGCACGTGAAGGAACTCGCACCCCTCAAAATATCCACTGAGTTGCTATACCAGGAAATGGTAGCTCGCCATGTTTGCATCTTTGGCGTCCCAATCGCCAGATGACTGTTGGACCACCAAGTTGGAGTCGCCATAACATAGGATCCGGCGAATGCCAAGTTCTTTGGCAAGCCGGAGCCCGTGAATGAGCGCCTCGTATTCGGCGATGTTGTTGGAGGCGGCAAAATGGATCTGCAGTGCATACTTGAGCTTGTCGCCTTTGGGGGAAGTGAGGACAACGCCGGCTCCCAAGCCGGTGCGCATCTTGGAGCCATCAAAATGCATCCGCCAATGGGTGGAGTCGGGCCGGGCGGCAGTAGTCGGGTCTCGCCCGGTCGACGAGGAAGTCGGCGATGCTTGCGACTTGATGGTGGTGCGGGCTGGTAATAGATGGTGTAGGGGCCAGCTCTATGGCCCATTTGGCCACTCGCCGTAAGCATCTCGGCTTCCGATGATCTTGGCTAGTGGGGCTGTGCAAACCACAGTGATTGGATGCTCTTGAAAGTAAGGCTTCAACTTCTTGGCGGCAAAGTGCATGCCGTAGCACATCTTCTGGTAGTGGGGGTAGTTCTGCTTGGAGGTCGACAGTACTTCGCTCAGGTAATATACCGGTCTCTGGACAGGTAGCGCCTTGTCTTCCTCCTTGCGCTCAACTACAATGACTGTGCTGACTACCCGGCTGGTGGCGGCAATGTACAGGAGCATGGGCTCTTTAGGAGTCGGGGCCGCCAGCACAGGGGGAGTAGTCAGCATTTTCTTCAACTGGAGAAAAGCTTCATCCGCCTTGTGGTTCCATTCGAAGAAGGTGGTCTTCTTCATGAGCTGGTATAAAGGGAGAGCTTTCTCGCCCAGCCGACTGATGAATCGGCTGATGGCGCCAAGCAGCCGGTGAACCTTTGCACATCTAGCAGTTGGCGGGGTACTTCCATCCTCTCGATGGCCTTGATCTTCACAGGGTTGCACTCTATGCCACGTTCAGAGACCAGGAAGCCAAGGAGTTGGCCGGCTCGTACTCCGAATACGCACTTCTCAGGGTTGAGCTTGATCTGGAATCGATGAAGGTTCTCAAAGGTTTCCTTAAGGTCTTCCAGCAGTGTCCCTCGTTTTTCCGTCTTCACCACCACATCGTCCATGTAGACGCGTTTCACGAAGTTGCTTGAGGAGGCACTTCGCATGCAACGCCGAAGGTGGCTCCAGCATTCCTTAAGCGAACGCCATGGTCGGTGGCGTAAGGCTCGAACGGGCGTGATGAAGGCGGTCTTCACTCTGTCAGCCGGGTTCAGCTTGATCTGGTGATATCCTGAATATGCATCTAAGAAGCTCAACAGCTCGCATCCGGCTGTGGAGTCTATCACCGGTCAATTTCGGCAGAGCGAACGGGTCCTTAGGGCAAGCTTTGTTGAGGCTTGTGTGGTCAATACACATCCGCCATCGCTTATTCTTCTTCAGATGCAGGACTGGTTTGCTAACCATTCGGAAAGAACACTTCCATAATGAAACCGCTGCTAGGAGCCGGCATATCTCTTCTCCAACAACTCTTCTCTTCTCTTGACGGTAGGCGCGCAGGGCTGCTCGACGAGCTTCACATAAGACCGGACATGTAACTTGTGCTCGGGAATTCCGGCTTGTACACACCGGCATGTCTTTAGGGGACCATGTGAAAATGTCCGATTCTCACGGAGGAAATCGACGAGCTCGCCTTCCTATTTGCCGCCAAGGTTTGCACCTATGACAACGTATTCTCCGGTGCTCCGGGTCCAAGGGTATCTTCTTCGCTTTCTTTGGCTTGAATGAGCCCTCGCTTCCGACTCCTTGGGGTTGGGTGATATCTCCGCTGCTTGCCGCCATCGCCAAAACCCGATCAAGAAGCCGCTTCACCGCGATCACCAGGGACTCGGCTAGCCGATCGCTTTCAACCACGCAGCGGGCGACATTCTCAGTCGCCGCCACGGTCAAATCCTTGAACTCGACATCTTCATCTTGAGGTAGGCGAGGGGGATCGCCATGAACTTGGCCAAAGTAGGTCGGCCAAGCAGAGCGTGGTACGGACTTCGAGGTCCACCACTTGAATCAAACCGGCTCTCGGCGAAAATGATCTTTGTCCCCAAAGAGGACATCTATCGATCTTGCCGATCGGCGAAAGCAGAAAGGCTGTGTACAATGCCGTGGAACACAACCGCTGCTCAAGCTGTCTTTGCTTGATTCCTAACTTCTCCATCGTGTCCTTGTACAGGATGTTGATGCTATCGCCTCCGTCTATCGGCACTTTCATGCGAGCGCCCGCCTATACGCCGCAAGGGTGGCTCCCAAGACCAGGCGTGGAGCCGGATTCGCATCACCTCCGGGTGATCAGCTCTGCCAACCGACAGGCCTCTCGCACCAATGCATGAACTCGAGTATCTGATGCTACTGCATTCACCTCTTGCTGCTGCAGCCGCCTACTGCGTCGATCGTCGGCCACACTGGTGAACACCACATAGGCTCCATGCTCTTCTGGGTACTCGTCTTGCACTGCACCGACTGGCCTGACAGCCGGCTGCTGGGGCGGCGGTGGAGGCGGCGGCCCAGCAGGCTGGGGAGGCAGGAGGCCGTCTCCCTTGGCGATCTTGGTGAGCCAGTGGCACTTCCGGGTGGTGTGGTTTGACGGCTTCACGCCGCTATGGAACTTGCAGGGACCATCTAGAGTCTGCTCGTAGGAGAAGGCCGGCAACCAGTTGGACTTGCCGCCTTTCTGTCGCTTGGCCGGAGGCTGCCCCTCCGGCTGCTGGTCTTCAATTGTCGCAACCTGCCGGCTGCTGGAATCCGGCTGCGGGGCCTTGCGCTTGTGATCGTTCTGTTGGTTTCGCTGACTGGTATCTCCAGCCGGAGTTCTGGGAGCCTGAGGAGCCACTTTGCCGGTCGCGCTGACTTCAACTCCGCCTTAATGGAGGAGTCGGCTGTAGCGTACTTGTCTGCTATGATCAGCAGCTCGTCGAGGGTCTCCGGCTCGTCGCAAAGGAGCTTGTGCTTGAGGAGGGTGCCTTCTCTGCACCCGGCGGTGAAGTACTCGATAGCTTGCACCTCGTGCACGCCCTCGCAGGAGTTCCGAAGCTCGGCCCAGCGCATGAGGTAGTCGCGAGTCGACTCGTTGGGGCCTTGCACGCACAAGGAAAGCTGGCGAGGCTTGGGAGGTCACTTGTATGTGCTTGTGAAGTTGCGGACGAAGGCTTCGGTGAAGTCGACCCAGCTATTGATGCTGCGTGGCTTCAGGCTGTTCAACTGTCAGGACCCCGATTCCAAGTCACATCGACCTAGCTGGTAACACCTCATATCACTTTGCGGCTTCACGCACGGTATTCCCACGGGTGTCGCCTTACCATGGCCCGGACCGCTTATGCGTTTTGGCTCACGATATGATAGTGTCGCTAGCATCCACATGACAAAGAACCCGGCCGACATGGCTAGTCGTGAACCCAAAGCGGCACTAACCTATGGGGACAGCATACATGAAACACTTCGAGCATGTCGGTCATCAACGTATGAACTTGGGCTGTAGCACTGGCTAAGGACTCCGTATCCCGGCTGTAGCAGGCTAGGCAGGACTCCAAGTATCACCGCAGACATTTCCCGAAGGATGTATATAGGAACGAAATGAATCACATGCCGCCATCAAGTGTCCAAGCAAGTAGTGCTTGGGCTAGCAGACTCCGTGAACCGGTCAGTAGCGGACTACTATCGCCGTAAGCACAAGACTTACATTTCCCCATATGAGAGGCTGCCAAGGATAAACAACTAGATTGTCGGATCCCACTCATACCAAGCATTTCAATCATACACGCAATATGCCCGATATGAGTAAATACAACAAGGCATCACAACAAAACTCTACAACTCAAGTACTTTATTTAAGAGGCTCCGAGGAGCCATACATAACATAGTCATACAGGTAGGGGTCACATGACCCAACACTCAAGTCATACAATCATACAAGCACATGCGAAGCAAAGTAGTCTGAGTACGCACTCTAGAAAGAAAGAAAGCTTGTTGGAGCCTTTCTATCTACATGGCCCTTCACAAGTCTTAGATCGCCACCTGGGTGGCTAGCTTACTCGTCGAAGTCAACATCTACATAGAATCCGTCGGAGGGGGTAGTATAGTCCTCTGAAAAATATTGATTACAAACATGAGTACAAAAGTACTCAGCAAGTCTTACCACGTAATCCTATCATACATGCACATTCTCAAGGAAGGAAGTGGAGTTAAATGCAGCAAGCCAGCTTTGACTCTTGGCTAAGCTATCCCACGTGACACACTTTGTAAAGCATTTTGTCGCATACGAGTCCACTATCCACCATCACAATACTCCACCGTGGATCCTCTCTCGTCATCCCCGAGAGGGCCATCCACGATACTCACACTTATCTTGAGGCTTTTAGTAGTATCCATTTACTTGTCTATGAACTGATATAGGTAACCCGAAGTCCTTCTCCGTGGACACGGCTATTCAATAGATCATATTTAACCCCGCAGGGTATACTTCTTCACACACGCTCACCACTTATCGTCCGCATACACGACATGTACTCGCAACCTTCAAGCGGAAGCCCAACGTGGGTGTCGGCCACAGCCTACCTAAACACTCAAGTCCCTAGTCCAGTTATCGCCTATTCGGTTCCATCCGCAGGAGTCCGCCGAGGTTTCCCATACAGCCCGAACGATGTGTGCAGGGTTCCCGAGATACCAAACGGCACTTTCGGTACACGAACCACAGTGCCTACCGCAACACAACCCACCCCTAAGGTCAGCGCTATGCGTGGCCCCAAAGATGCTACAAACACCGAAACTACTTGCAACTCCCTGACTATGAACAGGGGTGGTTAAGAAGTTTAGAGGGTCCATTGGTTTCGGCCCAATGTGTGGTAGTAGCTAGTTCATGGATCACAAACACAGATCTCAGTTCTTAAGTTCGCTTCAATGAAACAACCCACCATGTACTCCTACATGGCCTCTCATCGATACCTTTACCAAATCGTGTTCAACACTTACACTCTCGAACCAACACAACCTTTCACTCCAGCTTCATCATCCCGATGAGCCGACTGACACAACTCTAAGCATAGCAAGCATAGCATGGTAGGAATCACAAACATGGCTCAATCAACTCCTACACATACTAGTGGGTTTCATCTAGTTATCGTGGCAATGACAGTCATGCAAAGGAAGTGGGTTCAACTACCGCAGCACACAACAGTTGAATCGCGTTGTCTTAATGCAGTAAATGAGAGCAGAAGCGAGAACATGGGTTTGTATCGGAATGTTCAATGAATTGCTTGCCTGATGGAACTGGGGTAGAGAACTGCCCTTCAGATGGGTTATCGAGGTTATCTTCGGGGGCAGAACCTATCATGAAAACACACCAAAATAAACATACAACCAATGTGCAACATTATGATGCATGCTATGACATGGCAAGATGAATGTGTGTTGGCCTAATGCAAGTTGAGGGATAGGATGATCTCATTTGAACCAAAGGTTCAAATGATAGATCATGTGAGTTAGTCCTAATGGTGCAAAATCTTAATCTGGTTATTCAGCATAGTTAACTTGTTTTAACATGCATGAAACCTGTACCAATGGATAGAGTGTATTTTTCTGATAAATTTTCATATATAAATCTTTGCATTTGGAGTTATAGAATAAAAGTTATAAGCATTTGAAATTTGAATTATATTCTGATTTTATTATATAAAATAATTCCAGAATTTGAATTAATGCGCCAAGATGAGGTCAAGATGACGTCGAGGGTCAACGGGTCGTCCAGGTCAAACTGACCAGTGGGACCCGCATGTCGTTAGTTTAACTAATTAGTTTTAATTAAAACTAATCCTAATTAGATTAGCCGAGGGGTCCACTCCATCGACACCCGCAGGGTCAACAGGCCCACGGTGAGGTCAACTCACCGGCGTCAGCCGGGCGAGGCAGACGCGCGGAGCAAGTGCTTTTGCACGCCCGGCTCCAAATGGAACGCTGGGAGCATCTACGGATAGCTAGAGGTGAGCCGCGGTGTTTGGTGGGTCATTGGGTTAGGGGTGGCGGAGTGGCGCCGGCGACGAGTCGGGCGGCGACCGAGGCTCGCCACCGACGGGTTAGGGGTTAGCGGCCTCGGCGAGGCGCGGGAGTGCGTGGTTAGACTCGTTGGAGAGGGTGAGTGCGATGGGCATAGTGGTGCGCCAATAGGTGACCGGAGGCTCGCTGGCGACGAGCGCCATGGCGGTGGGTTCAGCGATCGCGGGTGCTCATGTGGTGCAAGAAGGAGAGAACGGAGAGGATAGAGAGGTAGCTAGGTTCACGTGAACCTGCGGAAGCTTCGCCGGGTCGGGGCGGACTGATGCGGCGGCGGCGACGATGGGGATCTCCGCGACCTTGGACTCGGGCGAGGTCGGAGTAGTGGCCTCGGGGTCTTGGAGCGAGGGGACTAGCTGGCTAGGGGTAACTGGTGCGGCGGAGCGCCGACATGGCGGTGAGGTGCGTGGACGGCGGGAGCACGGCGGCGACGGTGGCGTGTCGGCGATGGCGCTGCCAGGTCGAGAGCGAGCGAGAGAGAGGCAGGGGGGAAGTGCGGTGTCTGGGGTCGGGAGACGACGCGGGTCGCCCCGAGTCGGCGAGGCGGCGAGGGCGGCAGGCGGCGGCGCTGCGTGGCGCGCCAAGGCTGCTGCCGGCACCAGCCTGCTCGTCAAGCCGAGCCAAGCAGCTACATGGCCTTGCTCGGGCTGGGCCGCAGGTGGGCCGGTGTCATGACGACAGTAAGTATTTTCCATTTTTAACTTTTTCTATTTATGCAACTCTGTTTAGGGTTTTAAAATACCAAAACCTTTTCAAAATTACCAAATGCTCCTGGTCACTAGTTGAATATTCCCAACATGAAACATTTTAGTTTAACAATTTTGAACACTTAAAATATTTTCCATAATTTAAAATGCCCATTTCAGAAATTTGTGAATTAAATTTAGAACCCTTAGGTGACCTAGAAAATGTCCCACCTTCTTTGACATGGATCTTAAACCCAAACAAAGAGGATGAGCATTTTGAAGGGCATTTGGATTCATTGAATTAAATTTTAGTAAACCCTAGTTATTTTAAGGGGGTGTTCGGGGTTTCTGCCTTCCCATTTCAAATTCAGATGAAATTTAAACATGATGCACACCCTAATGCATGGTCTATCCGGGATGTGACAACTCACCCCACTCAAAAGAATCTCGTCCCAGATTTAGAATCTATTCTAAAAAGGTGGGGTACTCAAGTCGAAGACGATCCTCCCTTTCCCAAGTTGCTTCTTGCTCGGAATGGTTTGACCATTGAACCTTTAGAAACTTGATATTCCGACGCCGAGTGGTACGCTCGGTTTGATCGAGGATACGAACGGGTACTCTCGATAGGTGAGGTTATCTTGGAGATCAAGCGCTTGTGGTCCACTCCACGGATAGGATCCGAGAAGCAACGCTGAGTTGGGAAACGTGGAAGACATCATGGACCTTGGAAAGATGCGGAGGTAGTTCCAATTGGTAGGCAACTTCTCCTCGCTTGGCAAGAATGCGAAGGGTCCAATGTAACGAGGAGCCAACTTGCCCTTGATATCAATCGATGGGTTCCTTTAAAGGAGAAACCCGAGGTAAGCCTTCGCCAATTTCATAAGCCATAGGCTTATGCTTGCGTCATATTGGCTCTTCCGACGAGATTGGGCTGTTTTCAAATTCTCACGAACAACGCGAACTGTTCCTCGCTTCCTGAATCATATCCGCCAAAGAGTTGTCTCTCCCGGTTTCACCAGTTAAGAGGCGTTCACATTTTCGCCCATAAAGAACTTCGAAGGGGCTTTGCCTGCATCGGCTTGATAACTATTGTTATAAGCTTAACTCGGCGAATGGAAGGCATTTCTCCCAATTCATGCCGAAAGAGATGACAAAGCTCAAGCATATCCTCTAAGATTTGATTGACTCGCTCTACTTGACCACTTGATTGGGGATGGAAAGCGGTGCTAAAGGAGAGCGAGTTCCCATAGCGTTTTGGAAACTTTCCCAAAATCGAGAGGTGAAGAGACTACCACGGTCTGAGTTAATTTCAATGGAACACCATGAAGAGACACTATTCGGAGATGTACAAATCAGCTAGCTGGCTAGCGGTTATACTCTCACTAACAGGTAGGAAGTGGGCTACTTTGGAAAGACGATCAACAACAACGAAGATAGCATTATTCCCTCTCTTGGTCCTGGGAAACCCGTAATGAAATCCATACCGATTTTATCCCATTTCCATTCAGGAATGTCCAAAGGTTGAAGGGTACCAAGAGGCCGTTGATGCTCGCTTAACTCGACGACAAACGCCGCAGCTTAGCAATGTATTGAGCGATTTCTCTCTTCATCCTAGTCCACCAAAACCTCCGCGAGATCTTGATACATTTTAGTACTACCAGGATGAATGGTGAGAGGAGAGTCATGAGCTTCCTTAAGGATCAATCGCCTCAGGTTGCGCACCTTGGGAACCACTAGACGGTCTCCAAAGAACACGACACCTTGTTCATCAATGGAGAAACAATCTGCGACTCCTTTCTTGATGTTTCTCTTGATACGGGAGATTCCCGGATCTACCTTCTGTGCTTTGATGATCTGATCCGTAAGGGTAGGTTTCGCCACCAGGGTGGAAAGGAATCCTCGAGGAACAATGTGAAGGTTAAGCTTACGAAATTCCTCGTGGAGAATTGGTTGACCTTGTTGTAACATCAAATTGTTACAGTAAGATTTGCGACTTAGTGCGTCAGCCATGACATTGGCTTTGCCTGGGGTGTAGGATATTCCTAAGTCGAAATCTGTATCAATCTCGACCCAACGCCTTTGCCTCGAGATTCAAACCGTTGGGTGAAGATATATTTCAGACTTTGGTGATCAGTGTAGATTTCGCAACGATTACCCAAAAGGTAATGTCGCCAGGTTTTGAGTGCATGAACCACTGCTGCAAGCTCTAGATCGTGTGTGGGATAGTTATCCTCATGTGGACGAATCGTCGAGATGCGTAGGCAATCACATGACGATCTTGCATGAGTATGCAACCTAGTCCTTGTCGCGAGGCGTCGCAATAGATAATAAAGTCCTTAGAAAAATCTGGTGGAATAAGTACGGGAGCAGATGTCGCGCCTTTTCAGTTCTCGAAAGCTGATCTCGACTGTGGCGCCCACTCAACTTCTTATCTTTCTTGAGGAGTTCGTTAGAGGTTTAGCAACTTTAGAGAAATTCTCGACGAAGCGGCGGCAATAGCTCGCTAACCCGAGGAAACTCCGAACTTGCTTTACCGATTCAGGTGGAGTCCAATCAAGGACGGCTTGAACTCGCTCGGGATTGACAGCAATACCCTTACCAGAAATTACATGTCCTAGATAGGTCACTTACGCAACCAGAATTCACACTTAGAGAATTTGGCATAAAGGCGGTGCTCTCAAGTTTCATCAATACTAGCCTTAGATGTTCGCATGTTCTTCCTCATTCTTGGAGTAGATGAGTATATCATCGAGGTATACCACGACTAATTTATCCAAATACTCCATGAAGATTGAGTTCATTAACCGAGAGAAGGTGGCTGGAGCATTGGTTAATCCGAAGGACATGACGGTGTACTCAGATTGGCCATAACGAGTGACAAAGGCCGCTTTAGGAATGTCCCGTTCTGATTTTGATTTGATGGTAGCCCAACCTCAAATCCATCTTGAGAAGATCGAGGATCCAGCGAGCTGATCATACAGTGTCGTTGATCCCGGGAGCGGATACTTGTTCTTGATAGTGACCAAATTGACAGGTCGGTAATCTACAACCATCCGATCCGTACCATCCTTCTTCTTGACGAAGAGGACGGGGCAAGCCCATGGAGATGAACTAGGACGGATGAAACCCTTTTGCAAGGACTCATCGAGTTGTTTCTTAAGTTCAGCTAGTTCTAGGGGTGCCATCTTATAAGGTCTTCTAGAGATTGGGACGGTTCCGGGAATAAGATCTATCACGAACTCGACATCCCCGCCGTGGAACACCGGCAGTTCTTCCGAAAGACATCCGGAAATCACGGACTACCGGAATATCTTCGAGATCCGGAAGAGGGTTGGCATTTATGAGTAAAGTCGGCGCTTAGACACTCGGGTTAAAACATCCACCGCTTTTGCCCAAGGATGGGTAAGTTGAACGGTTCTAGTCGAGCAATCAATCTTGGCATAATGGGCTGACATCCAGTCCATACCCAAGATGATGTTTATGTCCGAGGACTTGAGAGCTATTAGGGATGCAAGGAAAACTAATCTGTCGACAAGAATTTCATTCCCATGACTTATTCTAGAGGTTTGCCATCTAGAACCAGGAGTTTGAATTTCCATGGAGGTAGGCATGTCGCAGAATGTGGTGTTGTGCAAACGAGCATAGCTCTCAGAAATAAATGAATGAGATGCTCCAAGATCAAAAAAACAGCTTGCGGATGGCAATTAACAAGAAGCGCATCGAGGACGGCGTTAGGATCCTCATAGGTTTCTTCAGCAGAGACATAGTTGACATGGCCACGAGCGGTGGCAACCGGCTTGGCATAGGGAACCTTTCCTCGCTGGCTTGCCGCGACCAATGACTTTCCAGCTTGATTGGGGTTGTTCTGGGACACTCTCAATATAGTGGCCCGCCTCTCCACATTTGAAGCAAGTGATCACATTTGGCCGTGGGGCCACATTAGCGCTTGGACCTCCATATGTCTTGGGTGGAAAATACGGTTGGTTGGGGCGAGGCGCGAAGGATGGCCTCGGGTGTACCTGGTGGTAGAGCCGATTAGGAACCCAAACCCGCGCTTCGGGAACCAGAGCCGGATGATGATCCGTAATCACGGATGTGCTTGCGTGAAGCCTCAAGTCGATCTGCCTCAGCCTCGCGCTGATAGCCTTATTGACTAGCTTCGAGAAAGAGGTGCATTCATGCAGACGGAGATCTCGGCGTAGCTCGTGGCTAAGTCCTTACGGAACCTCGCTTCTTAGCATCGGTAGACACTTCTTCGAGCATAACGTGCTAACCTCCCGAATTCACGGTCAGTAGGCATCCACGCTCAGCCGCCTTGGGTGAAACTGCAGAATTCCTCACGCTTATGGTCCATAAGTCCTTCGAATATGGTGCTCGCGAAAGCGGCACTGAATTCATCCTGTTGTAACTTGTCCAGCCGGACGATAGCCTCATAGTTTTCCCACCGTAGATCGGCAGGCCTTCCAGATGGTAGGCGGCAAAGGTAACTTTGTCACCTCGCACACATTGGCGGAACGCAGCTTGTGATGGATATCGCGGAGCTAATCATCGGCGCCGAGTGGCTCGACGGAACATTTGAACTTTGGAGGATAAAGCTTGACGAAGTCATTGAGTGAAACCCCATCGCTTTCTTGGTCTGGCGGCTGTGTTTTGTTCAATCCGCCCAATAAGCGGTTAGTTTCGCTTATTGCGTTCGCTTCCAAAGATCACCTCAGCCAAAGATGGCGGTTGCGGCAGATTCACATTTCGGCTGCATCGCCTCTCCTCGCTCGGAACAGCAGGAGAATTTCGAGTGTTGACCATCCTGGGAGACAAAACAAAGGTTTAAACCAGGATGGCAGAATTTAACAAGGAAGTGCGGAAGGTAATGGACAGTATGGAATGCAAAGATGTTCATCCGTATGACATGGTAATATAAACTGCCATATATATATATACCAACGGTCATACACACCATTCATAGTTTAGTACAAGCCTGACGGAGTACAACTATAAGGAAAGGCGTTACATCTCATCGGAAGCATTCCAACTCCTATACATTATTTTTCTACACTTCCGAATGATACACACTAAGTCGTATTCCACGAGTCACGCAGACGGTGGAAACACAACTAGTACCATACTAGGAATACTACTACTATCTCGTGCAGCTCCATAGTAGTCCTCATAGAAGTCACCACCTGCACTGAAGTGGAACATGATCGTCTGAAAATGCATAAATCTGTGGGGCCTGTGGACCATAAGGACTCGGATGTGGCCGTGGACCCACAAAGGGTGGCGAAGAGGCCCACGAGGAGGAGTGATGCCTCCAACCTCACGCCACTCCATGAAGTCCGCAAACTCGCCTCACACAGGTACAAATCTCTCATGTCCATACATCCGCTTGCACGGCAGTGCAAACCTAGTCGAGGTAGCCCAAAGGTCGAACGGGCATTATACAGCTCCATACGCAAGGCCCGGTTCTCACGGTCCTTGTCCTCCAACAACTCAAGAGTGGTACGGAGGAGTGAGTCCTCATGGGTTGCATCACCGCATACAGACCACGGAGGTAGCCATGCGCCCGTGAAGGGATGCCGCATATAGCGGAAGTCGTTGTTGCTCAAAGAAAGCGGTCCTGGCTCGAATAATAGTCATCATGGAATAGGCTGCATCTTGTACGATATTCCAATAGTGATTCCGAGCCCATAAGAACAAAGGAAGTGGCTCAAGAGCTCGGGTAGGATGGATAAATCCGACCGTGCATAGGTATTGGCTTTGATTGAAATCCTGAACTGCTCCTCGACGGTATATTCAGGATACCATCGATAACCAGCCTCAATCATCACCCTAACCAACATGGCCGTGTGACCGCACACATCAATGCAGCGAGTCAAAGCGAACCACTTGGTTCTCGGGAACGGTGGCCATCCGAAAGCACAGCCATAATGCAAAGGCATTAGAATTTCTAGGGAAATCGGGCAGCATAACATCTCAGAATGCTCAAATCAAATTTGAGACATTCAAAATCAGATTTGCAAAACCACTCAACAACATCATATCAAGGTTCGGTTCAAATGGTAGCATACTAAAATTTAGTAACACCGAATCGAGGATGTAACCAACAATCCTACAAGGTACTATGGATAGTAACACGTGAACCTGATAGAGAAAGAGAGCCTAGTCCTAAACCCACGTTGAATGAGAAGAGGATGACTCAGATCGAGGGCATAAGGTAAAGGAGTAAAAGAGCCTTACGCTCCTCCCACAATCAATTCCCTACATATAACTAAAGCATTTCTAGACTCAACTTCACCAGTTTGGCTTAGCGGACCTACAGCAGCCCCGCTCGATGCCAACGCTGTCAGACCCCGATTCCAAGTCACATCGACCTAGCTGGTAACACCTCATATCACTTTGCGGCTTCACGCACGGTATTCCCACGGTGTCGCCTTACCATGGCCCGGACCGCTTATGCGTCTTTTGGCTCACGATATGATAGTGTCGCTAGCATCCACATGACAAAGAACCCGGCCGACATGGCTAGTCGTGAACCCAAGCGGCACTAACCTATGGGGACAGCATACATGAAACACCTCGAGCATGTCGGTCATCAACGATGAACTTGGGCTGTAGCATCTGGCTAACAGGACTCCGTATCCCGGCTGTAGCAGGCTAGGCAGGACTCCAAGTATCACCGCGTGACATTTCAAGGACAGTATATAGGAACGAAATGAATCACATGCCGCCACCAAGTGTCCAAGCAGTAGTGTTGGGCTAGCAGGACTCCGTGAACCGGGCAGAAGCGGACTACTATCGCCGTAAGCACAAGACTTACATTTCCCCATATGAGAGGCTGCCAAGGATAAACAACTAGATTGTCGGATCCCACTCATACCAAGCATTTCAATCATACACTAATATGCCCGATATGAGTAAATACAACAAGGCATCACAACAAAACTCTACAACTCAAGTACTTTATTTAAGAGGCCCGAGGAGCCATACATAACATAGTCATACAGGTAGGGGTCACATGACCCAACACTCAAGTCATACAATCATACAAGCACATGCGGAAGCAAAGTAGTCTGAGTACGACTCTAGAAAGAAAGAAAGCTTGTTGGAGCCTTTCTATCTACATGGCCCTTCACAAGTCTTAGATCGCCACCGGGTGGCTAGCTTACTCGTCAAGTCAACATCTACATAGAATCCGTCGAGGGGTAGTATAGTCCTCTAAAAATATTGATTACAAACATGAGTACAAAAGTACTCAGCAAGTCTTACCACGTAATCCTATCATACATGCACATTCTCAAGGAAGGAAGTGGAGTTAAATGCAGCAAGCCAGCTTTGACTCTTGGCTAAGCTATCCCACGTGACACACTTTGTAAAGCATTTTGTCGCATACGAGTCCACTATCCACCATCACAATACTCCACCGTGGATCCTCTCTCGTCATCCCCGAGAGGGCCATCCACGATACTCACACTTATCTTGAGGCTTTTAGTAGTATCCATTTACTTGTCTATGAACTGATATAGGTAACCCGAAGTCCTTCTCCGTGGACACGGCTATTCAATAGATCATATTTAACCCTGCAGGGTATACTTCTTCACACACGCTCACCACTTATCGCCGCTTACACGACATGTACTCGCAACCTTCAAGCGGAAGCCCAACGTGGGTGTCGGCCACAGCCTACCTAAACACTCAAGTCCCTAGTCCAGTTATCGCCTATTCGGTTCCATCCGCAGGAGTCCGCCGAGGTTTCCCATACAGCCCCGAACGATGTGTGCAGGGTTCCCGAGATACCAAACGGCACTCGGTACACGAACCACGGTGCCTACCGCAACACAACCCACCCCTAAGGTCAGCGCTATGCGTGCCCCCAAAGATACTACAAACACCGAAACTACTTGCAACTCCCTGACTATGAACAGGGGTGGTTAAGAAGTTTAGAGGGTCCATTGGTTTCGGGCCCAATGTGTGGTAGTAGCTAGTTCATGGATCACAAACACAGATCTCAGTTCTAAGTTCGCTTCAATGAAACAACCCACCATGTACTCCTACATGGCCTCTCATCGATACCTTTACCAAATCGTGTTCAACACTTACACTCTCGAACCAACACAACCTTTCACTCCAGTTCATCATCCCGATGAGCCGACTGACACAACTCTAAGCATAGCAAGCATAGCATGGTAGGAATCACAAACATGGCTCAATCAACTCCTACACATACTAGTGGGTTTCATCTAGTTATTGTGGCAATGACAGTCATGCAAAGGAAGTGGGTTCAACTACCGCAGCACACAACAGTTGAATCGCGTTGTCTTAATGCAGAAAATGAGAGCGAAGCGAGAACATGGGTTTGTATCGAATGTTCAATGAATTGCTTGCCCGATGGAACTGGGTAGAGAACTGCCCTTCGATGGGTTATCGAGGTTATCTTCGAGGCAGAACCTATCATGAAAACACACCAAAATAAACATACAACCAATGTGCAACATTATGATGCATGCTATGACATGGCAAGATGAATGTGTGTTGGCCTAATGCAAGTTGAGGGATGGATGATCTCATTTGAACCAAAGGTTCAAATGATAGATCATGTGAGTTAGTCCTAATGGTGCAAAATCTTAATCTGGTTGTTCAGCATAGTTAACTTGTTTTAACATGCATGAAACCTGTACCAATGGATAGAGTGTATTTTTCTGATAAATTTTCATATATAAATCTTTGCATTTGGAGTTATGGATAAAAGTTATAAGCATTTGAAATTTGAATTATATTCTGATTTTATTATATAAAATAATTCCAGAATTTGAATTAATGCGCCAAGATGAGGTCAGATGACGTCGAGGGGTCAACGGGTCGCCCAGGTCAAACTGACCAGTGGGACCCGCATGTCGTTAGTTTAACTAATTAGTTTTAATTAAAACTAATCCTAATTAGATTAGCCGAGGGGTCCACTGCCATCGACCCGAGGGTCAACAGGCCCACGGTGAGGTCAACTCACCGGCGCTCAGCCGGGCGAGGCTGACGCGGGCGGAGCAAGTGCTTTTGCACGCCCGGCTCCAAATGGAACGCGGGAGCATCTACGGATAGCTAGAGGTGAGCCGCGGTGTTTGGTGGGGTCGATTGGGTTAGGGGTGGCGGAGGGCGCGCCCGGCGACGAGTCGGGCGGCGACCGAGGCTCGCCACCGACGGGTTAGGGGTTAGCGGCCTCGGCGAGGCGCGGGAGTGCGTGGTTAGACTCGTGGAGAGGGGTGAGTGCGATGGGCATAGTGGTGCGGCCAATAGGTGACCGGAGGCTCGTCGGCGACGAGCGCCATGGGCGGGGTTCAGCGATCGTCGGGTGCTCGCTGTGGTGCAAGAAGGAGAGAACGGAGAGGATAGAGAGGTAGCTAGGTTCACGGTGAACCTGCGGGAAGCTTCGCTGGGTCGGGGCGGACTGATGCGGCGGCGGCGACGATGGGGATCTCCGCGCCTTGGACTCGGGCGAGGTCGGAGTAGTGGCCTCGGGGTCTTGGAGCGAGGGGACTAGCTGGCTAGGGGTAACGGGCGGGCGGAGCGCCGACATGGCGGTGAGGTGCGTGGACGGCGGGAGCACGGCGGCGACGGTGGCGTGTCGGCGATGGCGCCGGCCAGGTCGAGAGCGAGCGAGAGAGAGAGGCAGGGGGAAGTGCGGTGTCTGGGGTCGGGAGACGACGCGTGGGTCGCCCCGAGTCGGCGAGGCGGCGAGGGCGAAGCAGGGCGGCGGCTAACTGCGTGGCGCGCTGCGCGCTGCCGGCCGGGCACCAGCCTGCTGTCAAGCCGAGCCAAGCAGCTACAAGCGCTGTTGGGCTGGCCGGGCAGGGGGCCGGTGTCATGGCGATGTAAGTATTTTCCATTTTTAACGTTTTTCTATTTATGCAACTCTGTTTAGGGTTTTAAAATACCAAAACCTTTTCAAAAATTACCAAAATGCTCCTGGTCACTAGTTGGAATATTCCCAACATGAAACATTTTAGTTTAACAATTTTGAACACTTAAAATATTTTCCATAATTTTAAATGCCCATTTCAGAAATTTGTGAATTAAATTTAGAACCCTTAGGTGACCTAGAAAATGTCCCACCTTCTTTGACATGGATCTTAAACCCAAACAAAGAGGATGAGTATTTTGAAGGGCATTTCGATTCATTGAATTAAATTTTAATAAACCCTAGTTATTTTAAGGGGGTGTTCTGGGTTTCTCGCCTTCCCATTTCAAATTCAGATGAAATTTAAACATGATGCACACCCTAATGCATGGTCTATCTGGGATGTGACATCAACCATGTCCGGGTCGTGCCCTGGAGCATGAGCGGAACATACTTTACGGCAACACGCTTGTTGCCGTTAAGCTATGTTGACGGGCCGTGGAGTAGTCGACCAGCCAGATCTTCCGCTTTACGGAGCGGTGTACTTGGGCGATCTCGGGGAGCGTGAACCTCCGGGAAAGGGCTCGCCTCGGATGCGAGGTCCAAACAGGCGGACCTAACTCGTCTTCTTCTTCCAGCGCCAGGGATCGATGGAGTCGGTCGATCCGGTGGTGGGCGCGTTTTCGACTTCTCTCGGGCGGCCAAGGCGGTCGCCGAGAGTCGGATGCTCGAGGGGTGGCGGGAGACTCGCTTTCTCTGCGAGGAGGAGGAGGCGATAGTCGCCCCGCCGCTTCCACTCGTTCTTGGGCGGCCGCCTTGGTCGCGCCGATGGATATGTGAGTCCGACTGGGCTGACAGCCGGATCCTTTTTTTTTTCCGCGACACCGCCACCGGTGTCCGAAAGTCGCGCTTGATCTCGGCGGGAAGGCAGGTCGTCGTTTTGTCGTTGCGGCGCCTCGCATGCGGCAGCCGGCCTCGCTTCTGCGCAGCCGCTGCCGAGGAGCTGCTGGACTCGCTCCGTCATCAGGCGGCACTCTTCACCCTCGAAGTTGTCCAGCTCGTCCGCCGCCGCCTGGGCGGCGCGGATGTTCTCCACAGGCGTGGCGTACACAGGGCGATTGGCCCCAAACAGGTTGGCGATGGCCACGCCGGGCTGTTGGACCGCGCCTAGGCGGCTAGGCCCAGTCGGGCCGGCGAGCCGCCCACAGCGCGATCCATCTCACGCTGGTAGGCTTCTGACAAGCGTCTCATGCTTGCCAGCTTCCTCGCACCTTCGACGAGCTGAAGGCGGCGTGCCTCCAGCATCTCGGCGTCAGCCTCTTCCAGAATAGGCGCGGTCAGGTCCTACAGAGCCGCGTCGAGAGGGTCATGAGCTCCTTCGCCGGAATGCTCGCTATGACCGATGACGAGCACTTCTGTGACGGTGCTTCTGCCGCTCTCCGCGCGAGGGAGCGGCTCGTCGTAGACCACCACGTTGGTGGGGAACGCGTCGAGCGACGCGGTGTCGGAGTAGACCAGCATCGGGTCGGTGGAGCCTACGGACTCCAAGTCCGTGGTAGGCTCGTCGGCGACGTGGAGTTGGTCGAGGAGGCCCGCGAGGAGGCTCTCAGGGCCGCCCGTGCGTGCGTCGGATGCAGGCTCGTCGGAGAGGCGAATCTCGCCGACAAGTTCGGCGAGGAGGCTGGTCACAAGAGCGATCTCAAAGACTGCAGTAGCAGCGTCAGCCAGACTCCGTCTGGCGTGCGGGCCAGCTGCACTCGCCAAGGAGGAAGGGTTCCCGCCCGCAGCAGGTCTCCGGACGACGGTGCACCTAGCCCCACGGTGGGCGCCAAATGTCGGGGTTCGGTGCGACATATGCCAAAGGATGGCTTATCATGGTGGGGGCGAGTAGAACGTCGCGGTGCACTCGAAACGGATGAGGCGAAGGCATGCACGCCGGCGGATCCTACCCAGCTTCCGGGCTCTCCATGGAGATAATAACCCTACTGCTGCTCTGCGGGGTCTCCGCATGATCACTATGGCAAAGTGGGTACAAGTTTGCTCCTTGAGCTGTTCGGGGCGAGGAAGGAGAAGGGCATGGCTAGCTCTTCTCTCCCCTCTATGTGTGTCTAAAACTACTAGGGTCCAACCTCTTGCATGGGTGCCCCGGGGGGTTTATATAGGCCTACCCCCTGGGGGTACAATGGTAATCTGGCTGGGCGCGGGTCCCAGCCGTCTGTCTCTCAGGTCGCCGTCTTCTTCGCCGACTGCTGCGGCCCGCCGACTAGTGGGCCCCGCCGACGGGCCCGGCATGGGGCCGACAGGCCTTGTCCGCCGCGGGCGGGTCTTGCCGGCTGCGGATTACTGTAGCCGCGCCTCTAATGATGCTGGCTTGGTCATGGGGTCATGGCAACAGTGTCGCCGCCTGACGGGCGATCAATGTTGCCATTCCCTGTCTCGTCTGGTTAATGGCGTGGGGGGCCCGTGGGAGGGGCCGGCCGACTCCTGGGGGCCGACTCCCAACGGATCCGTCTTGTGGCGCTCGCCGCCTTCGCACCCCGCCGACAGCGGGTCCCGCCGTGCCTCGGGTCGCAGACAGCCGTCGTGGGCTCGTGGCGCCGCCCATGGGGCTGATGTCGGGCCAGCATGGCAATAGTGCCGCCACGGATGGGAATCTCCGCTCGATGCGGTGCATCAGGCCATGCTCGCCCTCTCTGAACGGGCGGGCGAGGATGGGCAGCGGCGGCCGCACCCCATCCCGTCTCAGAAGTTGCGTGGCGGGAGGTGGTGGGAGTCGTGGGCCGACTCCCATAGCCAGCTTCTCCGAAGCCGCCAGCTGGGAGTCGGCTTATCTCGGCCGCCTCGACTCGGCCGTGAGGCGGCGGTGCTCCTGCCACCGACTCTCGAAAGCGGCTCTTCGTCTTGGGGTCTTGAGGGGCGCAGCCTGCCCCGATGTCTTGAAAGGTCCGGGGGCTCGGGTTTGCCTACCCGTGGCCCATTACTCCGACATCTAGTTTGGACCAGCACTCGGAGGAGCATGGCCCGGGGGTTTAAAATAAAAATGACCCTTGACTCCGTGGAACCCAAGGGAAAAAGGCTTAGGTGGCAAATGGTAAAACCAAGGTTGGGCCTTGCTGGAGGAGTTTTATTCAAGGCGAACTGTCAAGGGGTGCCCATTATCACCCAACCGTGTAATGAATGCAAAATCAAGGAACATAACACCGGTATGACGGAAGCTAGGGCGGCAAGAGTGGAACAAAACACCAGGCATAAGGCCGAGCCTTCCACCCTTTACCAAGTATATAGATGCATTAATTAAATAAGAGATATTGTGATATCCCAAAATATCCATGATTCTACATGGAACCAACTTCATCTTCACCTGCAACTAGCAACACTACAAGAAGGGCTGAGCAAAAGCGGTAACATAGCCAAACAACGGTTTGCTAGGAAAGGTGGGTTAGAGGCTTGACATGGCAATATGGGAGGCATGATATAGCAAGTGGTAGGTAGGCGGCAAAGCAATAGAGCGAACAACTAGCAAGCAAAGATAGAAGTGATTTCGAGGGTATGGTCATCTTGCCTGAAATCCCGCAAGGAAGAAGAACGAGTCCATGAAGAAGACAAATGGACGAAGTCGAACAAATCCTCACAAACGCGACGTTATCGGAACTAACCCAAAGAAGCAACACCGGAAAGAAGCAAACAACATGGTAAACAACGCACACATAAGCGTGGCATGATGCACAATCAAGTATGATGCATGTCCGGTTTAAAGAGGCATGGCAAGACAAAGTGCAACAAACAACACTACAAGTTAAGTGGAGCTCAATATGCAACGAGTTGCATATTGACGAAAAACCACATGACTTATTTAGTTCCCTCCCATTTATGTACTCAACAATATTAAATGTTGATTAAGATGGCAAGAGGTGAATCATAAGTAAACTAACTATTTAGGCAAGTTTAAATGAGGCCGGAACAACAAATAACAATTCCGGAAAATCCTCATATGCATATTTCGAATTTGCTACTGTTCTGCCCTAAACCCAATTTTAATGTTGTTAAGTAGCAAAATAAAGAGCACCATGTTAAACTAGGCATTTTTTACCCCATTTACATATAAAGATTATTTAATTCGAAGCTACGGTTAATTAGTCATGAAATAAATCATTTTAACATGGCATTTAAGAAAATTTAAACAAACAACATTTTCAACATTTTAAACATGGATGAAAGCAGCATATTCTGAACCTAGATGAAATTCTAAGCATTTTACATATATAAAACATTTTAATCCGATGCACGGTTATTTAAATATGAGCAATGCAAGATGATGGCATTCCTTGTAAATATGCAAAAGAAATTAAAACAACATGGAACACGGGCTGGGCCAACCACTCTCAGTGATGAGAGGGCCCGTGGTGCTGAGGTGGCAGGAGTGTGGGTGTGGAGGAGGTGTGTGTGTGGACAGAGAGAATGACGAGTGGGGTCCCACTCTCATAAGGCCAAAATGGTAAAAATTGGGCACTTCACAACTGGCCTGATGGGGATTCGAACCTGGGTCTGTATGGTAAGTGGGAGAGGTTTCAACCACTGCGCTAGGATCGGGTGGTTTGGATAAGGGTGTGGCCGAACTGCTCTTAAACAATTAGGTGCCCTGGCTTGGCTTCTTCTACGGAAACAGAGGAGATGGCATCATCGCCGGAGAGCAATGGCGGCACGGCAGATTCGTATCGCCAAGCGTGAGCGTAAGGGAAGGAGCAGCAGTGCTGATCCAAGGGCGCGGGAAGGCTAGGAGTAGCGGGGTGCTCAAGTTCGAGCTCGACTCGCCTCGGGCATGCGGTCGCGCGCAGTGGCAGGGAAGGGAAACGCGGCGAGGCGGCGGGTCCTTGCGTTCGAGCGCGGTCGCCGGTCACGGTGCAGGCATAGGTATGGCGACACACAATGCGGGGCAGAGAGGGGGTTGTGCTCGAGTTGGAGCATGCGTGTGCAAAGCTGCGGTTGCGGGAGCCCGAGGACGAGCTAGTGCTTGACTCGGGCCGTCTCGGCGCTGCCGAACTGAGGCGATGGCGAGCAGGAATGCAGCATTGCGGGCGAGGCATGCGGGTGCGCGCGTGCGCGAGGAAACTGGGAAGTACGCGAGCATAGGGTGGAGTGCGTGTGCAAGAACAAGAGCGCGCAAGACAGAATACTTCAACTACACCCAAAAATTCAGAGATCGTCGGAGCATCGAGATCATGGCGGAGGCGCAACCCTAGCATCTCCTACGGGGATCATCCAACATCGAGAATGAGAAGGGAGGAAGCCGGGTATACCTCCTTACCCTAGGACGAGAAAACGTGGCCGGCGATGGAGGGATGCGTCGGCAGCGGGTCGACGAACTTGGCGCGATCTTCTGTCCGAGATGCAGAGGAAGAAGGGGACGTCATGGAAGGAGTTCTCGGCCGTGGATCGGCGTCAGGACAGAACCAGGGCAGCGTTCACGATCGCTTGGACGAAGGAGGGGAGGCCGCGGAGGAGGGTTAGGCTAGCGGTGAGGTCGTGACCGAGCCGGCCATGGCGTGGGCGGCGGTGGAAGCGACGCGTGTGTGTCCCTTACCTGTGGCGGCGGCACAGAGGAGAGGGAGAAGGGGAAGGGGAAACCCTAGGGCGTGGTTGGGGTCTTATAGAAGGGGTGCAGACCCCGTGGCTTGCCACTGAGGCCATGTGCCCCTGCTCGCAGGTTTACCGTGAGGGGGAGGTGGCGAGAGGAGGAAGAAAAAGGTAGGGGAGAGGTCACTGCATGCAGGACCGGCATGGGTGTCCAGCGTGGATCACCACACGTAAGGGCGAGCGAAGGGGGCTACGCTGGTGGGCTGGTGCTGCACCTGGGGTGCGGGGCTAGCTGGGCCGGCCTGGAGGCCGATGCCTAGGTGGCTGCTATTGGACTGCTGCTTCCTTTTTCCTTTTTTTTCTTCAGACAGAAAACAAAAGGAAAAGCACAGGGGGATTTGGAAGTATTTTGAGAAATGTGACAAAATTCTCAAGGTCCTGAATTTGTGTAGTATTTAATAAAATTGATTTGGGAAATTTTAAAGGCATAAAATATTCCAAGTTTGAATTAGGTTCAAACTTGAAGCATTTTTTATCCCAACCAAACCAACTCCAAATTAGATGAAACTTGGCAGAGAGGTGAGTGGCATGATGCTTGAATTGTGAGGAAGAGATGAACATTAAAGGAGGAGTGAAAAATGGCACTTGCCAAATAGAAGCAAGAGAAGGAGGGGAGGGGTGATGCAAGGGGTGATCATGCATGAAACACACAGTGCACGTGATGAGCATGATGAAATGCAACATTACAAGAAGCACAAATGCAACACTTGAAATGATCACAATGCAAACATGGATGACAAAAGCAATACATAAAAGGAAATGGAATAGCAATGCAACAAATAACAACACAAAGACAACCAAAAGAATCCAACCATGATAGACCCAAGGAATTGGATGAAGACCAAAATTGATACATTGCCAAAATAAAGAAGGTTTTACATCTGGGGTGTTACATTCATGTACATTGCAATCAAACACACAGGCCGGGCAATTCATAGAGAACATTCAATACAATTAATGATTATGCATCTGAGCGATTCACATGTCAGAGCCAATATTTACTTCACAACTAAAGAATAAAGAAAAATCGATCGATGTCACGACAAAGAAAGGGCGCCCCATTCAAAAATATCAAACGATGTCTTCTTGCTAACATCAATGAGCAAAATTTGACAAGGTTGTCCCATTCCAAAATGTCAAATGCGTGTTGTTTTGCTTACATCAATGAGCAAACTTTGACAAGGTTTTCCCATTCCAAAATATCAAATGCGTACGATTGTGGAATGGGCAGTGTCGGTGTCAAAACCGGCGGATCTCGGGTTGGGGGTCCCGAACTGTGCGTCTAGGCGGATGGTAACAGGAGACAAGGGACATGATGTTTTTACCCAGGTTCGGGCCCTCTCGATGGAGATAAAACCCTACTCCTGCTTGATTAATATTGATGATATGGGTAGTACAAGAGTAGATCTACCACGAGATCAGAGAGGCTAAACCCTAGAAGCTAGCCTATGGTATGATTGTTCTTCGTCCTACGGACTAAAACCCTCTGGTTTATATAGACACCGGAGAGGGTTAGGGTTACATAGAGTCGGTTACAATGGAAGGACATCTACATATCCGTATCGCCAAGCTTGCCTTCCATGCCAAGGAAAGTCCCATCCGGACACGGACTAAGTCTTCAATCTTGTATCTTCATAGTCCAGAGTCCGCCAAGGTCATAGTCCGCCATCCGGACACCCCTAATCCAGACTCCTCGTGCAGGGTTTGCCATCGCTCAAACATTGACATGGCACCTCGTGCTAAATAAACCAGCTGTTCTTTTTGTGCGCCCACCAAAATCAACCAAATTGCATGTAGCTTGTATGATTTCGCCTTTATATGTTGCAACGCCTTGAACATATCGGCACCTCCTTTCTTGTGGTGGAAATGAATGATTCGATGTATTCATGAACATTTTGTGCATTTCCCATTGAAATCAAGCTGAGCACCCCTGTTTGCACAAATACAAAAAAAGTGATTAGCATAAAGCAAACTGTACTATGAATTGACAGTTTAAACAGGCACCTACATGGTCCATCTAGAGCACACTTTAAAAAAATGGAACTCGCCGGAAAGAATCCTAGAACAACATTGTACTTGTGCATCACAACAAAAAATATGGAATCTGTAATTCCTTCTGAGCTGAAGTTAGTTTGGTCTTGTGGGGAGTAATGTAACCATGCTTCAACTACTCCTTCTGATGAGAAGATAGACATGGCTTCTTCATCCTGGCATAATAGGAACTAGTCGCTTCACGTACTCCATATTCTTCTTAACAGGAGGATGATCCTATTGTGCAAAGACAAGAGGACAACTAAATGCTAGCATCCCTGTTTGCTTGAAAAAGAAGGAAAGGAAATATTTAGAGCAACACAAATGAAGAACTTCTCAAGGACAATACCACTTTCTCATGACAGTATCTAAACAGTAGCACAACACCAATAGAGATGACAAAGCTCAGTCATATGGATGAAATCTGTGGGCGAGTACCAACCTTTGCCAGGAGGCTTATTGTGTGGAGCATACAGAACAAGCACTTCTCCGGAACCATCTGTTGTTATCTACCGTGGTTGCCATGCTTAATATATACTCCTCGATTAGTTTAATGTTTCCGACATCTTCTTGTGCAGTTCCACTAAAATGTATGGTATCTTCAAAGAAGATCCCTGTTTGCACAAGTAGAGATAATTACATATTACATTAAGAGTGGCATCAAATTAGTGGCAAAACAATTGCTCGTTCTAGCCAAAGCAGTAAATTAAGATGCAAAACTATATCATTACTTGTGTCATCACATTTCTAGTGCTTCATTATAGCACTGGGAGTTGATTTTTGTTTTACTTCTGCTTGTTCTTCCCCTTCATCACTTGGTTCAATAACAGACAAGCTTCACCTTCAATGTAACATTTGGCATCTAAATTAGGGAGCACAAGTATAGCACTAAACAACGACATTAATTTTCTGATGGAAGTGGCAAAATATAGGCCAACAGTTGTGAAATATCCTTATCTTACCTCAATGGGATATTACCGTGCACATACAGATTGGAAGTCTTGTCGCCATTTGTGCAGTTCAGTAAAATCAAGCAACATTACCGTACAAGTAGCACAACTTATGAAAGCACACTGCACAATCATGTGAAAGAAGGCTAGTACTGACCTCTCATGAAGTGTAATTCAAACAACTCACAAGAAGAAGATCTGAACCAAATTTGCCAACACGGATAGGAAGTAAGATCTCCTCTTGTGTAGTTCCACTAAGATCAAGCAATCAAGCAACATTGTCGGTGTGACATTTTTGTTGAATTGCAGAAAACACTTAAAACAGAAGTGTTTTGTGCAGTGCAACAAAAGGTCACAATAGCAATGAGGTGAAGTAGATAACCCTGTTTACACAGAGGTGCAAAGGAAACAACTAGTGGTCAATAATGGTGGATGACACAGAAGCCAACAAAAAGAAGCATATAACTTATCTAAATGGGAAAGAAAGCAAGACAGTAACATTTCTCAAACGGTGGCATTGATTCATATTAATAGAGAGATTATATTAACAATAAAATTCGTTAAACATGTAATTTGCTTTTAACTGTGGCATTGCATCAATTTTCCGGCGGCATTATTAGAGGGTGTTTGTTTATAGGGACTTTTTGGTGTAGGGACCAAAAAAGTCCCTTTCAGTCCCATCTAGACCAAACATGAGGGACTTTTTGGGACTAAAAGTGGGCATTTGGGACTAAAGAAAGAAGACCCCGAGGAGACTCTTTTTGGCACTTTTTCCAACAGTTGTCCCTACCCCGCATCGCACCTTATCTCTATTAGTTCATTACTAGGGGTGACACGATCTTTTAGCATGTCATTTAATAACCTCTAGTCCATGTTTAGTCCCTGGAACCAAGCAGGTAGGGACTAGGGACTTTTCAGTTGGGACTAAAAGAAGTCCTAGGACTTTTTAACCAAACATGGCCTTAGATTAACAACAGCTAAAGAGTTGCACAGGAGAGTGGACGCACCAGCACCATGTGCATCTACCGATGTATGAAGGAGTGATGCACATTCTTTTGCAACAAAGAACAAACAACCTAGGAGCATATTTGTGTTGGTCCCAGTTTTGTTATCTTGAGACACCTTTCCCTATGTGAGCGCAGCAAATCTAGTCCTGCTCAAACTGTACAGCCTTGTCCCCCAAAACAAAAAGATCAGTTCGTTATAGATGTGCGTACTGCGTTTGTCATTGTTTTCCCTTTTCGACCAACGTAGGTGCTGGATAGCCAGTCTGTACTACTACTTTCCCCCTTCCTTTCCTCTTTGAACCATGTCATAGATTCATGCTATAAAACTTTCCCCACTACTTTCCCCCCTTCCTTTCCTCTTTGAACCACGTCCTAGATTCATGCTATACAACTTTCCCCACTACTTTCCCAACTTCCTTTCCTTTTTGAACCACATCCTAGATTAATGCTATACAACTTTGCCCACTACTTTCCCACATTCCTATCCTCTTTGAACCACATCCTTGATTCATGCTATACAACTTTCCCCACTACTTTCCTGTTTGATCCAACACCTGGATTCGAGTGCAGAAGTGGAAAAAGCCCACATGCAGCTAGAGCAATGCATGTGGAATAAGTAAATTATACCTTAAAGGTTCTTGGGGTGTGGTTCGATGGGCGACCGGAGGCCGTCCTGCCCACACTATGTACGGCGGTGAGGAAGAAGGGGTCGGAGGCCCTCCTGCACCGCCGCTGGGTGAAAGAGAATAGCTACACCGGTAGTGGATTCCCTCCCTCCCGATGGCGACATCGTTAAGCCTCCTTCCCTTCCCGGCGGACGGATCCTGCCGGCTCTTTGACCAGCAGTGAGGGGAGAGAGAGAGTCCAACGGAGTCTTGTTTAGATCTGGAGAGGGTGAGTGAGTGTAAAGAGAGCAAGTACAAGCGCTAAGGCTCCAGCGTGTATATATATAGTGGAGAGAGAGTGTGAAGAGTGCAAACCCTAGAAAACAAGCACCGAGCCTGCAGCGTATACGTGATGAGGTGGTTATACGGTCACTGCGAGATCGTATAGCACCGTATCCATCCATTTTGACTAGTCAAAGAATCCTCCTTGCACTGCCCAGATCATGTTCTTTGTTTGTCATGCGGGGCCTACCTGTCATTGGGTGGAAGAAAGAAGTCGAACAAAAACATAATTATGCTCAAGTGTGGTTATCAAACCCGAGACCTCAAGTTTGATGAGCAAACAGGCTAACTAGCTACACCACCCTCATGTTATGTTTAACGAGAGGAAAATAACCTTCTATATATTCCTGCATTCATGTGACAAGCATGCCGTGTTTTTTTGCGTGGGAGTCATTGGGATTTAAATCATAATCGTTTCATGTGGCTTTGGTGGTAAGGTCTTTTGGGATTTAAAGCAATGTTGATAGTACAGAAATAATGCAGCCTTAGTCACCTTACCTCTCTCCACGTAGTGCGTTGGGTCCAACCAGTCTGAGGGTGAAACAAACAAATTAATAAGAAAAATTAAAAGCACCAGCGGTGTATCTTACCTCACACATCTCGCTACTGCTCGTGAACACTGTCCAATTGATCCCTCTGTTTGCTCACGTACTATTTTAAGTGAATCCTTATTATAACATGCACACAATTTTGGGCACTTGTATTCGACCTAAGTCAGTGTGCCACCCTATCTCATACTACTCCCTCCGTCTAGGCGTAATAAGTCACGTTAGAAGGTGCAAGCAGATTGGAGGAGAAGGAGAAACTTGACTGGTCCTTCCTCCAATCAAAGCCCTGTTTTCTGTCTCTAAACGCAACAATTAATCACAACAACTAAGAGATGCCGTTTTAGCTACCATGCAGGGCCATGTATTAACTCGCATGCAAGTTGACTTTGATTTCTTGACTAATCAACGCATAGTTGCGCTCCATGCATTGGGTTTCCAGGGGAGATAACAAGGCAGAGTAAGGAGCGTTTGGTTACATTGCTTAGGCTGGTTGTAATGGGAGTATCATATACTAGTATCATGCATATGATACTAGTATATGATACTACCTTCATAATGCATAGTACTATCATAAGTTAGTATCTTAGGTTGCCTTATTAATTGCCATGCATGACACAATGTAGTACAATATTTAATATGATACGATATCATGATATGATACCACACCCTCTCTTTCCTCATTTAATTGTGTGCCACATCATCCAAAAAGTCTATTTGGCATGCATGATACCGCTTATGATACTCCCATTATGACTAGCCTGAGGTTGGTCGTAGTGGTGAGTAACTTGGACTAGTAACATGCATATGTTACTAGTCTATGTTACTACCTTCATAGTGGGTAGTAACATATGGATGGTAACATGCAAGTCTTCATTAATTGAGATATAGACTCATTTTATCTCGGGGTGTGTTATTTTATAGTAACATATTATGTTACCACAAGCATCTCTTTCCTCATTAACTCCATGCCGCATAAGCAATTTTTTCTTGGGATGTGCTATGTTACTACTTAAGTTACTCCCACTATGGCTAGCCTTAGTAAGGGCATCCACAATGTGATGTTTTTGCGCCTCTAAGGCCGCCTCTAAGGATTAATAGTCTGCCTCTATACACTGCACGATATAGTTTGTCCGCCTCTACGCCTAGCATCGCCTCCAACACTAGAGGCAGCCTCCAAGTGAATAATCAAATGGAAGAAAAGAAGAGAGGAGGAAATAGACCTGCATGCACGCGGATGAGAAGTTGTAGCTTGGATTTTTTATTTTTTGTTGGCTTATGGTGGGCTCCACCTTGGAGGCATGTTAAAATCTTTATACACTGCGGAACTTTCATTCATGCTTAGAGGCACTAATGTGGGGCCCAGCTTAGAGGCTGCACTGCCTCCATACATTGTAGTTCTCTAAGGAAATTGCTCGGCTAGCCCAGCTAGCCAGCTTTCGCTTTGCCAACCTTGCCTGGTCAAATGTTTTAGTTCTTTTTCTTACCAGCCTTGCCCCGTGAAAATTGTTGTCATGAGTGGGTCACCGATTTTTCCGTGCGTGAAGTTTGCCGTCGGAAGCGAGCTGATCTGTCTCCTGAGCTAGCAAGGTTTTTCTAGCCCACCCAAGCTAGCTGGCCCACAAAAGCTAACATATTTTAACTGTTCCAAACACCTAACCTTGCCCGGATAGGCTATAAACTGTTCTTGCTAAGGATCCAAACGCTCCCTAAGTAACAACGCTTGCTCGCAACGAGGCCAGGAGGGGATTGAGATGCGAAGTTATTGGACGGCGCCTAAACATTTTGGGAATATTTGATTTTCGTAAGATGACTTAACAGCTAGACGGAGGGAGTATTACTCCTCAGTCAAGGTATGATGGAATATCCGTCACCTCTTCTCTTCTTGTACGTACTCCATTTGTATCTCACTTCCTATGGCTTCGCACTCGCGCGATACTCCTATTCTATGAACCTGTGTGTGTGTGTGCGTGTGTGTGTGTGTGTGTGTGTGTGTGTGTGTGTGTTTAACAACATGTGTGTGTTAGAGAGAGCGACACATCGACCTACTCCTACAAAGAGATGGTGTGTAATGTATGATGTAGCCGTAAGAGTCGGTGCATCCTCTCGTTTCCGGGCGTCCGGTCGGGACAAGCGGACAGCTGCCATGCCCGCTCCTGACCAGCCTGGCCCAACCAAAGCCCCTCCATCGCCCGCGTGTGCTTCGCGCCCGTAACGATTAGCGCCGCTCCAAAGAATCAGTGCCGCATTCATGCCCGGGCAGAGCGGACGCGACCTCTCACTGGCGCCTGCATTGAAGGGAGAAGCGAATTCAAGAGTGATGGTTGCTTCATCCGTCTAACTTACTGCTGGGTCTATGTGATTTGACAGCTCATTGGTCATTATTACTGAGGTGGTACAACTGCTGGATGTCCCACGCTTTCGGCGAAAGAGGTACTACTAGATTAACATTTTCTCCATTCTTATAGCGGAAGACTGCGAAAGCAGTGAAAACATGTAGGTTCAGTGATTACATGGCCCACCTCACACTATCACCATATTTTCTGGACACCGTGCGATACCTAGCTCTTTACATAGTACTAGTATAGTACATACTATAATTTCTCAGCGAGATAAATTTGTACAATGCTATGAAGCTTCCAGCTTATATTACATGTATCTTGCGTCTGTCGGCGTTCTGGGAACGGGGGTCCCCAGACTTGTCTTCCTGCGGCCCACGGCGTGGCTAAGTCAGCGGGCCGTATGACCCATCTTCATTAACAAGGCATCCAATATCCTCGAGAGGGGCCAAGCCTCGCGAGGCAGATGACGCAAGACCTCCTTAGGAGTGGCCTAGCCAGGTGGGATCACGAGGAGCGGAGATATCAAGGCGGGGCAAACCTCACGAGGCTCTCGTGACGTGGGCCATGACGATCGGCACCAGGCAGGCGCCAGCGCGCGCAACATCCTTTTTTCCTCTTTGGTGCTAAGGAGGCAAGCGCAGGTGAGGAGTACCCAGGCATCAGGCAAAGGTTGCCATATCGGTGCAATGAGGCCAAGACCAGAAGGACGGCCGGGCGGAGGTCATCGTGGAGCCCAAGACGGCGTTGCCAACAGAGCCTTTCGTAGGCGAAGACCACTTTTGTCAGGATAGCTTGTACTAGCTGTCCCCCTTCAAATTTGGCCGCCGTTGTTTGCTCCCTTCCCACTCAATATTTGGGGAAAGGACCAGGGCCTATATAAGTAGAACTAGCCACCACAGTAGAGGCGTCGAGTCCTCACCCACACAAGTTCGACAAGCACAAGAACGCCTCAACCTCAGGAGGCTATTCTTCCCCTTGTACTGTTCATCATCAGCCCAAGAGGCAATCCACCACCACACACACTGGAGTAGGGTATTACACCATAGCGGTGGCCCGAACCAGTATAAATCTCGTGTCTTTCTGTGTTGCGGGTTCGTTGAGTTCGTCCGCGAGATCTTAGCGAGCTAGGGCTTGGATCGATAGGATGGAAAGACTTCGCCCGCACCCCAGTGTTCGAACCTTAAGGGTTTGCCGGAACCCCACATCGGACATTTGGCGCGCCAGGTAAGGGTGCACCGTAGCTCCTCTCCACCAGCCTATGCCCCGCACCGCCGCACTTCACCCCCATGGCAGGTGCCCCCCCATCCACCTCTGTGGCCGACATCGATAGCGGTGCGTCTGGGTACCGAGCCATGGCCCCCGCCCTACGGCGGGTGTGGTGGCCGACCAAGTTGAAGCCGGAGATGCCGCCGCATTACGACGGCGCGGCAAACCCGTCGCCTTTCCTGCTGGCATAAGAGGAGGCTGTCCTCGAGGCTGGAGGCGACGACAAGATCATGGCCAACTGGTTCCCCATGGCCCACGCCGATGAGCCGCGCGCCTGGCTGCTCAACGTCCCTGGATCCATGGTGGCGTCCTGGGGGGAGCTCCGCGACCTCTTCGCTGCCCGCTACGAGGTGCCGGCGCACCACGCAGTCGCGGCCCTGCTGGGCGGCAATCATGCACCGCCTTCAGATCGCCACGTCAAGCCATTCCTCCGTCATATCGGGGCCACCTCCAAACGCCCCGGGGCTCCGCCGGGTTGGGCTGCGCGAGAGGCCGACCTCACTTTCAGCTCAGAAGACCACCCCGACTCCACAGCCGGCTCGGGCATGCTCCCAATGCTCTGCACGCCCACCATATGCAACGTGGCTTTTACCAAGCCCCTCATCAATGGCGGTGCCAGCCTCAACTTGCTCTCCGTGGAAGCCTTCAGCCTTCTTCACGTGTCGCTCGAGCGGCTCAGCCTCAGGAAGCCCTTCTCAGGAGTTGGTGGTGGAGCTGCCCACTCTCTGGAGCAGATCCGCCTCCCCGTCACCTTTGGCACAAGCGACCACTACCGCACCGAGCTGGTGGACTTTGACGTCGCCCACATCGGTCTCCCGTACAACGCCATCCTCGGGTACCCAGCTCCTGCTCAGTTCATGGAGGCGACTCACCCGGCCTACAACCTCATGAAGATGCCTAGGAGCAAGGGCGTCCTCACCATCAAGGGGGACGCTAAGGAGGCCGTGACGGCACTCAAGCTTTCCTTCAAGACCGCGGCGGCAGCACAGCCCGCCGGCGCCGGCACCCCCGAAGCCAAGGAGGCCGCGCCTACCAAGAAGAACTAGCTGTTCACCCTAGACAAGGCGGAAACCAAACAGGTGCCGGTCAGCGAGGACGGGTCTTCGGGAGCCGCCTTTACCAGAGGCGTCAGCCTTGACCCGGGTCAAGAGGAGGCCTTGGTGAGGTTCTTGCGCGCAAACAAGGAGATATTCGCGTGGGAGCACAATCAGCCGGTAGGGGTAGGAAGTGGGCTACTTTGGAAAGACGATCGATGACAACGAAGATAGCATTATTCCCTCTCTTGGTCCTGGGAAACCCGGTAATGAAATCCATACCGATTTTATCCCATTTCCATTCAGGAATTGTCAAAGGTTGAAGGGTGCCAGCAGGCCGTTGACGCTTTGCTTTAACTCGGCGGCAGACGTCGCAATTAGCAATGAATTGAGCGATTTCTCTCTTCATCCTAGTCCACCAAAACCTCTGGCGTAGGTCTTGATACATTTTAGTACTACCCGGATGAATGGTGAGAGGGGATTCATGAGCTTCCTTAAGGATCGCTTGTCGTAGTCTGTTGTTTCTTGGGAACCACCAAGCGTTCTCAAAGAAGACAACACTCGCTCATCTATGGAGAAACACTTAGCAGCTCGCTAGCAATGTTCTCCTTGATCCGAGATATTCCTTCATCATACCGCTGAGCGTTATGATTTGATCCATAAGGTTGGGTTTCGCCACCGTGGTGGAAAGGAACTCGAGGAACAATGTGAAGGTTAAGCTTACGAAATTCCTCGTGGAGAAGTGGTTGACTTTGTTGTAACATCAGGTTGTTACAATAAGATTTGCGACTTAGTGCATCAGCCATGACATTGGCTTTGCTCGGGTGTAAGATATTCCTAAGTCGTAATCCGTATCAACTCGACCCAACGCCTTTGCCTCGAGATTCAAATCCAGTTGGGTGCGTATGTATTTCAGACTTTGGTGATCAAGTGTAAATTTCGCAACGATTACCAAGAAGGTAATGTCGCCATGTTTTGAGTGCATGGACCATCGCTGCAAGCTCTAGATCGTGTGTGGATAGTTATCCTCATGTGGACGAATCGTCGAGAAGCGAGGCAATCACATGACGATCTTGCATGAGTATGCAACCTAGTCCTTGTCGCGAGGCGTTGCAATAGATAATAAAGTCCTTAGAAAAATCTGGTGGTACAAGTACGGGAGCAGATGTCAGGCATCTTTTCAATTCCTAAAAGCTGAACTCGCACTGTGGGGTCCACTCGAACTTTTTATCTTTCTTGAGGAGTTCGGTTAGAGGCTTAGCAACCTTGGAGAAATTCTCGACGGAGCGGCGGCAATAGCTCGCTAAACCGAGGAAACTCCAAACTTGCTTGACCGATTCAGGTGGAGTCCACCAAGGACGGCTTGAACTCGCCGGGATTGACAAAGAATGCCCTTACCGTAGATTACATGGCTTAGGTAGGTCACCTCTGGCAACCAAAATTCACACTTAGAGAATTTGGCATGAAGGCGATGCTCTCGAAGTTTCATCAATACTAGCCTTAGATGTTTGGCATGTTCTTCCTCATTCTTGGAGTAGATGAGTATATCATCGAGGTAAACCATGACGAATTTATCCAAATACTCCATGAAGATCGAGTTCATTAACCGAGAGAAAGTGGCTGGAGCATTGGTTAACCCGAAGGACATGACGGTGTACTCGTATTGGCCATAACGAGTAACAAAGGCCGTTTTAGGAATGTCCCCGTTCTTGATTTTGATTTGATGGTAGCCCAAACTCAAATCCATCTTGGAAAAGACTGAGGATCCAGCGAGCTGATCATACAGATCGTTGATCCTAGGGAGCAGATACTTGTTCTTGATAGTGACCAAGTTGACAGGTCGGTAATCTACAACCATTCGATCCGTTCCATCCTTCTTCTTGACGAAGAGGACGGGGCAAGCCCACGGGGAAGAACTAGGACGGACGAAACCCTTTTGCAAGGACTCATCGAGTTGTTTCTTAAGCTCGGCTAGTTCTAAGGGTGCCATCTTATAAGGTCTTCTAGAGATTGGGACGGTTCCTGGAACAAGGTCTATCACGAACTCGACATCCCTGTCAGGTGGAACACCTGGCAGTTCCTCTGGAAAGACATCCGGGCAGTCACGGACTACCGGAATATCTTCAAGGTCTGGAAGGGGTTGGCGTTTATGAGTAGAGCCGACGTCAGACACTCGGTCAAAACATTGACCGCCTTGCCCAAGGATGGGTGAGTTGAACAGTTCTAATAGAGAAATCAATCTTAGCATGATGGGCTGACATCCAGTCCATACCCAAGATGATGTTTATGTCCGAGGACTTGAGAGCTATTAGTGATGCAAGGAAGACTAATCTGTCGACAAGGATTTCATTCCCATGACTTATTCTAGAGGTTTGCCATCTAGAGCCAGGAGTCTGAATTTCCATGGAGGTGTGCATGTCACAAAATGTGGTGTTGTGCAAACGAGCATAGCTCTCAGAAATAAATGAATGAGACGCTCCAGTATCAAAGAGAACAGTTGTCGGATGGCAATTAACAAGGAGCGTACCGAGAACGACATTGGGACCCTCATGGGTCTCCTCAGCTGAAACGTAGTTGACATGGCCACGAGCAGTGGCGGCTGGTTTGGTGTAGAGCACCTTTCCTGCTGGCTTACCACGGCCAACAGAATTTCAGATCTTACTGGGGTTGTTCTGGGGACACTCACGGATGTAGTGACCCGTCTCTCCACACTTGAAACAAGTTATCACATTGGGACGTGGAGCAGCATTAGCAGCGGGGCCACCATAGGCCTTGGGTGGTGCAAACTGCTGGTTGGGGCGAGGCGCCTCAAAGGATGGCCTCGAAGTGAATCTGGGTGGTAAAGCGGTGCTTGGAATCCGCACTCGGTGCTTCTGAGATCCAGAGCCAGATGAAGAACCAAAGTCACGGGAGTGCTTGCGTGAAGCTTCAAAGTTAGACTGTCTAGTTTCAGCACTGATAGCCTTGTTGACTAACTTCTGGAAGGAGGTGCACTCGTGCAGACGAAGATCACGACGAAGCTCGGGGCTAAGTCCCTTGCGGAACCTTGCTCGCTTCTTGGCGCCGGTAGATACCTCTTCAGAGCATAACGTGCTAGATTTCCAAACTCACGATCGTATGCATCTACAGCATACCTACCCCGGGTGAAATTGCGAACTCTTCCCTCTTACGATCCATGAGACCATCAGGAATGTGATGCTCACGGAAAGCCGCACTGAACTCAGCCCAGGTAGTGATTTGGCCGACCGGGCACATAGCCTCAAAATTCTCCCACCAAAGGCTAGCAGGGCCTTCGAGGTGATAGGCAGCAAAGGTAACCTTATCAGCTTCGAGAGGCTCAACGGAGTGCTTAAACTTCGGTGGATACAGCTTGACAAAGTCATTGAGTGACACCAGGTCATTCCTTGGCTGGCGTGCGGTATTCTGCTCAATCCGCTCCAGCAAGCGATTGTTCTCACGCTTGTTTCGTTCTGCCTCCATCATAACTTCGGCCAGAGAAGGCGGTTGAGGCAGATTAACATTCCTAGCTGCGCTGGCTTCACCCTGCTCCGGAGCAGCAGGGTTGTTGCGAGTGTTGACCATCCTAGGAAACAAAACAATGGTTTAAACAAGGATGGCAAAATTTGGCAAAGAAGTGCGGAATATAATGGATAATACGGAATGCAGAGATGTTCATCCGTATGACATGGTAATATAGAAAATGCCATATATATACCAACAGTCATACACACCATTCATAGTTTAGTACAAGCCCGGCTAGAGTACAACTACGGTGAAAGGCGTTACATCTCATCGGAAGCATTCCAAACTCCTATACATTATTTTTCTACACTTCTGGAATTGATACACACTAAGTCATATTCCACAGGTCACGCAGGATGGTGGAAGTACAACTATTGCCATACTAGAGGTACTACTACTAACTCAGACAGCTCCGTAGTAGTCCTCATAGAAGTTACCTCCATAGCCTGGAAGCTCAACATGATTATCCGGAAATGCATACCCCGGGAGCTTGTGGGCCATAGGGGCTAGGATGAGGTCTTGACCAACAAACGGTGGCTCATGGGGACCACGCGGTGGGGTGATGCCTCCCACATCACGCCAATCCATCATGTCCGGCAGAGCAGATCTCACAGATACTGTGTCCCTCATATCCATGCAACCAGCTTGCACAGCCGGTGCAAACCGAGTCAAAGTGGCCCAATGATCGCACGGTGTTGAAAAGCTCCATTCTCAAGGCCCGATTCTCTCGGTCCTTATCCTCGAGCATCTCAGCAGTGGTGCGGGTTAGTGAGTCCTCCTGAGTGGAATCAGCATAGATGGCCTGAAGATACCCTTGCGCCCCTGGGAGCGAAGCTGGCATATAACGAAAGTCGGTGTTCCGAAGCAGGCCAGTCCTGACTCGCATGATGGTCATCATAGAGTATGCAGCATCCTACACAGCCATCTCAATAGTGACCCCGAGTCCATAGGAGTGATGAAGGGGCTCAGTCGATCCAGGAAAAGAAGGAAATATCCTAACAGTGCAGAGGTATTGGCTTTGATTAAAGTCTCGGAATTGCTCTTCGACGGTGTATTCGGGATACCAACGATAACCCATCTCAATCATAACCCGGACTAACATAGCCATATGACCGGGCACATCGACACGCCTAGTCAGGCGAACCACTTGGTTTTGAGCACGAATGGCCATCTGAAAAGACAGCCACAATGCAAAGACATTAGAATTTCTAGGGGAAATCGGACAGCATAACATCTGTAAATGCTCAAGAACAGATTTGAGACATTCAAAATCAGATTGCAAAACCACTCAACAACATCATATCAAGGTTCTGGTTCAACTGATAACATACTAAAGTAGTAGAAACTGAACTGGGGGTGTAACCAACAATCCTATAAGTTACTACGGATTAGTAACACGTGAACCTGATAGAGAGAAGAGAGCCTAGTCCTATACCCACGTAGAATGAGAACAGGATGACTCAGATCAGAGGGCATAAGGTAACGGAGTAAAAAGAGCCTTACGTCCCTCCCACAATCAATTCCCCTACATATAACTAATGCATTTCTAGACTCGACATCGACCAGTTTGGCTTAGCGAACCTACAGGCAGTCCGGCTCTGATACCAACGCTGTCAGGACCTCGATTCCAAGTCACATCAACCTAGCCGGTAACACCTCATATCACTTTGCGTCCTCACGCACGGTATTCCCACGGGTGTCGTCTTACCATGGCCCGGGACCGTTTGCGCCTTTTGGCTCACGTATATGATAGTGTCGCTAGCATCCACATGACAGAGAACCCGGGCTGACATGGCTAGTCGTGAACCCAAAGCAGCGCTAACCCATGGAGACAGTATACATGAATCACATCGAGCATGTCGATCATCAACGATGAACTGGCTGTAGCACTGGCTAACAGGACTCCGGTAACCCGGCTGTAGCAGGCTAGGCAGACTCGGATGTCACCGTGTGACATTTCAAGGGGATGTACATCGAACAAAGTGAAACACATGTGGCTGGCAAGTGTCCAGAGCAAGAGTCTTGGGCTAGCGAGGACTCGTGAACCGGCAGAAGCGGACTACTATCGCCAGAAGCACTAGACTACATTTCCCCATATGAGAGGCTGCCAAGGATAAACAACTAGATTGTCGGATCCCACTCATACCAAGCATTTCAATCATACACACAATATGCCCGATATGAGTACATACAACATGGCATCACAACAAAACTCTACAACTCAAAGTACTTTATTTAAGAGGCTCCGAGGAGCCATACATAACATATTCATACAGATAGGGGTCACATGACCCAACACTCAAGTCATACCAACATACAAGCACATGCGGAATCAAACTAGTCTGAGTACAGACACTAAAAAGAAATAAAGCTTGATGAAGCCCTTCTATCTACAGTGGCCCTTCACAAGCCTTGGATCACCACCTGGGTGGGTAGTCACTCGTCGACGTCAAGGTCTACATAGAACCCATCGGAGGGGGCGGTGTTGTCGTCTGAAAACATTAATTAAGCAAACATGAGTACGGAGGTACTCAGCAAGTCTTACAACAGAATCCTACTATACATGCACATTCTCAAGAAGGTAGTGGAGTTATTGCAGCAAGCCAGCTTTGACTCTTGGCTAAGCTATCCTACGTGACATCACTTGAAAAGCATTTGTCGCACACGAGTCCACTAATCACCATCACAATACTCCACCGTGGATCCTCTCTCGACAACCTACGAGAGGGCCATCCGCGGTACTCACACTTATCTTGAGGCTTTTAGTAGTATCCATTTACTTGTCTATGAACTGCATAGGTGACCAAGTAGTCCTTATCATGACGCCGCTATTCAATAGTTTCATACGCTGCAGGGTGTATTTCATCAGGACGCGCCCGATTTAATCGTACACTAATCATGCACGCAAATGTGTACGATCAAGATCGAGACTCACGGAAGGTATCACAACACAACTCTACAAATAAAATAAGTCATACAAGCATCATAATACAAGCCGGGGCCTCGAGGGCTCGAATACAAGTGCTCGATCATAGACGAAGTCAGCGGAAGCAACAATATCTGAGTACGATATAAGTTAAACAAGTTTGCCTTAAGAAGGCTAGCACAAACCGGGATACAGACGAAGAGGGCAGGCCTCCCGCCTCGATCCTCCTAGGTCACTCCCGGTCGCCGCCGGGCTGCACGTAGTAGTAGGCACCTCCGCAGTAGTAGTCGCCATAGACGGTGGCGTCGCCCCAGGCTCCATCGCCCGATTGCAGCAATCGAGTAGAGATAGGGGAAAAGGGGAACAAGGCAACCGTGAGTACTCATCCAAAGTACTCGCAAGCAAGGAGCTACACTACATATGCATGGATATATGTGTAAAGGCCATATCGATGGACTGAATGCAGAATGCCGTAATAAGAGGGGATAGCTAGTCTTAACGAAGTTCACGCTTCGACACCCGCCTTGCAATAGATGTAAGAGGACATCGGAAGTCCTCCAAGTAACATCATATAGCAATAATCCTACCCGGCGATCCCCTGCTCATATCCCCGAGCGAGAGCGCCACCGTTGTATCCGCACTTGGAAGGGTGTGTTTTATCAAGTATCCGGTTCTAGTTGTCATAAGCTCAAGGTACAACTCCAAGTCGCCCTGTTATCAAGATCACGGCTATCCAATAGATTAACTTCCCGCAGGGTGCACCATCTTACCCAAAGACGCTTGATCCCATTTGGCCGGACACACTTTCTCGGTCATGCCCGCCGCTGGAGATCAACACGCCGCAGCCCCACCTAGGCACAACAGAGAGGCCAACACGCCGGTCTAAACCTAAGCGCAGGGTCCAGGCCCATCGCCTCGAAAGCACACCTGCGACGCTATGTGACGCGCCGAAGCGCACTAGCCCATCAGCGCTCCAGTCCAATCCGGCGCAAGCCGCCCGTCGCCGACGTCTCAAGTACTTCGGCCGATACCATGACGCCAGATACCCATAACTACTCCCGCAGATGGTTAGTGCGTATAAGCTCGAGCCAACTCAGATCAAATACCAAGACCTCGTTAAGCGTGTTAAGTATCCGCTGAACGCCGAACAGGGCCAGGCCCACCTCTCTCCTAGGCGGTCTCAACCTGCCCTGCCGCTCCGCCATAAAGTAACAATGGGGCCGTGGGAACCCAGGCCCACCTCTACCGGGATGGAGCCACCCGTCCTTTCAGCCCCATCTCCTAACAGTACCACAGTAATGTAATAGTGTAAAGTATATAGATATACCCGTGATCACCTCCCGAGTGATCACGGCCCGATAGTATAGCACGGCAGACGGACAAGGGTGTAGGGCCACAGATGAAAGTACTAGCATCCTATACTAAGCATATAGGATTGCGTAAGGTAACAATGTATAACAAGGACAAAGCTATGCAGCAAGATAGGAGTATCTCAAAACAAGAATATGCTATACTACTCTAATGCAAGCAAAGATAGAGAAGAGTAGGCGATATCCGTGATCAAGGGGGGCTTGCCTGGTTGCTCGATAAGGAGGGGTCGTCAACTCCGTAGTCGAACACACCAACATCAACAGCGGCCTCGGAGTCTACCGGAGAGAAGGGGGGAAGAAACAGTAAGTACATAGCAGGCAAGTGCATAACAGGACAACAGACAGAGCTAGACGTGTTCTAACGCAGCGCTAGGCGGCATCTTGGCGAAGGGGAAACATCCGGAAAGTTTTCCTGTTCCGACGCCTCACGATGTGATGAACCGGAGAGGAAAGTTTGCAGGTTCGATAGGTTAGGGGTGTGTGGCGGACGAACGGACTGCGTATCCGGATTCGTCTCGTCGTTCTGAGCAACTTTCATGTACAAAGTTTTTCGATCCGAGCTACGGTTTATTCTATATTAATTTTTAAAGTTTTAAATCATTTTCTAATTTATTAATTATTAATTAAGTCAACATTATCCAGAATAGTGTTCACGACGCCAAGATGACGCCAAGAATCAACGCTGACTGCTGACTGGTCAACCTGACATGTGGGTCCAGTGGGACCCACCTGTCATTCTCTATTTAGGTTAATTAGGGTTTAGGTTAATTAGTTAGCTTAATTAGTTGTTTAGTTTAATTAAACAAAATTAGTTAAGTTAATTAATTCCTTAATTAATTAATTATTTTTATCTTTATTTTCATTTTTCAATTCTTTTTTTTCTTTTCTAAACGTTCTGGGCGGGGCCCCACTGGTCATAGGCCCCAGGCCATAGCGGGTTTGGGCGGCAGTTAACGGGGCGGGCGCTGGGCGCTCGTGCCCGAGGCCACCAGGGGCGGGGAACACCCGGGCGCGCACCGGCAGCCACGGCGCGGCTGGAGCCATGGGAGGGGGAACCGGTGGCCGGAGGCAGCGTAGAGGGCGAGGTGGGATCGGCGAGGGACGCCCGTGGGGCGCTGGTCGGGCAGGGGATAAGGGCGGCAGCCTTGGCGAAGGCTGGCGGCAGCGATCATGAAGCGAAGCGTGAGCCGCAACGGCAGACCAGTGGGGGCGCGTGGT
The DNA here is from genome assembly GCA_021605205.1 of Aegilops longissima. Lineage (NCBI taxonomy): Eukaryota > Viridiplantae > Streptophyta > Magnoliopsida > Poales > Poaceae > Aegilops > Aegilops longissima. The sequence goes on from CM038677.1 coordinate 325,120,570, forward strand.
GGGGCAGAGCGCCAACAACAGGCCTGGGGAGAGACGGGTCGAGCAGACGGCGTCAGGCCGGCCAGGGACGACGCAGCGGCTGGTCTTGGCGCCACGAGCGCTGGGAAGAGGAGAAGGAGGGGTCCTCACAAGGGGTTGCAGTGGTCATGGCAATGGGCTTGGGAGGCTCGGGGTGGTCGATGAGGACGACGCGGCGAAGGGAGGCAGGCGGCGGGTAGATCGACGAGGTGGAGGCGGCGGCGTCCCGGCGAGGTGCGGACATCGGGCACCGTGGGCGACGGAACGAGCAGCAGGCGGCCACGAGCGGAGGGTGACGAGGCGAGGGGATGGAGGAGCACGGCGACAGCAATGGCTCCGCGAGGAAGGCCTCCGTCGCGGCGGTGGCCTCGGGGAGCGGGCGGCGTCGGTGGCCTCCCGATCCCGATCCAGATCGGGGAGAGGGAGCGAACGTGGGAAGGGGCGAGGAGAGTGGGGTGTGTGGTGGGGGGTTCGGGCTCTCCTGGTGGGGAAAAGGAGGAGGGGTGGGAGAGCGGTGGGCGGCCTGGCGGCTCGATGGCTCGCCGGGCCGTGGCCCAAATGAGGGGTGGGGGTGGGGGTCTCTCTCTCTTTATTCTCTTCCTTCTTGTTTTATTTTTATTATTCCTTTTCTGTTTTTGGTTTTAATTTAGCTCCTCTTTATCTTAGTTTTATAAACTATAAAAATAGTCCCTAATTTAGCGTTAGCAATTAGCTACTTGCCCCATAAGTTTGGGGCAACAAAATAAATTAGTTTAATATTTTATTTATTAGTAAAAGGCATTCAACTAATTGTTTTTGCTGTTGTTTTATTCATCATATATTATTTAAACATTTTATGAAGGTGTGGCTTCTCCACCATAATTACCTATGCATTATTTGGCTTACTCCGAATATTTTAGTTTTAATATTCGAAAATATTTTATTGCTTGCTTGATTTTTAAATTTGAATTCGAACAGGTTTCGAACTAGCGCGAGTTTATCCACAGTAACCGAGGTGACGTGGCATCATTAGCGGGATTATCAGTAGCGTAATTACCCAAGGCCACAATTCTCCTCCATTACAAGAAATCTCGTCCCGAGATTTAAGAGGGGAGCAAGGGGGAAAGGTCTGGTTAAGATAATCTAATGGATCTTCTCGAAGAAGTTAATCCCTTTCGTTGATGTCTTCAATCCTTTATTCCGATGCATCATGCTAAGTTGGTCATCATTTCTTTGGGAACTCCATCGTACTTACGAAAGATAAGGGGCAGCTCACTACGACATAATGCTTTTAAGGGAAACAATCTGGGGCTAACCCATGAGTTAGTATAAGATTATCTCTCGAGTTGAACATATGAAATACCTCGAGAGTAAGGTAAGAAGGTACCATAATAGGCTCCAAGCGGGTAGGTAGTTGCTCGAAGCCTGAACCAGAGTGAGAAAGGGGTTCAGAGTAGCGAGAGTTAGTATCGCGTCTGATACCAGAATAGATCACTATGACGGTGGCCCGTGAATTACATACGAGTCCACGCGGGAGGAATAACTTTGGGAACAGGGGGTGTACAGGAGAGTCAAGTTTCGATCCTGTGGAACTGTGGGTTATGGGCCCACCATGTGGTTAAAAGTAGAAAGGTTGGTGACATCTTGCACGATCATGTAAGCTAGGCATGTCAGAGGAGAGTCTGAGGGTCATGTCGGCAACAACATAGGTACCAAGGGCGAGGGACGAAGAGAACCATTTTCCGCTCGCTGAACGAGGCGGACCAATAGGCAAGGTTCTCGCCCATCGGTGGTTACCTAATGTCATCAACAATAGTAATAGGGTCTTACTTACAGAGTGGTACAACGAGGTGCTTACCTAAGCAGGGGATTATCACTGCTTAGATTATATATCTCCCAAGAAAGGTTCAAATAACCAATGGAAAGTAAAATATGATTATCATATTAAACAGAACAATGGAAAGGAAAATGTGTTTAAACACATATTTCAAGGGCATATCCTTCCCAAGGACAAGCAGAGCATGATATCCACGATAGTATATAACGTAGAAAACCCTTTAGGTAAGGGGAGAGAAATTTCATGGCATTACCCATACAACGGTGTTCGGATAATTGAGCAGGAAACATTTAGCATTGGGCTTCGAATGTTCTTGTTGAAAATCAGAGTATCACAGACATGCTTCGAGATAGCATTGACATGGCCTTCAGGTGAAGGTCAGACTTTGGAATCATGAAGGATCCATCCGAATAACTTGTAGAATCAGATTACAATTCCCTCATGGATGAATGGATAACCCTGCTGAAAAGGAATCTATAATGATAGGCCCTCCAGCGGGGTGCTAGGCATGACATCATACTACCGGTTCATCAAAGGATCAACATCATAACTCTTAGAAGTTGTCCCAACCATCATAGCTGACCGAGATTCAGATCCGATTGGTGTCAGGATACCTCAGACTTAGGATACCTGAGAAGAAAAGGTGCAACGCAAATTGACGAGATGCCATTGTAAGTTTCTCGGGGAAAGGAACTATGGAGTGATTTCCGTTAACAAGAGTCCATCATTAACCCAAGGAGAGGACAAGGGGGTGTCTGGTGAACTCAACGGCAATTCACCGAGATTCCCAAAAGATGGATTTCCACAATTAAGTGAACAGGAGATAACATTTGTCAGATCAAATGATATAAGGAAGTATGCTCGAGGAAAACATACACAAGTAATCATTGGTTGAAAGGTGCGCCCGATGGGTAGGGTTGCACGACCAATGTCAGAATGGTGATTCAGAGAAGTATTTCTATGTCAAGAATTCTCAAGAGGTGGAACAATCTCAGAACATCCTTGACATAAAGGATGGTAATTACCCCAAGGTAAAGAAGAACGATTGCTGGGTAGCAAGGAACTCAAGGTATAATACGAAACACGAACAAGTTTGTGTTGGTGGGAAGGCAATAAAGTGGTCGATGATGATACAATTCATCGAGGGCAAGGATGGTATTTCTCATCATGAATTCAATTGATATCCCGGATGAGCTCGAATGGTGATGATCACGACACCTTTGTCGCGAGAGTTCATGAAGATGTAATCGATCGGCATTTACATCAAGTCATAGTAATGATGAAGTGAAAGGTTATTGGAACCAAGGGTACGACACAAACTCGAAACCAAGCTTGTAGTTCAAGGCGAAATGATATGACGATGAGGATCGATGTAAGGTTAGTTCATCGTCGAAAATTGTGCTCCGAGAAGAAGGACCGAGTAGTACAGTTAAAATCATCACGACATCGATATAGCCAAACAGGCTAGGAATGGCGTGATCGGGTACAAACTCGCACTTATAGAAGCTATCAAGAGTTGTTGAACCGTAGTGCGGACTCGGTTCATTTATCGGTGTCCTTGAGTGTTTAATAACTCAGAGCCCGTGAAAAATTGGGAACAGTGGGAAGGTAGCACTAGATGAAGAACTCATAAGAGGTTATGCAGTTCCATGATAATCTCGAGATACCAGGGGTAATACTCGATGACATATCAAAGTAGAGGTTGGACGGAGGTTATTGCTCTACAGAAGACAAGTACTCTTAATTGTCTGAGAACTAGAATCAAGGGAGAACAAACATGGTCGGAACCACGGTTGCGTAGGATCAATTCACAGATACCGGATGATATTTACCAAGAAAATAGTTATTATTACAAGAAGTTTCCATGATAGGATCTACATCGTGTCCATGGGCATGAACACAAGTTCAAGGTCGACTCCCACTTCTTCAATGTATAACCTTCCATTCACTTCTCGCTTTGATAAAGGCATTAGTGTTGAAAGTTGTACCTGGTGAAATACCAGATGGGTATGACCCGTGAAAACTTCCGAGTTCACGATATAAAGGAAGACATAGGTTCAACCCGCAGGTATCATGGAAACCTATACCGAATCTTTAGAAATAATTAACTCAAGCTCAAGGCGAGCATGGTTGAGAAAGCAGAGGATACAATTTACCTAAGGCATTATGTATCGAGGAAAGGCTCACAAGGTTATTGAATATGAAGGCGTTGTCGATAAAATCCAACAAAGGATCTAGTGGTCCACAAGGATCCGACGTGAGCATCAAGACTCAACTAGAGGTAGAAGAATGCAAGGAGATCAAATTATAGAAACAACTGACTAACTCAATTGTCAAATGCAAAGGAATTATGATTCCCAATTTAAGGGATCAGAAGCAATGCTCTGATTAGGGATGGATAAGTTGAATAGCCTTAGGGTACAATCAACGGCAATTGGATTGGTCGAGAACCAATCCCAGTTAAAAGAGTGGCAGCTCAGCCAGAAAGGTAATTTATAAGGATCAATGATGATCGCGGGTATTCGCAAACATATTGAGTCAACAGACTCAAAATGATAATGACAAGGAATGTCAATATGACTACGAGACTTATGGGATTAACCAATAATGCAAGCAAGCAAGAATTTCAAGAGCCAAAGGCTCCAAAGGATTTTCGGAAGATCGAATAGTATTTGAAGACTTCTGTGAAGCACATGATCAACTGGGGTTGAGCGGATACTCGACAAGTGCGAGGATTTATTTGAAGGGGTATTCATGTGGCAAGGAACTGCTAGGCAGTAGGCACAAAGTATTCCCGGAACAATAGAGAAAACTTCGGGGTATCTTGTAATAACCAGATCAGTGGGGGATGATCGTATGAATGGCAAGTGTAAGTAGTTATCCATACGGGTTTATCGGTGGTCAGGAATAGCAAAAGTGATGAGCACAAAGTCTCGAGAGAACATCAGAGAGTATCTTCGAATCTTCCGATTAGCGCATTTATCTTCGAAGTGAGGGCTCTCCGGAGAAAGTACTTGCGAGAACCTAAAGTTAGTTTTGTTTTTAGCAAAAATCATTTAACCCGAATAGAAGAGAGTTCAGAATCCCAGAGTAAAGATCGAGGAGTAAAAGATCCTAATACCACCCAATGGCGACGTGGGCCCGTAAGGCACACAGCCAAGTTAGTAAAAGTTTTTGCAATGACTAGACTCGACTTCGCCAAGGAGTTGGAAGGGGATTCCTACAGTAATGGCTCGATATCAACTCAGACGCCCGATTTAATCGTACACTAATCATGCACGCAAATGTGTACGATCAAGATCGAGGACTCACGGAAGGTATCACAACACAACTCTACAAATAAAATAAGTCATACAAGCATCATAATACAAGCCAGGGGCCTCGAGGGCTCGAATACAAGTGCTCGATCATAGACGAAGTCAGCGGAAGCAACAATATCTGAGTACGTACATAAGTTAAACAAGTTTGCCTTAAGAAGGCTAGCACAAACGGGATACAGACGAAGAGGGCAGGCCTCCCGCCTCGGGATCCTCCTAGGTCACTCCCGGTCGCCGCCGCCGGCTGCACGTAGTAGTAGGCACCTCCGCAGTAGTAGTCGCCATAGACGGTGGCGTCGCTCTGGCTCCATCGCCTGATTGCAGCAATCGAGTAGAGATAGGGGAAAAGGGGAACAAGGCAACCGTGAGTACTCATCCAAAGTACTACAAGCAAGGAGCTACACTACATATGCATGGATATATGTGTAAAGGCCATATCGGGACTGAATCTGCAGAATGCCGTAATAAGAGGGGATAGCTAGTCTTAACGAAGTCTACGCTCGACACCCGCCTTGCAATGCATGTAAGAGGACATCGGAAGTCCTCCAAGTAACATCATATAGCAATAATCCTACCCGCGATCCCCGCTCATATCCCCGAGCGAGAGCGCCACCGTTGTATCCGCACTTGGAAGGGTGTGTTTTATCAAGTATCCGGTTCTAGTTGTCATAAGCTCAAGGTACAACTCCAAGTCGCCCTGCTATCAAGATCACGGCTATTCAATAGATTAACTTCCTGCAGGGTGCACCATCTTACCCAAAGACGCTTGATCCCATTTGGCCGACACACTTTCTGGGTCATGCCCGCCGCTGGAGATCAACACGCCGCAGCCCCACCTAGGCACAACAGAGAGGCCAACACGCCGGTCTAAACCTAAGCGCCGCAGGGTCCGGGCCCATCGCCTCGAAAGCACACTGCATGTTGCGTCTGTGGCGAAGCAGACCTAGCCCATCAGCGCTCCACCAATCCGCGCGCGCCGCCTCGTCGCCGATGTCTAAAGTACTTGGCCGATACCACGACGCCAGATACCCATAACTACTCCCGCGTAGATGGTTAGTGCGTATAAGCTCAGAGCCAACTCAGATCAAATACCAAGACCTCGTTAAGCGTGTTAAGTATCCGCTGACGCCGAACAGGCCAGGCCCACCTCTCTCCTAGGCGGTCTCAACCTGCCCTGCCGCCCCGCCATAAAGTAACAATCGGGGCCGTCGGGAACCCAGGCCCACCTCTACCGGGATGGAGCCACCCGCCCTTTCAGCCCCCATCTCCTAACAGTACCACGGTAATGTAATAGTGTAAAGTATATAGATATACCGTGATCACCTCCCGAGTGATCACGGCCCGATAGTATAGCACGGCAGACGGACAAGGTGTAGGGCCACAGATGAAAGTACTAGCATCCTATACTAAGCATATAGGATTGCGTAAGGTAACAATGTATAACAAGGACAGGCTATGCAGCGGATAGGAGTATCCAAAACAAGAATATGCTATACTACTCTAATGCAAGCAGTATAGAGAAGAGTAGGCGATATCTGGTGATCAAGGGGGGGGCTTGCCTGGTTGCTCAGACAAGGAGGGGTCGTCAACTCCGTAGTCGAACACACGAACATCAGCAGCGGCCTCGGAGTCTACCGGAGAGAAGGGGGGGAAGAAACAGTAAGTACATAGCAGGCAAGTGCATAACAGGACAACAGACAGAGCTAGACGTGTTCTAACGCAGCGCTAGGCGGTACTGGCGAAGGGGGAAACATCCGGGAAAGTTTTCCCGGTTCCGGACGTCTGTCAGACAGATGAACCGGAGAGGAAAGTTTGCAGGTTCGATAGGTTAGAGGTGTGTGGCGGACGAACGGACTGCGTATCCGGATTCGTCTCGTCGTTCTGAGCAACTTTCATGTACAAAGTTTTTCGATCCGAGCTACGGTTTATTCTATATTAATTTTTAAAGTTTTAAATCATTTTCTAATTTATTAATTATTAATTAAGTCAACATTATCCAGAATAGTGTTCGCTGACGCCGGCATGACGTCAAGATCAACGCTGACTGCTGACTGGTCAACTCGACATGTGGGTCCATGGGACCCACCCGCCATTCTCTATTTAGGTTAATTAGGGTTTAGGTTAATTAGTTAGCTTAATTAGTTGTTTAGTTTAATTAAACAAAATTAGTTAAGTTAATTAATTCCTTAATTAATTAATTATTTTTATCTTTATTTTCATTTTTCAATTCTTTTTTTTTCTTTTCTAAACGTTACAGGCGGGCCCCATCGGTCATAGGCCCCTGTGCCATAGCGGGTTTGGGCGGCAAGATTAGGGGCAAGGCTGGGCGCTCGTGCTCGAGGCCACCAGGGCGAGGAACACCCGGCCAAGACCGGCAGCCACGGCGCGGGCCGGAGCCATGGGAGGGGGAACCGGTGGCGGGAGGCAGCGTGAGGGGCGAGGGATCGGCGAGGGACGCCGCGGGGGCGCTGGTCGGGCAGGGGATGGGCGGCGGCTGCTGCTACGAGCAGCAGCAGCATGATCATGGGCGAAGCGGTGAGCCGCAACGGCAGACCGGGGGGCGCCGTGGTGGGGCAGAGCGGCCAACAACAGGCTCAGGGGGAGAGACGGGATCGAGCAGGCACGGCTGCGTCGCCGGCGACGACGCAGGCAGGTCTTGGGCCGCCGAGCGCGGGGAAGAGGAGAAGGAGGGGGTCCTCACAAGGGGGTTGCAGGGTCATGGCAATGGGCTTGGGGAGGCTCGGGGTGGTCGATGAGGACGACGCGGCGGAGCGGGAGGCAGGCCGGCGGGTAGATTGACGAGGTGGAGGCGGCGGCGTCCCGGCGAGGTGCGGCATCGGGCACCGTGGGCGACGGGAACGAGCAGCGGCGGCCACGAGCGGAGGGTGACGAGGCGAGGGGATGGAGGAGCACGGCGACAGCAGTGGCTCCGGCGAGGGAAGGCCTCCGTGCGGCGGCGGTGGCCTCAGGGGAGCGGCGGCGCGTCGGTGGCCTCCCCCCGATCCCGATCCAGATCGGGGAGAGGGAGCGAACGGGGAGGGGGAGAGTGGGGTGTGTGGTGGGGGGGGGGGCTCCCCTGGTGGGGAAAAGGAGGAGGGGGTGGGGAGAGCGGCTGGGCCGGCCTGGCGGCCCGATGGCATGCTGGGCCGTGGCCCAGCGAGGGGTGGGGGGTCTCTTTCTCTCTCTCTTTATTCTCTTCCTTCTTGTTTTATTTTTATTATTCCTTTTCTGTTTTTGGTTTTAATTTAGCTCCTCTTTTATCTTAGTTTTATAAACTATAAAAATAGTCCCTAATTTAGCGTTAGCAATTAGCTACTGCCCCATAAGTTTGGGGCAACAAAATAAATTAGTTTAATATTTTATTTATTAGTAAAAGGCATTCAACTAATTGTTTTTGCTGTTGTTTTATTCATCATATATTATTTAAACATTTTATGAAGGTGTGGCTTCTCCACCATAATTACCTATGCATTATTTGGCTTACTCCGAATATTTTAGTTTTAATATTCGAAAATATTTTATTGCTTGCTTGATTTTTAAATTTGAATTCGAACAGGTTTCGAACTAGCGCGAGTTTATCCACAGTAACCGAGGTGACGTGGCATCATTAGCGGGGATTACTGTAGCGTAATTACCCGGGCGTCACATTCACACACGCTCTCACCACTTATCACCGCTACACGACATGTACTCGACAACCTTCAAGCGGAAGCCCAGCGAGGGTGTCGGCCACGACCTGACTAAACACTCGAGTCCCTAGTCCAGGTTTATCGCCTATTCGGGTTCCATCCGCAGGGAGTCCGGCCGAGGTTTCCACTAACGGCCCCGAACGATGTGTGCAGGGTTCCCAAGACACCAAACGGGCGAATCGGTACCTTTGGCCGCGTGTCTACCGCAACACAGCCCACCCCTAAGGTCAGCGCCATGCGCGCCCCCAAAGATGCTACAAACACCGAAAGTACTTGCAACTCCTGGACCGAGGACAAGAGTGGTTAATAAGTCGAGAGGGCAATTAAGGATCCCAATGCGTGGTAGTAGCTAAGTCTTAAATCACACACACAGATCTCAGTTCTTAGGGACGGCTTCAATGAAACAACCCACCATGTACTCCTACATGGCCTCTCATCGATACCTTTACCAAATCGTGTTCAACACTTCACTCTCGTTACCAACACAACCTTTCACTCTAGTTCATCATCCCGATGAGCCACACCTGACACAACTCTAAGCATAGCAAGCATAGCATGGTAGGAATCACAAACATGGCTCAAACAACTCCTACACATACTAGTGGGTTTCATCTAGTTACTGTGGCAATGACAGGTCATGCAAAGGAAGTGGGTTCAACTACGGCAACACACAACAGTTTGAATCGCATTGTCTTAATGCAGTAAACAAGAGCAGAAGCGAGATCATGGGTTTGTATCGGAATGATCAAAGGGTTGCTTGCCTGATGTAGTGGTAGTAGGATACTGCCCTTCAGACGGATACTCGGGGTTATCCTCGGAGGCAGAACCTATCACGAAAGACACAACAAACATAAACAACGCAAGATGATATGCAACAATATGATGCATGCTATTACATGGCAATATGAATGTGTGTAGTCCTAATGCAAGCTTGAACAGAAAGGAATGAACTCATTTGAATCGAAGATTCAAATGTTAGCTCATTTAACATAGCCATAATGGTGCATTATCTTATTCTGCTTAAACAGCAATGTTAACTTGTTCTGTCATGCATGAAACCATTACCAATGGATATATTGAATTTTTCTGATCAAAATTCATATATATAACTTTGCATTTGGAGTTACAGATTAATTTCTATGAATTTTTGAAGTTTGCAACAATTTCTGGAATTTCCTGAATACCAATAAATCCAGAAATTAATTATTGCGTCAGCAGTGCGTTAGGTGACGTCAGAGGTCAATGGGGGCGTCCAGGTCAACCTGACCAATGGGTCCCGCATGTCAGTAGTTAATTAAACTAACTAATTTTAGTTAAACCTAAACTAGGTTAATTAGCAGAGGGGGCCCCACGAGACAACTCCGTCAACGGGGTCAAACCCGTCGACGTTTAGCCACCGGCGAAGCCAGACGCGGCGGCGAGAGTGTGTTTGAGCATTCCGGCGACCAAATGGACGGCGGAGACCATCTACGGGTAGCCGGAGACAAGCCGCGGCGTTTGGTGCTGGTGGTTGAGCTCGAGGTGGCCGGAAACGTCGCCGGCAACGAGCTTGGCGGTCGCCGGAGTCGGGTGAGGATGAACCCGTGGCTACGGGGCACGACAAGGCACGTGGTGAGGTGCATTTGGCTCCTAGGAGTGCGGGGTGCGGTGGTGTGCTCGGAGTCGAGCCAACGTGGTTGTGGCCACGACGGCGACGTGCGGTGGCGGCGGCGGGTGCGGCCGAGCTCGGTGCAGTCGGTGCAGGGCTCGAGAGCGAGAACGAGAGGGATGGGGAGGTAGCTGGGCTAACGGCGAGTACGGCAAAGCAGTCGGCGAGGTCGGGGACGAGGTGATGCGGTGGCGACGGCAATGGGGATCTTCCGCGGTGATCGACGGAGACGGAGTCGGTGAAGGTGTTGCAGGGCGTGCGAGCGCTCGGGGCTCGGCCTGCTCGATATAGTCGACGACGGCGGAGCGAACAGGCACGGTGGTGCAGCACGGGGACGACGGAGGGCGCGACTACGTCGGCGGTGCGGCGGCAGGTGCGTCGGCCATGGTGCGGGACAGCGAGGGAGAGAGGCAGGGGGGCGAGTGAGGTGTCCACGGGGTCGGGGTGGCGACGTGGAGCCTGACCAGCGTCCAGGCGCGCGAAGCGGCAAGCTGCTGGCGCCGTGGCGAGCTCGCGTTCGCCGGCGTCAGCTCTGTGCCTGCGTGGCGAAGACGAAGCAGCTGGCTGGCATGGGCCAGCACAGTGCTGGGCCGCCAGGTGGCCGGGGCTTGGGTTCGGCCAGATAAGAGGTTTTCCCATTTGTTTTTGTTTTTTAATTATTTATGTAGGTTTGTTGCATTTCTAAAAATACCTAGGGAACTCCAAAATTCACCAAACTGCACATGGTCCCTAGTTGGAATATATCCAGCATGGAACATTTTAGTTTGGGGTTATTTGAGCATTTGAAATATTTTATATAATTTAAATGCCCAAACTCAAATAGCTAAAGAATTAATCCAAAGGACCTTAGAGTGACCTAGAATTTGTGCATCACTTCCGACAAAGGGTTTAAGACCAAGGCGAGGTGATGAACATTTTTAGAGGGCATTTCAGGTTCATTGAAAATATTTTTATAAACCCTAGTTGAATTCAAAGGGGTTCTGGGGTTTCTGTCTTCCCCATTTCAAGTTTCTGATGAAAGGTAAATATGATGCAACACTCTAATGCATGGACTAGCTAGGATGTGACACCTAGCCGAACAATCGAGAATGTAGGGCATAAGCACAGGAGCAAGGCAACCCAGCTTGGCCAAAACTTAAGTCATAGAGGTGCATATAATGGCAAGCAAGGATGTATATCCGCAAGCGACACATATATTGTGAGTTCTATGCTTGGTATAATAATAAGCTTCTACTTACAGAAGCCCCCAGTCATGGTGGGGTGTGTACGTTTAAGAATGTGTACCCCTCAAGTGTTCAGCTTATCCGAACACACAATGGGAAACGTATAAAAACAAAAACAGGAAAAATATTGAAAAGGAGACAAAAGAACGAATAAGAAGCATGGTCGGATTTATGCGTAGAATCCTTGAAGCAGGGCAGTGTTCAAAGGTTTCAGCTCTAAGCGATTATCCGTTGCATTGCGAAGGCGGTAGGCTCCTCCGGTGAGAACTTCATCTATAATGAAGGGCCCTTCCCATTTTGGTTTGAGTTTGTCCTTTTTCTTCTCTGGGAGGCATAAAATGAGCTCATTGGCGTCTATCCACTTAGTGAATTTATCCACCATAACCAGTAAATATTTCTTCTTATGGCTTCCACCTTTAAGGGGCCCGACCATGTCTAGCCCCCAGACCGCGAAAGGTCAGGTAATGGGGATTGTTCTTAGGGCTGTGGGCGGAATATGGCTTTGATTGGCAAAAATCTCGCATCCGACACATCGCTATACAAGGGCCCGTGCATCTGCTCGGGCCGTGGGCCAAAAGAAACCTATACGGAAGGCCTTGCTTACGAGGGCCCGAGCTGCGGCATGATGGCCGCCGAGGCCAGCATGTATTTTGGTCAAGAGCTGGCGCCCCTCCTCTTAAGAGATACATCTTTGAAGAACTACAGTACTGCTTTTCTTGTAGAGTTCTCCTTCATGAACTTTGTTGACCTTAGAACGTCAAACTATGCGATGGGCCTCGTTCTGGTCATCAAGGAGCTCCTGCCTATTAAGGTAGGCAAAGAAGGGTTCTGTCCACGGAGCGATTACCACCATGATTGCATGGGCGGAAGGCGTTGGTTCCGTGCCTGAGCCCCGATGATATCCGAATCGTGTTCGGCATCCGGGGGTGTGATCTTCGCCGGAGTGGTATTTCCGCTCTCGTCCTGCCATACCACGGATAGCTTGAAAAGCATTTCCACAAAGGTGTTAGGAGGGACGGGGTCGCGTTTAGCACCCATTCGAGCAAGGATGTCCGCTGCTTGATTACTGTCTCGAGCCACATGATGAAATTTGATTCCCTCAAACCGAGCTGATATTTTGAGTACGATGGTGCAGTAGGCCGCCATCTTTGGATCTTTTGCATCAAATTCTCCATTTATTTGAGATATCACAAGATTAGAATCCCCACGCACCTCGAGGCATTGTATGCCCATAGAGACGGCCATCCGGAGACCATGCAGTAATGCCTCATATTCGGCCGCGTTATTGGAGTCTGTATACATGATTTGTAATACATAACGGATTGTGTCCCCAGTAGTGGGTGTTAGGATGACACCAGCCCCTAAACCGGCTAACATTTTGGAGCCGTCTAAGTACATCACCCAATTGGAATATGTGATGTACTCCTTAGGGAGTTCGGCTTCTGTCCATTCGGCGACAAAGTCGGCCAACACCCGAGATTTAATAGCTCGGCGTGGCTTGTATGTTATTTCGAATGGTAAGAGCTCGATAGCCCATTTGTCAATGCGGCAGGTGGCGTCTCGATAGTTTATGATGTCATTGAGTGGTACTTCGGAGGCCACCGTGATCGAGCACTCTTGAAAGTAGTGCTGGAGCTTCCGAGATGCCATGAAAACCGCATACGCTATCTTTTGATGGTGCGGGTATCAGGATTTGCATGGTGTAAGGACCGCTGATACATAGTATACTGGTTTTTGCAGTGGGAATTTGTGTCCCAGTTCCTCTCGTTCGACGACGAGCATGGCACTCACCACTTGGTGAGTTGCAGATATGTACAGCAGCATTGGTTCGCCGATGTTTGGTGCGGCAAGGATTGGGTTGTTTGCCACGCACGCCGCTAGTTTTTGGACCTGCTTAGGTCTGTTGGCGTTGCCAATTGTGACAGGGCTCTGATTTATGCCGGATTTGCTTCGATTCCTCTATTGGAAACAATGAACCCGGGCAGCTTTCCAGCCAGAGCTGAAAACGCATTTTTCCGGATTGAGTCGTATGTCATATGTCCGGAGGTTGTCGAATGTAAGGCGCAAGTCATCCACAATGATTCGACATGGTTAGTTTTGATGACTACATCGTCTACATATGCCTCCACCGTCTTTCCAATTTGTTTTGCCAGGCATGTTCGAATCATGCGTTGGTAAGTGGCGCCGGTGTTTTTGAGTCCGAAAGGCATAGTGTTGAAGCTGAAAGGCCCATATGGAGTAATGAATGCCGTTGCGGCCTGATCGGATTCCTTCATCTTAATTTGATGGTATCTGGAGTATGCGTCGAGGAAGCACAGTGAATCATGTCCTACAGTTGCTTCAATGATTTGGTCAATGCGGGGTAGTGGGAAGGGGTCCTTAGGGCAGGCCTTTTTGAGGTTTTTGAAATCGACACAAAGGCGCCAGGATTTGTCCTTCTTTGGCACCATGACCAGGAATGCTAGCCAGTCCAGGTGTTTGATCTCTCTGATAAACCCGGCTTCAAGTAGTTTGGCTAGCTCCTCCCCCAAAGCTTGTCACTTGGGTTTGGAAAATTGCCGCAGCGTTTGCTTGACTGGTTTGAACCCATTTATAATGTTAAGGCTATGTTCGGCCAGTCTGCGTGGGATTCCTGGCATATCCGAAGGATACCAGGCAAAGATGTCCCAATTCTCGCGCAGGAACGCTCTTAGAGCGGCGTCGATCATTGGATCCAACTATGCTCCAATGGCTGTTGTTTTATTAGGATCCGTTGGGTGTACTTGAAATTTGACTATTTCGGCTGCTGGCTTGAAGGAAGTGGATTTGGGCCTCTTGTCGAGGATTACATCGTCCTTGTCCACTGTAGACCGCAGAGTGGTTAGTTCCTTGGATGCGAGGGCCTCGTATAGTGCCTCGAGGGCCAGGGATGCAGTTCTGTTTTCGGCGCGGATTGCTATATATGGATCACTAGTGATAGTGATAACTCTGTTGGGCCCTGGCATTTTGAGCTTCATGTACCTGTAATGGGGTATAGCTTGAAAGCGTGTGAATGCGTCTCGCCCTAACAGGGCGTGGTATCCGCTGTTGAAAGGTGCCACGTGGAAGAGTAACTCTTCGCACATGTAGTTGTCCGGCGTGCTGAATACAATGTCGATTTGATTGTCCCTGATCTTCGTGCTTCTCGATTGGGGATGATACCTCGGAAAGTGGTGCCACTTTGCTCGATGCGAATTTTATCCATCTACATTTTTTGGAGCGTGTCTTCGTAGATGAGGTACAGTCCGCTGCCACCGTCCATGAGCACTTTCGTGAGCCGAAAGCCATCCACTATTGTGTTTAAGACCAAGGCGGCTGGTGCTCGGACTGATCTGGCCCATGGTTTGTCATCAGCGGTGAAAGTTATCGCCATGTCATTCCAAGGATTTATTGCGGCTACCTAGTTCACTTCGGCATGGTCACGTAATGCCCTTTTGCGCCAGTCGTTGGAGGAAAAGGTCTCGAAGATCGTGAAAATGTTGAGATTGGCATCCTCCGAAGAGTGGCTCTCTGGAGTAATGTTGGTGAGGATGGCCTCACCGCTCTTAGCCACCTGCCGGAGTACCCAACATGCCCGAAGGCTATGTGTTGGTTCGGTATTGGGCGTCGTATGTATTTGACAGGGTTTGTTGAGAAGGTCGTCAAGGAAGGTTCTGTGTCCCGTGAAGGGCTTAACTTTTTTGTCCATGAGATGATGATTAGGTGCCCCGTATGGGTGCATCCTTTATGTCCGTCTGGTGGGCTGCTTGAAGGCAGGAGGTTCCCACCGAGCTGTCTGGGCCTTCCAGGTGCTTTCCATTGCGCAATACTTATGTATGATGTGTGCCAGATTTGTAAAGTGCAGTATGTGGTGGCGGTTGAGGGAGTTAAGGATTCCCTCGTCCGTACAGTTACGACAGAATACTGAAACCGCGTCGTCATCACAACAATCTTTGATCTTGTCTTTAACAAGGGGGAATCTGGCACAAAAGTGATGGACCATTTCCTCAGATTGCAGCCGTATATACATTAGGTCGCATACATTTGGAGGACCTGAAATACTTGGGAATTATTGCATGTGGTGTGTGGGCGTTTGAAAATCCGAACCCTGATCCACTATTGTATCCGGAGTTTGATAAATTTGCGAGGTCAGTGGCCCAGGATCCGGAGTGTCCTGGTGGCGTTTGGAATTAGCGTCCGGTTCTGTGTTTGGAGGACACGAGGTCCCTTCCCCAAGACGGGTATCCGGCTCACAGGACTCGGAAATCCGGACATGGCTTGTTCTTAACTTAGGGGGAGAAGTACTCTCGCCTTGTTCCTCCATGACCGCTACCAGATTGGTGATCGACGGGGACCTAATTTCCCTCTGATCGGGTTTAAGCCCAATCCGATTGTAGTCTGTTGCAACTCCCAAAGCGGCGATGCGATCTAGTAGCTTGTTTAAGGATGAGACATCTGTCAGATCCATCTTTTAGGCGTTTTCAAGACCGACGCGAAGACAATGTTTAGCAATCTCGAGGGCCGCCTTTGGCTTAACGGCCGCGCGGGCGCGTATGGTGAAACCGCCAAGCTGGAGGACCTGTCCTGGAACTAGGGCCCATCCAGAGGTAATGTTGTATTTAATGACAAGGCGGGCCATCGATCCCGCCATCAACGACAAAGTGGAACTCTCAATGAAAGCACTAATGTTGGTGTCAAAACCGGCCGATCTCGGGTAGGGGTCCCGAACTATGCGTCTGAAGATCGATGGTAACAGGAGACAAGGGGACACGATGTTTACCCAGGTTCAGGCCCTCTTAATGGAGGTAATACCCTACTTCCTACTTGATTGACTTTGATGAGTATACGGGTTACAAGAGTTGATCTACCTCGAGATCGTAATGGCTAAACCCTAGATGTCTAGCCTATATGATTGTGATGATCTCTATAGAATAAACCCTCTGGTTTATATAGACACCAGAGGGGCCAAGGGTTATACAAAGTCGGTTTTACAGAGGAAGGAAACCACACATCCGAGCGCCAAGCTTGCCATCCACGCAAAGGAGAGTCCCATCCTGACACGGGGGAATGCCTTCTATCTTGTACTTTCTCGGCCCATCAGTCTGGCCCATGCCATACAGCCCGGATTCCCAAGGACCCCATAATCTAGGACTCCCTTAGCAGTGATAGCCTAGCATAATTTGCTAGCTTATTTATTTCCTTGTTGTGTTGTTTATTTGTTTGCTTGTAGTCCATGCAGTTCTTTTTCCGTGGTGTGCTAGTGGCCGCAATAACCTATTTTTTAAAACTAGGCCACAATAACCATGGGCTACATATTTACTGTAGTTTCCATGGGCCTCCTACGGGCCGTAGAAACAATGGGCCTTCTAAGGGCGTAGAAACAATGGGCCTTTTACGGGCCGTATGATCGATCCGCTAAACATGTGCCAATACCAGACCGCATTATGGGCCGTAAAATGCTAGATTTGGAATCGTCCGTTCGTGGACAGACCATAATGGTCCGTCGTTAATCGGACGTATTTGATGACACTATGAAAACGGCCAAGCAGATTAACGGGACGCAAACGGGCCGATTGTAACCACGGGCTGAATTTGGCCCACAAGCAGAAAAGGCCAGTAACGGGCCGTAAGTAACCGAATGCTGGAAATAAGCCCAAGAATAAATGGGCCCTGAGAAGTACGAAAGATAACACGGATTGGAAATGACCCAATGGAATAATGGGACGTTAATGGGTATAAAGCGATACATTGTTCATTGCGGGCTAGATTCACCACGTGTCGTTAATGGGCCAAGAGTTACAAATGGCCTCGTATGGGCCGAAAGACATCATGGGCCATACATGGGCCGGAAGTTACAATGGGCTGGAATCATATTGGACAGCCCAGATGAAGCTACTGGGCTTAATTCCGATAGGCCGTAATGGGTCATGAGTTAGCGGGCCGTAAATGGGCTATATACGAACATGCCGTTAACGGGCTTTCCGTGGGCCAGCCCATTACCTTCTGACCAAGTCAAACGGGCCGGCCTTTTCACCCGAATGGGCCTCTGTTGGGCCGTGCCACGTGTCGACCTATCATAGGCGCCTCCTATCCAATGAATGGATGACGTTTGTCCCAACGGTGAGCCAACACGTATTTCCTCCGGCCAATGACAATTTTATAGGTGGAAAATCCTCATTGGTCCAGGCTGTTAACGGGTTATAGGATCCAAAACCGGTCCTGATAGCTTAACAGCGAACCGTTACGATGGATGCCACGTGTCGGTCACCCTTGACGAAAGCACTTCTATGACGCGCGATTTATCGTCATGGAAGTGGACACTTCCGTGATGATAATTTTGGTAATGTGATGGTACACTTCTACGATAGCACAGGTATGACTATCTTGATTCTGTCATAAAATCGTCATGGATGTACATGCATGACAGAAAACGTGACCTACTGTGAAAAACACGTATCATCACGGAAGTGTATTTTTTTGTAGTACTTGTAGTCATCTTGCACTTGTCGCTCCGCCTTGGTGGCTTCGTGCACTAGCTCGAGGAGGTTGGAGTAAGGTTGGAAGTCAGAGATCTTCTTGATAGGATGATTGAGGCCATTCAAGAAATGTGCCATGGTTTGCTCTTCATCTTCCGTGACATTTGCTCTTATCATGGCAATCTCCATTTCCTTCTAGTCTTCAACAGTCTTTGGGCCTTGCTTGAGGAGTTGTAATTTCTTGAAGAGGTCGCGGCTATATTACGTGGGTACAAAGCGCGCTCGCATGACATCCTTCATTTGATTCCATGTTGTGATGGGTGGGTAACATCATGCTACACGACGCTCAATGACTTGCTCCCACCAAATGAGGACATAATATTGGAACTCAAGAGATGCCATGGCGGTCTTGTTTTCTTCTTCGTAGTTGTGTAAGCGAAAGATCTTGTCAACTTTCAATGCCCATGAAAGGTACTCCTCGGGGTCATTGCTTCCGGAGAACTTAGGCATGGTGAATTTGAGCTTGCCGTAGTCGTGCTCTTCATTGTGCGCTTGCCTATTGTGATGGTAGTCTTGACGTGGAGGATTGTCAATCGCAAGTTGCTTTTGTCATGGAGGATCTCCATTGTTTTGTTGCTCTTTTCGAACTTGTGGTTCTTGTCGACCTTGTTATTCTTGTCTAGCTTGTGGAGGAGCTTGAGTAGCTTGTTGGTGCACTCGTGCTTGATATCTTTTTTCTTGAACTTCATCGCGAAGTGCTTCTTCTTCTTCATGAGTATGTCGCTTGTGTGCAGTGACAGCACAATTCGTGTGTCAGAGGGCACGTAGCACCTCAAGTATTTGAGCTTCACGTCGTTTTTGTTGTTGACTGAGAGCGTCGGCATCTTGTTCATCTTGATGTTGACGTTGCCGTTCTTGCATTTGCTCTTGTTGGCGTCAGCGTTCTTGTGCTTCCTCTTGTTGGCGTTGGCGTTTCCTTCCTTGTGCTTGCTCGAGGGTAGCTTGATTTTGTCGATGCCGATGTTCTTTCTCTTCAAGTAGCTCTTTTGAACCATTGCCGAGTAGGGGATTGCGGTTTGCTCGGCGATCATGGCACGCGGCTCGATGAAGAGTGTTTGAGGACGGTGAACTTGAGTCAGTGATGGAGTCATAAGAATGTCGACTCGAGTGGTGTTGTCTTTGGGATGACGAAGAGGAAGAAGATCGATTGACCATCAAGGTTCGGAGCTTGTTCATTTGAGTAGTCAAGTTGGTATTGACATCTTCTAGACGGTGAGTAAGAGTAGCGTTGAAGTATTCTCTTGTGCGCTCTTCGAAATGCCTCAAGTCGGTGGCGAGTAGCCTAATGCGCTCATGCATAGCTTCATTCTCTTGATGTAGAGTTCATTGAACACCAAATAGGTGAACTTTGGGGACATAGTTGTTCGGCTCTTGAGGGTCGTCGAGTAGCAGGTTTGAAGAAGTACTTTTCCTATCCATGATCTCAAGCAAATATGTGAGTGGAATAATGGAAAGAACTATACCAAATGTACCTTGACCGATGTTGAGAGTGGATCAATGTTCACTCAATAGTGTAGCAAGGAGATAGCACAATTGGTACCGATTCTCATCGATTCTCACACCTACAAAAAGAAAGACTTTGGTGGAGCTTGGTGAGGATGCTGGACAAAATTTATCCATTTTGTTAGTAAGACTCAATAATGTTGAAAAAGATTCACAAATTTGCAAATGCAACAAGTAGACCAATAGCAAGATACGGCACATGGAAACACACACACGGATAGATAAATGGGGTCGTGCAACCAAGGAATGAGCCAAAATGTGGAATCCACAAAAATTCTCTTGTTGCACAATGCAAGAGAGGCGCTAGCTCGATTGCACCATAGGCAGATACAAGACCTCTTCACAACCTACTAAGAAAAAAGCAACAACATATATCCCAAGTATGCTATATGTATGGTGTTTCGAGGATATGATGCTATGATGTATGATGCTATGGTTCTTGCTTAAGAGCTCTTTTCTTATCTTTTCCTTTTCCTTTAGCTTAAAAGCTTGTTTGGCTCTTTCTCTTTTGAGCTCCTTCTCTGGCCTCTTATGCAAAACATCACGAACCAAGATAGCAATTGTGCATATGCGATGACAACCTTGTGACACAAAAGTTGATACCAAGATATGAATTTCAAGATGATCTGGTATGTATGCAATGGGAACTATGATCACTAATGTGCACAACTAACGTTGCGGGCAATAATCAGTGGCTAGTCTCGATAGGGAAGTGACGCAAAAATGGGCTATGGGGTTATCAAAGCAATGGCAAGGGAGTACACAGAGGTGCTTTCGACGTTACCGTCCTTGCTTATGGTTGAGGGTGTCAAAATGGGGAGTGGTCGTTGTCGATGACGAGTCTGTGTAGAAGATGAGCGGCGGTGATGTAGATGTTGAACCGTCCCTAAGTTGCCGAAACGCGTTCGGAAACGAAAACCACAACTCAAATTCTCAAAGAACAAAACGTGTCAAAATTTTCGGATTTGGTAGAGGGTAAGCAATGGTGTGTGCGGAAAGAGGTGGTGGTATGCGGAAGTGTAAGTGGAAACCTGGGCAAGATTTGGCGAAAGTTAGGTGGAAGGGAAGTGGTGAAGGAAGTGGGGTTGTGGGAGGCCGGATGTCCGGGCTGTTGGGACGGATTTCTGGGGGCACGGGCCGGATGTCCGGGCCTCCAAATCCGAGATGAACTCAATGAACTCATGGGGAAAAAGGAAACTTCGCGGCAAATTTGATAGATTATGTGGATGGAAATTGAGTAAATGATGGGGGAAAGCTAGATCTACCAGCTACACACGAAATCCACGGATCAAATCCAACAAAACCTCGTCACACCAACAAATCACGAAATATTTTGAGGCTATTTTCGGTGGGGAATTTTTGGAATTAGGACAAAATCAACAAAACTAGGCTAGAAAACAAAGGCTAGGGCTGCAAATTCATGATCAAAAAAGGCTCATGATACCAAGATGATGTAGGGTGGATACCCTAGGGCTGATCTTTCACGATTTGGAGGGGATCCCATGAAGAACACGAGGGGACACACGAGGGAAATCATGAGGGGAAACACTCAAATCAACGGGAATGATCACACATGTATTAGATCCATGAACATAAATAGTGATACAATATGCAAACACAACAAAGGACGATACATTCGGTAACTAGTTCATCCCCATGAGGAGGTCTTGGGGGGTCCTCCCGTGAGGGGGTCTTGAATCCAAGGATGGATCTTCTCCAAAGAAGTCGCGATCTGTTAGAGGAGTAGAACCAAGTGGATGAGCAAAGTTGTATCTCTATAATGAGCTAAACCAATGCTAACCCTAAAATGGTGGAGGGGGAGTAGTATATATAGTCTAGGGGGCGAATGGGTACATGGGCTTCGGCCATTTCACTGTGCGCAGACAGGAGGAATCAGAAGTCTGGGCAACGGGACGGATGTCCGGGCCTTCACGAGGAGCCGTATGTCCAGGGCGGGGTTGGATGTCCGGGCTGGCAGGGTCCAGTTTTGGTGCTCCCTCAATAGGTGTGGTCTGGATTTTCGGGCTAGTGGCGAGATATCCGGGCTCGCGTCGGGCCGGATGTCCGGGCCCAGTAGCTTGACGACTGCTGGTGACACTTCCAGGGGCCGAATGTCCGGGGTCCTAGTTGGATGTTTGGGTCCTGGGAGCTGTTCTCCATTCCTTCCGTTGGTTCTCTTCATCCATGAACTTGTAGACTTGTCCATCTTCACGTGCATCTTCGAGAGGGTCTACTTGGTACCTGATCATGCACAACGTTCTAGACTTAGGTAGTAGCCATGTCTCGAGAGGATCATATGGAATATCACTACAGAGAGATGACCCCTCATTCTCGAGAGCTCTAGCACGTGCTCGTGTCATCGGTCCACTTGGCACTTGTTTAGACGATGGTTGGTCCATGGGGAAGACCATACGATGATCCTCATCAATTTCTTAGCCACTTCTGGAGATGTTTATGGGATAAGTTGGGGACTAAACTGCTTTTTAGTACTACTTCTCACCCCTAAACTGATGGACAGACTGAAGTAGTCAATAGAACTTTGTCTACTATGCTTAGGGCTGTTTTGAAGGATAACAAGAAAATGTGGGAAGAATGCTTGCCTCATATGGAATTTGCTTACAATCGTTCTCTGCATTCTACTACTAAGATGTGCCCTTTAGAAATTGTATATGGTTTCCTACCTCGTGCACCTATTGATTTGTTGCCTCTTCCATCCTCGGAGAACGTTCATTTTGATGCTAAACAACGTGCTGAATTGATCTTAAAATGCATGAGTTAACTAAGGAAAACATTAAGCGTATGAATGCTAAACATAAACTCGCTGGAGATATAGGTAGAAAACATGTTGTCTTTTCACCTGGAGATCTTGATTGGTTACATTTGCGTCAGGATAGGTTTCCTAATTTGTGCAAATCAAAGCTAATGTCACGTGCTGATGGTCCTTTTAAGGTGTTAGAGAAAATTAATGATAATGCATATAAATTTTAGCTACCTGCAGACTTTCGGGTTAGTCCCACTTTTAACATTGCAGATTTGAAGCCTTATTTTGGTAAGGAAGATGAGCTTCCGTCGAGGACGACTTCACTTCATGAAGGGGAGGATGATGAGGACATCAATACCATTGTTACACCCGCAGCCCCTGCTGTTATACATACTGGACTAATTAGTAGAGCTCGCGCACGCCAATTAAATTACCAGATACTTTTATTTTTGGGTAATGATTCTAATGTTCATGAGAACATGATGCTGCCCAAATTGGATACATTTGACTTGCTTACAAATGAAGGGCCTAGCTTGGACAAGAGGTATGAACATTGGAGCAAGATCAAGCATGGAGATGATGGCATGCGCAAGGGTAACAAGAACGGAGTTGCAAGTGACGATTTCAGAACTTTGAACCCACCATAATGTGTGCATGAAGCCTTGCAAGAAATATAGAAGATTTCAGTTCATAAATTTCTTCTAGAAGATATTATAGGTGCTTCGTCACCTTATTATTGGGCCAGACCCATGTAATTTCGGAATACTTGAGTATAGGCTGATTTTAGACTCTGTGTGTGTGGGCAAAGAAGAGTTAGGGTTAGTTTCGGACCCCTCCTCCAAGGGCCACGAAATTCCCCCCTCTTCCTCCATGTATACAGCCCTTAGGGCACCGTTTAGACATTGGGTTCTGTTTAGATTAAAGTTCGCCATAACTGCAACTTCGCGTACTTCATTTCTGTTCAACGATTAGACCAAGATGTCACAGAACCCCACTTTCATCAATACAACTTTCCTCTTATATTCGCAATATCCATATTGCAATCTTAGTTTCTTGTACTTTGTTTGCTCGCAGAAGATAGACCCTCGTGGTCAGGTTGATCGTGCTCCGGCATGGTCAATGACCCTCAGAAGTTGGTTTAGTGATTGCTAAGGCACGACGTCTCGGACGCTCGTAGTCGGATCATCAAAGTCTACTCCCACAGAAAACGGTAATCACCTTCTCATGGAAAGATGGGACACCTTTGCGTCTATCACCAAACAAAACAATCTAACATTCCTCTAAACTCTCAGGGTTGTGTCAACTACCATAAAACGTCTACTGATGAGTTGTGCTTGCTTCTTAGCGTATCCTAGAGTATGTGGTTTAGCTTGAAATTATCCCTAGGTTGCATCCACCGATCTTCACTCCATTCTCGGGATTTGCAAGCAATGTAGTAACTCCTTTGGTGCGGCTCTTGGGCTTAGAAGAGATATATTGGATAAAGAAATAGATACACATACAACTATCACACTAGTATTTAAAATAAGTTTTGGTGTGCACTGTTAGTAAAAAAGCACCATGACAACTCACAAAACGCATCTAATGATATACGCATATATAAATCTTGTATGTTCAAAGTCTTCAATTTTTGTAGCTTCTATCTTGAATTAATGAAGAAATCTTCATAACACCAAGTCTTCTCGTAGCTTGCTATTCTTGAATCTTGAAGCATATATACTAAATAGATAGGGGTCTAAACATCGCAAACTTATTCTACTCGCAAAATAAATCATAGAGCACATCACACAACATCAACCAATAAAAATCATAAAATTTACACCACACAAGCAAATCCTAAAGGTAAGGTCATACCCACAAGAGATATGATCCAATAATACTACGCATGAATCGTTTATCGAACTTAAATCAATAGTGGTGGTCTGAACCTAAGCTTTGCCTTCCTCATCTAAATTAACCATGAAGATTATCTAGCAATCTAAAAGTTGGTCTTTCTTGAGTCGCACAAAAATACTTCTTTCTAGAATTCCTTCACTCCTCATTGTAGCACTGCTTCCCAAACATAATATTATATCTTCAATGGTAGGTGTGAAAGGGGTTACTATTGGATGGCCAGTACTATAAAACAAGAGAATAATCTTTAGAAGATGAATATTAGACAAGAATTATAAGGATACCTAGTAAGTAACCAAGAAGTGATAAAATAATTTTGTTCCTATGGCTTTTCCTAGTCCATTCTAAGGGTCACGACCTACAATCAACATGGGCTCTGATACCATCTGTAACGACTCGAACCTGACAAGATTCAAGTCTCTGTGCTCACTATGCTAGTCCTTGTGTAGGGTGTGCTAAAAAAATTTAACATCCCAAATTTATAGTTTGGAATTTTTTACGTTTATTAGCTAAGAATCAATGCACTTTGTTTGAATTGAGTGGCATTTGGAAATTTTGGAGGTATTTGAGTTTTATTTCAATTTGGATTCAACTTGGAATTTGAAATTCATTTCAAATATCCCTCACAAATACTTGTGCAAAAGAATGAGAGGACATAAAGTAACACTCCAAAAATGTGAGAAGAAAACAATGCCAAAAGTTTTGAATTCAAATTTGAGTTTTATTTGCCTTTTTTGCAAAAAAATGTTTTTATAAAGTTTTTATTATGCCTCTGAAAAATAGTTCATCTTATAGGTTTTATTCTTCTGATTTTTTTGATATATATATGTCTTATATAAAACTATTTTTATTTTCTCCAGTTTATTTTTTCCCTCTATAAAAATTAAAAAAAGGGAAAAACCCAAGCACCAGCCAGGCCAACCGGCCCAGCTAGCACCTGAGCCGCAGCCCACCAGCGCCTGAGCCGAACTGCCCTAGCGCGCCAGCAACTGAGCCACTCCCGACCGGCAGCCCGATCGCTCCCTCCCCCTTTTCTCTCACTGACGGGCGGGACCCACACCTGCCCCTAACCCCTCGCCCACGCCTCGCTCAACCCCAAGTTGGAGCGCGTCCAGAGCGCCGCCGCGGTTCCGATCCTTGCAGGATCATGCTCCAAAACCTACCCCTAGCCCATGAAGGTGCCCTATATAAAGCCCTCGCTCTCCTCTCTCGCACCCCCAAAAACCCTACCCCAACTGCTACCTTAGATCGCGCCCTCGCCGATCGTATCTCTTCGGTGCCGCCGCCGTTCACTCTCAGTCCCGCCGCCGGCGAGCCACCCCTGCCCTCAAAGCTTGTCAGCCGGATCCCCTCCACCTTACGCACCTCTCTAACATCCTCTCGTCGCCCAGGAACTCCCGACGCCGTTGCCTCGAGTTCTTCCGCCGTGTCACCGGAGTACAGAGCGCCGGGCTCTGCACTGCCTCGCCTTCATCAACTCCGTCGTCCCCGAGGCCACCCCGACCCCCTCTCGCTCCGCCGCATCGGACCAGCAGCTTCACCAACGTCTCCGACCGCCGGTGTCACCCACGCCGAGCCAGATCGCCATCGTCCTGCCTCCGTTGACCCACTGTAAGACCGCCCCCAGAACTATTAAATCAATATCGTACGCACTAGATTAAACCATGAAGGGGTACGCTTTTTTAAGTAGATCGGTTAGTATTTGATTTATTTTTGGTTTAGTTAGTTTAAATCGAACCGGTAGGCTTTCTGTTATTGTAGGTGCTATGTTTTTGTTATTTTATGGCCTGAGCATTAGATAGCCACAGATCGCCCACCTCATATGATGAGGACATCAATGCCATTGTTACACCCACAACGATGATGGCATGCGCAAATGGAAGAAGAACGGAGTTACAAGTGATGATTTCAGGACTTTGAAGCCACCATAATGAGTGCATGAAGCCTTGGATAAAATATACAATATGCCACTTCATAAATTTCATCCAGAGGCTATTATTGGTGCTGCGTCACCTTATTATTGGCCAGGCCCATGTAATTTCAAAATACTTGAGTATAAGCTGTTTTTAGAGTCCGTATGTGTGGGGAAACAAGAGATAGGGTTGGTTTCGGACCCCTCCTTCAAGGGCCACGAAATTTCCCCCTCTTCCTCCATATATACAGCCCTTAGGGAACCATTTAGACTTTTGGTTTTGTTTAGATTAACAGTTCGTCATAGCTGCAACTTCGCGTACTTCGTTTGTGTTCAACGACCAGACCAAGACGTCACAGAACCCCACCTTGATCAATAAAGCTTTCATCTTATATTCGCAATATATAGATTTCAATCTTAGTTTCTTGCCTGTTCTTCGTTTGCTTTGCAGGAAATAGACCTTCGTGGTCAGGTTGATCGTGCTCCGACATGGTCAATAACTTCTTGGAGTTGATTTAGCGATTGCAAAGGCGCAACGTCCTCACATGTTCGTAGTTGGATCATCAAAGTCTACTCCTCCGAAACGATAATCACCATGTCATCGAAAGACTAGACACCTTTGCTTCTATCAAGTGGTATCATATTTCCAGGTTGCTCGGCGAGATTTTATAGTTTTTCATAGTTTAGATCGAGTCTTTCCTTCATAACTACAGTCCACAAAAAAGCCAAAAAAATTAGGGTTAGTTCATCATATCCGAACCAGTCTGAGCCTTTGCATAGTATTTTCAGTATTTTGCTTTGTTGAATTTGTGATTGCATCGTCGTGTTGAGTTGCTGGTCTTAGCATCTAGTCTTTTAGAGTTTTGAGTTCTGGTCATATGTACTCAAGCCGCCACCGCTGCCATATACCACCACCGATCCATATCCATATACCACCACCGATCTGTATCCATATACCACCACCACTGCCATATACCACCACCGATCCGTATCCATATACCACCACCGCTACCATATAACACCACCATATATCCACCACCAATCCGAGTTCTTTTCATATTAGGCTTCTTTTCGAGATCCATCTATTTTTCAAATTGTGTTTTCTTCAAGGCTGTCATGGTGCTCGCAGGTTTTATCCTCCAGTTCCAGTTCACGGTAGATCATCCTCTTGAACTTCTTCGAGTTTATGGGCGTCTCAACCTCCAGAGTCTTGATGTAACTCCCCAGTTCTTGGACATATGAGAGAATGGAGTCATTATCCACGGTGCACATGATATCTCCCTTTCCGTCTCTGCGTGAAATCATGGCGAGGTCTGATGCGTCAAGCTCGACCCTGTACTCTTCTAGGAGATGTCCAAGTAAATGATGAATAGCCATGTCTCTCTCGAGGATCCAAGTGGGGGTGGTAAACTCTCAGTCGATGGGCTCCTAAAAACTTCCAAAAGTGCTCCCTGGAATGTGCACCATAATCCTATAGCGACTGTCTGTCGGAAGTGCATTGATAGGCTTCTGTTGATGGACGGTAGAGCAAGTTTAACTTCTTGACGATCTTAACCAGCTTCTTGCCAAAAAGCATCGTCTCATCTGGCTGGCAAAACTCAAGTAGCAGAACTAGGGTGTACTCGGCGGCCATCTAGAATGTTGAAAATCGGAGGGAAGTCAGAAATGAATCAGGGGAGAATTACGGAAAATAAAGACATAAAATAAAATAGTTTCTTCCTATGGCTTTCCAATCCTAGGGGTTATGTCCTACAGTCAATGTGTGCTCTGAATACCATCTTTGTAGCGACGTGACCCGAAATCGGTCAAGTCTGTGTATCTGTACCATCCCAAGATCATGCTGGCACACACAGTACTGTCTCAAAGTTCAATCACACCTAATTTATTACATGATTCTCATATAGAGTCTTCTTTAGAATAGAATAAATTTGGCCGAAGGCAAACTCATGAGAAAAACTAAATGTGGAAGCATAGACGATAAGCAAGTGCATCCGACTCCATAGGGAAATCGCCGAGCGTGGATCATAGCCTCACTCCTGGTCGGAAAACTCCTCTACAACATAAGATGTTGCAGCCGTGTAGGTCAGCATTATGGAATATGCTGGCAAGTCATGAAGAGTGAACAATAATAATAATGCTATCACTATATGCAATTTGGATGTGGGGCTCTAAGTTTAAGTTTTTGCAAAAAACCCAATTTTCTCCTACAACAAAAGGACTTGCTTGCAATTACTACAAAATATTGGTTGTTACTGAGATGGTTCCGCCAACCAGTGTCTCATACCCGAAATTGTTATAACCCATCATTTTATTATGTTTGGTGTTGAGATTTCCGAAATACTCCAATTCCATAGGCTCAGTTGTACGTCACCGGGGACACGGCTAATCGATTAGGTTTCCACTCTACAGAGTCTTGTGCACTTTACCCACAAGAATTGTTTCCTCCTTTATGTCCTCGAACTGCCTGGTGTTTGAGGACGGGACGGATAAAAAAGGGTCTTCCGTAGAGATCCTCTAGGCCACTGTCAGTGCCCATCCATAACTTATCATTCTTCTACATCTGTTGGCACTGTCCGTCTATAGTCACGCCTAGGGTCGACCATGCCATAGCCCATAATGGCTTGCGGCTGCACAGGTAAGCTTGCGGTCAAGGTGTATCCATCCATCTCTTTGTGGCTGGGTAAAGCTTTCCGCAAGATGTCATGGTGCTTCTCCATACATCCCGACGATTCGTTGGTTGGTCTAGGGTGCCCATCAATCCGTCCTCCACCCAGTAGTGAATTTGAAGTCCATCTTGAGTATCGTGATGTAATGGTGTTGTCATCATCTTGAATGTCACATCTCCCAACCAACCCCATATACAAGCATAACATAATAAACTACAACATCCTGGGTAATGGTAACATCGGGATTTGGGTCAACCTACCACATAATACTACTCAAGACTTAATTCAATTTCTCCTACTGCATGCATGGTAGGGACGATATTCTACTGATGCAATAAAACATATGTAAATATATTCATGATCAAAGACTTGCCTTCTAGACGATCTTCGAAACAAACATAGCATAATATGCATACCATCATACAATATACTATCATAATAGCAAGTAAACTTAGTAAATGACAATCAACATAACACATAATGAAAACCAAAGACAAAAACAAAGGAAGTCATAAAATCAATACCAAGTTTTTACTACAAGTGAAACAAGCTATAAAAATAGTTTCTACCATTAAAATTTTCTTTAATAGAATAAAATAATGTTTTTATTAAATAAAAGAAAAGAAAACAACAAACAAATTTTATGCAATAGGAATTACTTAGAAACCATTTATGGAACTCATAATATGCTTAAAATGGTTTTTCCTTGTAAAACAAAAGAGAACATGCTACAAAAATATTTTTTGCTATAAAATAAATTAAGCTACTATTGATCTACGTAACTAATCAACATATCAAAAGAACAAAAAGAGAATAATTTAAAACAATTTAAAATAAAAGAAATAGCAGCAACAGTATAAAAAGGAAAAACAGTACTGTTTTTGGGGTAAACTAGTTTTAATAAATTCTAAATTCCGCAAACTAAACATACTCATAGCTAAAGTCGCAAGAAAATAGTTGCAACAAGAATCGCTTAAAAATATTAATCCTAGATCTAGATATTGCAAAAACAGCGGTTTGAACAAAATTCATGCTAAACAATTTTCAAAACTTCAAACATGTCCAACATTTATATCTACAGAAACTTTAGGTAATTTACAAACTAGAGCAAAAGGAATCACTAGAAAGTACGAAATATCCTAGGAGAAATAGATTTTACAAGATAGAAACTTTTCTGTTTTAAAAACAGAAACGAAAAAACCAGAAAAAAAACAGACGACGCTATTGGGCCTAAGATGATAGAGGTAAAGGTGTCCCGTATTTCGATGAGATGGTGATTATCGTTTCGGAGGAGTAGACTTTGCTGATCTGACTACGAACGTGTGAGGACGTCGCGGCTTAGCAATCACTAAACCAACTCCGAGAGGTTATTAACCACGCCGGAGCACGATCAACCTAACCACGAAGGTCTATTTCCTGCAAGCAAACAAAGAACAGGCAAGAAACTAAGATTGCCATCTAGATATTGCAAATATAAGATGAAAGCTTTACTGGTCATGGTGGGGCTTCTTGACGTCTTGGTCTGGTCGTTGAACACAAACGAAGTACGCGAAGTTGCAGCTATGGTGAACTTTTAATGTGAATAAAACCGAATGTCTAAACGATGCCCTAAGGGTTGTATACATGGAGGAAAGGGGGGATTTGTGGCCCGTGAAGGAAGGGTCCGAAACCAACCCTATCTCTTGTTTCCACACACTTTCCACACACATACGGACTTATAAAACAGCCTATACTCAAGTATTTCGAAATTACATGGGCCTGGCCCAATAATAAGGTGACGCAGATCCTATAATAGTCTCGGGACAAAATTTATGAAGTGGCATCTTGTATATTTCGTCCAAGGCTTTATGCACTCATTATGGTGGCTTCAAAGTCATGAAATCATCACTTGTAACTCCGCTTTTGTTCCCCTTGTGCATGCCATCATCTCCATGCTTGATCTTGCGCCAATGTTCATCCTTCTTATCCAAGCTAGGACCGTCATTTGTAAGTTGTCAGGACCCCGATTCTAAGTCACACCGATCTAGCCTATAACACCTCATATCACTTTGCGGCCTCACGCACGGTATTCCCACGGGTGTCGCCTTACCATGGCCCGGGACCGCTTGCGCCTTTTGCTCACGTATATGATAGTGTCGCTAGCATCCATATGACAGAGAACCCGGGCCGACATGACTAGTCGTGCACCCAAAATGGCACTAACTTACGGGACAAGCATACATGAATCAACATCGAGCATGTCGGTCAGCAGCGTGCGAATCCGGGCTGTAGCACTGGGATAACAGGACTTCGGGAACCCGGGCTGTAGCAGGCTAGGTAGGACTCCGGATGTCATCACGTGACATTTCCCGAAGGGATGTACATGAACGGCGTGAGTCACATGCCGCCACCAAGTGTTCCGAGCAAGAGTCTTTGGGCTAGCGGGACTCCGTGAACCGGGCTGTAGCGGACTACTATGGCTCATGGAAGCACCAGACTACATTTCCCCATAAGAGAGTCTTCCAAGGATAAACAACTAGGTTGTCGGATCCCACACATACCAAGCATTTCAATCATACACACAATATGCTCGATATGTGTAAATACAACATGGCATCACAGCATAACTCTACGACTCAAGTATTTATTCATTAGGCTCCGAGGAGCGAGATATTACACACATGGGTCTCATGACCCAACATACAGAGCATACAAGCAACAAGCACATGCAGAAGCTTAACATGTCTGAGTACAGACATCTACAAATGAAAAAGGCTGAGAAGCCTGACTATCTACCAGATCTTGCTGAGGGCACAAGATCGTAGCTGAGGTAACAAGCTAAACGTCGAAGTCCACGCGGAACTACTAGCGAGACGGAAGTCTCTCTGCAAAAACATAAATTAAGCAAACGTGAGTACAAATGTACCCAGCAAGACTTACATCAGAACTATCTATATATGCATCAGTATCAACAAAGAGGGAGGTGGAGTTTGACTGCAGCAAGCCAGCTTTGACTCGGTGGCTATCCTACACTACGACAGCAAGTAACTCTTTTGAGGTGGCGCACGCAGTCGACATATTCACCATATCAATACACTTCTATGGATCCGCTCCGCCTCCTCACGGGAACGCCATCCATAGCACTCACGCTTATCTTGCGCATTTTAGAGTATCCACTTTCACTTGTCTATGAACTGTACAGCAACCCGAAGTCCTTTACGCGGACACGGCTATTCAATAGATGATGTTAACCCTGCAGGGGTGTACTTCTTCACACACGCCGCCACTTACCACCATGTACACGCTGTATCTCGGCAACCTTCAAGCGGGCGTGGCGAGGAGTCGGCCACGACCGACTAACCACACAAGTCTCTAGTCCAGGTTTATCGCCTATTCGGGTTCCATCCGCAAGGAGATCCGGCCGGGGTGTCGCTCACGGCCCCAAACGATGTGTATAGGGTTCCAAGCCCACCAAATGGGCGACGCTTGGCATACCCGGCCACGGTGCCTAGTCTGTCCCAAGCCCACCTGTACCGGGTGCCACTTGGTAGACTACTAACACAACCTACAAACACGAGAAACTAGTTGCAACTCCTGGACAGAGATCGAGTTGATTAATAATTCGAGAGGGGTCGAGTTACCGGAACCCAATGTGTGGTAGTAACTATTCATGGATCACAAACATAGAACTCAGTTCCTGAGGACGGCTGCAATGACACAACCCACCATGTACTCCTACATGGCCTCTCGCCGCTACCTTTAGCAAATCATGTTCACACACTTAGCTCTCAACAGTAGGACATGTTCACAACTTTCCAATTCATCCCCGGTGAATCAGACCTGACAAAACTCTAAGCAATAGCAGGCATGACAGCACAAGCATGAATGAGTAGGCACATCAAGGCTCAAACAACTCCTACTCATGCTAGTGGGTTTCATCTATTTACTGTGGCAATGACAGGTCATGCAGAGGATAAAGGGGTTCAAATACCGCAGCATGTAACAGTTGAATCGCTGTTGTCCTAAGGCGGTAAAAGAGAGCAGGAGCAGAGAGTGGGATTGTATCGGAATGAACAAGGGGGTTTTGCTTGCCTGGCACTTATGAAGATAGTATAGCTCTTCATCGGTGTCATCGATCTCATCGTTGGAACATACGTTTACCGAGGGGGAGCAACACCGGTAGACAGAGAAAGAACACAATTAATGCAATGCACATTCACATGAATGATATTTCATGTTAAGGTACTGAATTCACCTAATGCAATATCTAGCCAAGTTTATTGAAGTGGAATTCAAACAAGGTTAAACTCCAACTCCAAATGCTAGTTCATAAATTGCCCTAATCATGATTTATCCTATTCAGTGAGGTTAACTTGTTCAAACATGCATGGAAGTTTATACTATTTTCTGGAATTTCCTGAATAAGAATAAATCCAGAAAATGAGTTACTGCGTCAGCATGACGTCAGTGTGACGTCATCAAGTCAATAGGCGCGGTCCAGATCAAACCTGACCTATGGGACCCGTAGGTCAGTGACAGAGTGCTAGCTAAAGTCACAGACAGGTGGGGTCGGGTCAACGACCACATCAGCATAGTCAAAACTGATATGTGGGCCCACTAGAGTTAGATTAAACTTAATCTTATTTAGTTAGCCAGTTTGTTAGGTGGTGGGGCCTGGCAGTCTGTTTCACTGGAGGTTAATTAGTGGCGCGATTAGCCTCTAATAAAGGCCACGTCGACAGTCGCCGGAGCCTTGCCGGCGGCGACCAAAACGACGGCGGTTCGACTCGGATTTGAGCTACGGGTGGTGGTTTGGTGAGCTAAGGGCACCGGGGAGTAGCTCTTGCTCGTCCGCATCCAAAGGACCGGACGGGAGGCCGCGGGGTGGCCGGGAGCAGTGTCGGCGGCGAGCAAGGCAGCGGCCGAAGTTCGGCGTCGGTGAGGACGACGCTGTGGTGCACGGGAGAAGGAGCTGGTGCGTGCGTTCGGCTCCTGAGAGCACGGTTAGCAGGCGGGTGCTACTAGGGCAAGCGGAGGAGCTCGGGTGTGCGGGGCTCTCTGGCCATGGCGATGGCCGGAGCTCGGTTTCGCGGGGCGGCGGCTAACGGACGATAACGGAGGGGGTGAGCAAGGGGGAGGAGCAGGAGCTCACAGCGGAATCGAGGGGGCGGTCAGCAGGCTCGGGGACGCTCTGGAGGCGGCGAATCGTGCGACGGCGGTGCTCGGTGGCCGAGGAGGGGAACGGCGGAGCTGGCGACGTCCAGGGGCTTCCGGCGCCTTACATCTTGGTGAGGAGGAAGAGGAGGTCGGGGCGGAGCACGGGGACACGTCGGAGAGGCACAGGGAAGGCTGTGGTCGCGGCAACGGCAAGCGGTGGCATCGGCTGCGCTCGGGAAGAGAGCAGAGAGGGGAGGGGAGAGAGCTGCGAGGAGGGAGGAGGTGCAGAGGGTCGGGGGGTGCGTGGCGCCCTTGGGTGAGTCCAGCGGCGAGCAGGCAAGCAGGAGGTGGTCGGCGCGTGCGCGCGCACATCAAGCACGCGCTCGTCCTCATGGCAAAGGAGGAAGATGACAGGAGAGGAGGCGGTGGTGGGCTGGGCCAGCTGGGGTTGGGCCAGGTGGGCTTCCAGGTGAGCGCCAGGTACTTCCTCTCTCTCCTTTATTTCTGTTTTCTATTTTCTGCTTCTGTTTTGAATTTGGTTTGCTAACCAAATTATTTTTTGCAGCTTCTAGACACAAATTTGGATGCAAATTGGTTTATCCAAGAGCTCCACAAAAGTCTCAGAATTATTGGAGCAATAAAAATATTTATAGGATTTATTTGCCCCAACTCAAATACTTTAGTGATTTAATTCAAAGTCCCAAATAATTCCCTAAAAATGTTCAATATTTTGGTTTGGATCAAAACCCTTGCCAAAGTTATCAAACATTGATGAAGGCATTTTTGGGTTTATTGAAAATATTTTTAACTTGAACCTAGAGGAGTTCCATTTGGTGCTAGGGTTTGGACATCCCCCATTTCAAATTCATTTGAATTTACACATGATGCATGCATGATTATGCAACTGTTTACAACCAACTTCTAGGGCTGTGACAACTCACCCCCACTAAACAAGAATCTCGTCCCGAGATTCAAGACGTGAGGTAAGAAGACAGAGGGAACACAAAGCTGATACAACCTTCATGTCCCAGATTGCACTTCATAAGAACGTTGATTGCTTGCATCATGTTGATATTGACATCCTTGCTTTCGAGAACTTCATCCAGCGCGACGACCAAGAGAACGGAAAACCCTACAAGAATTGATTTTCTCAAGATCGAGCAACTCATGATCAACTCACGAAATGAGACGTTGAACATCTCTTGAGGTGAGGGGCAAAACACACCTTAAAAAGGACGGAAGAAACAATTGACGAGGGTTTCAAAGTAGCGAGGAAATATTTCCATGATTCCATAACGGGGCACCTCAGGAAAGGTGACTCGTAGAATTATTCCCTTAAGTGTCAAAAAGAATTACTTTTGATACAGACATCATTTATACTCTCTGAACCAACCTAAGGCAATTCACAAATGATCGTTTGAAGGAGTTCGAAGGAATGGCATACTCGGGCTAGAATGGATGATGTGGACTACCTTGTTGAAGACAACACAATGGATGATTTTTGCCTATCATCGGAAATGGATGGGACCCATGGTAAGCCCACTTTCGAAGATGATCTTGGACAGCAACTGCTGAGAAGAGCAGCCCATGGAATTTTGCTGTGTGGTAGTGTAAGTCGGGAACAAAATGCAAATGTCGGAATGTTCCAACCATCATATCTGCCTGAGATTCAGATCTGGTTGGTGTCAGGACATTCCAGACTCTTCAAGTCTAGAAAGAAAAATGAAAGTTTGCAACACAAATCGACGAGATGACATTGCGAGATTCTCAGGGAGTTAACTATGATAGCAAGATCCAAAATATGAGCTGGTTCTGCTACATACATGTGAACATGATGTCCAAGACAAGCATGATCACATAGTAGTCTTACAATAAAACACTACCGAGTTCTGGTAAGGAACCATCATCGAGAATATCGAAGTCCTAACATAAGTCATGATTCTTAAGAAGGAACTTCTTCTCCTTGACAAATCAGTCAGTGGCTTGGTGTGCTAGGAAACACATATATAATGGAGGCGGCCAACCTATCAAACCATAGAGTACTTCGCACGTGCATGACTAACTTGGGATAATTCCAAAGGAAGCAAAACACAAGCTTTCTCAAATTCACGGCGGCAACTTGCTTCAAATGCACATGAACTAGAGGAAGCCACTTCTTTCATCCAAACATATACTTCATGAACGGGGCATGAAGAAAATGCTTACACAAGTTTCCAACACTAGCTGGATGTTCAACACAAATCATGGAGGAGACAAAATGCTGTTGTTGGGCTCAACAACAACTCATCGGAATTTCCATATCACTGGACTTCCACCATTACGTGAACAATGTGTTAGTATTGGTCAGACCAAAAGATGTAATGGTGTATGCTCGAGGGATCAACCACGAGTAAGACAACATTATGAACATCATTGGTACTGATTTGATTTGATGATAGCCCACACTCAAATCAAAGGATTGATAAGACAATAGGTCCAACAACTGATCACAGGGACCAATCGATGAAGATATCATCTTTCTTCAACACACACTACACAACAATATCCCATTGGAACGAACTAAGTTAGGCAAGCTTTTATCTTCCAACTCTCCAAGTTGTTGTTCAGCTTAACCAACTAGCTCAGGGTATTCAACACAGATTCTTGGAGAGTGGGTGGTTTAGAAGAAAACCAACATGATCACGAGCTCAACATAATAGTCAGGAAACAACCCGATAATACTTCTGAGAAGATATTTGGAAAATCACGAACCACCGTTATGTTATTAAGCTTGAGAACAATCTTGCTTTTCAGGGCAAGACGATATGATCAAGGGGCGAGGGATTGTCACAATCCTAACTCCTTGGTCGATGAGTGCACCAGGAAATGGACTAGGTAGCACAATCAGTCTTAGAATGAGGATTCAATAACCAACACGCTAAGAACGAAATTATTGTCCTTTAACTACCAAGCAACAAGGTTGCTAGGAGTATTGATTTCACACATCATAGTTCACCTGTAGGCATTCCGGCTGCAACAACACGGGAGTCGAGAAATGAATAATGAGGGCGAGAAGTATCACTGTATCAAGAGTTCATAAGAGGTGGTGCAATTCTCATGACAATCTTGACATAAAGAGGGCAACACTCCAGGGTAGGACAGAACAAAAGCTGGATTGGCATTTTGATCTGCGAAGTACAACTACTTTGATCCAATCCTGAAAATGGATGAGATACTGGAGTTTGATTCTCTTGGTCATTCCGGGATAGAATGGCTTGACGGACCACAAGAGTAATGGCATCGATGATCGAATGCACACATACCCTTGACTATCAATTGATAGACGAAGTCTGAAGACAACTAAAGAGGGACAACCCAAAAGAACATATGATTTTCTAAGTTGTGGGTGCATAGATTAGTATGTCGAACCAAGTTCAACATTTCTTCCGGAAAACCCATGCGGGAAGGTAGGACTGGCGGATTCAAAACATAGGATAGGAAACTCACTGAGAGCACTCTTGTTGTGATCTTTCGGTTCAAGAGAACTTCTGCCAAAATGGTTCATGGTATTTGGAAGAAGGAAATACCACAGACCTCGAGGACTATCGCAAAGTTACTAATATCCTAAAGGTACGAGCAACACTATCAACACGAGGTAAGTAGAGTGAATCTTGGGTCAAGAACCCAGGAATAGAATGCCTACTAACTAAATAACATCACGGGATGCTTTCGAGAATGGTGGCCAGAATTATCACACTAGGGATATAAAGCATTGCTAGATTAGTGGGTGGTTCTCTAGGATGCCTAGGGTCATAATACTAGCTCCAACATATATGTCAAGGCAATGCAGTACCTTAACTGACCGTTTAGTGTGCTTAATCTGACCCAAAAGGACATCGGAAATGGGAAGAAGGGATTTGCAAATGCATCATACTATTTAGAAACCTGGGATGACTCGGACAGCATAACGGTTGTAAATGCTCAAAAAGATTTGAGACATCATGCAAAATGGTGGCATAACCACTCAACAACATCATATCAAGGTTCTGAGGCCAGCTATGAACATACGGAAGTAATAGAAACTGAACTGGGGCTTAAATCTAACAATCTTGCAAGTCTACAGATTAGTAACACGTGATCCTGATAGAAGGAAGAGAGAGCTTAGTTCCTTAACCCCGCAGAAAAGATAAGATGACTCGGATCAGAAGGGCATAAGGTATAAGGAGTAAAAAGAGCCTTACGTTCCCTTCCACAATCAATTCCCTTATATAACTAAAGCATTTCTAGACTCAACTTTGACCAATTTGGCTTGGTAATCCTATAGGCAGTCAGGCTCTGATACCAAAGCTGTCAGGACCCCGATTCTAAGTCACACCGATCTAGCCTGTAACACCTCATATCACTTTGCGGCCTCACGCACGGTATTCCCACGGGTGTCGCCTTACCATGGCCCGGGACCGTTTATGCCTTTTGGCTCACGTATATGATAGTGTCGCTAGCATCCATATGACGAGAGAACCGGGCCGACATGACTAGTCGTGAACCCAAAGTGGCACTAACTTACGGGGACAGTATACATGAATCAACATCGAGCATGTCGGTCGCCAGCGTGCGAATCCGGGCTGTAGCATTGGGCTAATAGGACTTCGGGAACCCGGGCTGTAGCAGCCTAGGTAGGACTCCGGATGTCACCGTGGCGCTTCCCGAAGGGACAGAACACAGAACGAAGTGAATCACATGCCGCCGATCAAGTGTTCGGAGCAGTAGTCTGGGCTAGCAGGACTCCGTGAACCGGGCTGTAGCGGACTACTATGGCTCATGGAAGCACAAGAATACATTTCCCCATAATAGAGGCTACCAAGGATAAACAACTAGGTTGTCGGATCCCACACATACCAAGCATTTCAATCATACACACAATATGCTTGATATGTGTAAATACAATATGGCATCACAACATAACTCTACGACTCAAGTATTTATTCATTAGGCTCCGAGGAGCGAGATATTACACACATGGGTCTCATGACCCAACATATAGAGCATAGAAGCAACAAGCACATGCGGAAGCTTAACATGTCTGAGTATAGACATCTACAAATGAGAAAGGCTGAGAAGCCTGACTATCTACCAGATCTTGCCGAGGGCACAAGATCGTAGCTGAGGTAACAAGCTAAACGTTGAAGTCCACGCGGAACTACTAGCGAGGCGGAAGTCTCTCTGCAAAAACATAAATTAAGCAAACGTGAGTACAAATGTACCCAGCAAGACTTACATCAGAACTATCTACATATGCATCAGTATCAACAAAGGGGGTGGTGGAGTTTGACTGCAGCAAGCCAGCTTTGACTCGGTGGCTATCCCGCACTCACGATCGCAAGTAACTCTTTTGAGGTGGCGCACAGGAGTCCACATATTCACCATATCAATACACTTCTATGGATCCGCTCCCGTCTCCCTACGGGAACGCCATCCATAGCACTCACGCTTATCTTGCGCATTTTAGATTATCCACTTTCACTTGTCTATGAACTGTACAGGCAACCCAGAAGTCCTTTACCGCGGACACGGCTATTCGAATAGATGATGTTAACCCTGCAGGGGTGTACTTCTTCACACACGCTTTCGCACTTACCACCATGTACACGTCATGTATCTCGGCAACCTTCAAGCGGAAGCCTGGCGAGGGAGTCGGCCACGACCTGACTAACCACACAAGTCTCTAGTCCAGGTTTATCGCCTATTAAGGTTCCATCCGCAAGGAGATCCGGCCGGGGTGCCGCTCACGGCCCCAAATGATGTGTACAGGGTTCCGAGCCCACCAAACGGGCGACGCTTGGCATACCCGGCCACGGTGCCTAGTATGTCCCAAGCCCACCTGTACCGGGTGCCACTTGGTAGACTACTAACACAACCTACAAACACCAGAAACTAGTTGCAACTCCTGGACAGAGATCGAGTTGATTAATAATTCAAGAGGGGTCGAGTTACCGGAACCCAATGTGCGGTAGTAACTGTTCATGGATCACAAACATAGAACTCAGTTCCTGAGGACGGCTGCAATGACACAACCCACCATGTACTCCTACATGGCCTCTCGCCGCTACCTTTAGCAAATGGTGTTCACACACTTAGCTCTCAGCAGTAGGACATGTTCACAACTTTCCAATTCATCCCCGGTGAATCAGACCTGACAAAACTCTAAGCAATAGCAGGCATGACAACACAAGCATGAATGAGTAGGCACATCAAGGCTCAAACAACTCCTACTCATGCTAGTGGGTTTCATCTATTCTTGTGGCAATGACAGTCATGCAGAGGATAAAGGGGTTCAAATACCGCAGCATGTAACAGTTGAATCGCTGTTGTCCTAAGGCGGTAAAAGAGAGCAGGAGCGAGAGAGTGGGATTGTATCGGAATGAACAAGGGGGTTTTGCTTGCCTGGCACTTCTGAAGATAGTATAGCTCTTCATCGGTGTCATCGATCTCATCGTCGGAACATACGTTTACCGAGGGGGAGCAACACCGGCAGACAGAGAAAGAACACAATCAATGCAATGCACATTCACATGAATGACATGTCATGTTAAGGTACTGAATTCACCTAATGCAATATCTAGCCAAGTTAATTGAAGTGGAATTCAATCAAGGTTAAACTCCAACTCCAAATGCTAGTTCATAAATTGCCCTAATCATGATTTATCCTATTCAGTGAGGTTAACTTGTTCAAACATGCACGGAAGTGCCATAAGCAGATTCTTCATATTTTCGTGATGATTTTTCATATATAAATTATTTCATTCTGAGCTACGGTTGATTTTATATGATTTTTAGAAGTTTATACTATTTTCTGGAATTTCCTGAATAAGAATAAATCTAGAAAATGAGTTACTGCATCAGCATGACGTCAGTGTGACGTCATCAAGTCAATAGGCGCGGTCCAGGTCAAACCTGACCTGTGGGACCCGTAGGTCAATGACAGAGTGCTGGCTAGAGTCACAGACAGGTGGGGTCGGGTCAACGGCCACATCAGCATAGTCAAAACTGATATGTGGGCCCACTAGAGTTAGATTAAGCTTAATCTTATTTATTTAGCCAGTTAGTTAGGCCGTGGGGCCTGGCTGTCTGTTTCACTGGAGGTTAATTAGTGGCGCGATTAGCCGCTAATGACGGCCACGTCGGCAGTCGCCGGAGCCTTGCCGGCGGCGACCAAAACGACGGCGGCTCGACTCGGATTTGAGCTACGGGTGGTGGTTTGGTGAGCTAAGGGCACCGGGGAGTAGCTCTTGCTCGTCCGCATCCAAAGGACCGGACGGGAGGTCGCGGGGTGGCCGGGAGAAGTGTCGGTGGCGAGCAAGGCAGCGGCCGGAGTTTGGCGTCGGTGAGGACGACGCTGCGGTGCACGGGAGAAGGAGTTGGTGCGTGCGTTCGACTCCAGAGAGCACGGTTAGCAGGCGGGTGCTACTAGGGCAAGCGGAGGAGCTCGGGAGTGCGGGGCTCGCTGGCCATGGCGATGGCCGTAGCTCGGTTTCGCGGGGCGGTGGCTAATGGACAAGAACGGAGGGGGTGAGCAAGGAGGGAGGAGCAGGAGCTCACAGCGGGTTCGAGGGGGCGGTCAACAGGCTCGGGGACGCTCTGGAGGCGGCAAATAGACGGCGGTCCTCGGTGGCCGAGGAGGGGAACGGCGGAGCTGGCGACGTCCAGGGGCTTCTGGCGCCTTACATCTTGGTGAGGAGGAAGAGGAGGTCGGGGCGGAGCACGGGGACACGTCGGAGAGGCACGGGGAAGGCTGTGGTCGCGGCAACGGCGAGCTGTGGCGTCGGCTGCGCTCGGG
Organism: Aegilops longissima; assembly: GCA_021605205.1. Lineage (NCBI taxonomy): Eukaryota > Viridiplantae > Streptophyta > Magnoliopsida > Poales > Poaceae > Aegilops > Aegilops longissima. The sequence continues at coordinate 325,162,498 of CM038677.1, forward strand.
AAGAGAGCAGAGAGGGGAGGGGAGAGAGCTGCGAGGAGGGAGGAGGTGTAGAGGGTAGGGGGGTGCGTGGCGCCCTCGGGTGAGTCCAGTGGCGGCAGCAAGCGAGGAGGTGGCAGCGTGCGCTGCACAAGATCAGCACGCGCTCGTCCTCCTGGCAAAGGAGGAAGACGACAAGAGCGGAGGCGGTGGTGGGCTGGGCCAGCTGGGGTTGGGCCAGGTGGGCTTCCAGGTGAGCGCCAGGTACTTTCTCTCTCTCCATTATTTCTGTTTTCTATTTTCTGCTTCTGTTTTGAATTTGGTTTGCTAACCAAATTATTTTTGCAGCTTCTAGACACAAATTTGGATGCAAATTGGTTTATCCAAGAGCTCCACAAAAGTCTCAGAATTATTGGAGCAATAAAAATATTTATAGGATTTATTTGCCCCAACTCAAATACATTAGTGATTTAATTCAAAGTCCCAAATAATTCCCTAAAAATGTTCAATATTTTGGTTTGGATCAAAACCCTTGCCGAAGTTATCAAACATTGATGAAGGCATTTTTGGGTTTATTGAAAATATTTTTAACTTGAACCTAGTGGAGTTCCATTTGGTGCTAGGGTTTGGACATCCCCCATTTCAAATTCATTTGAATTTACACATGATGCATGCATGATTATGCAACTATTTACAACCAACTTCTAGGGTTGTGACATAAGCAAGACAAATGTATCCAATTTAGACAGCATCATATTCTCATGAACATTAGAATCGTTACCAAGAATAGAAAGTACTTGATAATTTAATTGTCGTGCGTGAGCTCTAGTAATTGGTTTGGTATGTATAGCAGTAGGGGTTGTGGGTGTAACAATGGTATTGATATCCTCATCATCCTCCCATTCTTGAAATGAAGTTGTCCTCGACGGAAGCTCATCTTCCTCACCCAAATAAGGCTTCAAGTCTGCAGGCAGCTCAAGTTTATATGCATTATCATTTATTTTCTCTAAAACTTAAAAGGACCATTAGCACGTGGCAATAGCTTTGATTTGCGCAAATCGGGAAATCTATCCTTACACAAATGTAAACAAACAAGATTTCCTGGTGCAAACACAACATGTTTTCTACCCTTATCTCCAGCAAGTTTAAATTTAGCATTCATACGCTCAATGTTCTCCTTAGTTAACTCATGAATTTTTAAGATCAATTCAACACGCTCAATGTGTCTCAAAACGCCCCCTAGGACCTAGAAATAGGATAGGGAAAATATTTTCACATGCTAACATTTTGGCCTAAAAAATATCCCAGGGGTCTCCAGACTCTTTTTTTCGAAACCTACTCAGGCAAGGAAACACGAATCTAAAACTAGATGGATCTCGAAAGCAAACCGAATATGGGATGGACTCGGATTGGTGATGGACAGGCGGTGGTATATGTGGACTTGGATTGGTGTCATGGTATATATGGACTCAGATTGGTGGTGGATATGCGGTGGTAGGATATGGCAGCGGTGATGAAGAAGGTGCGGCAGCGGCGTGACAAACTGTGACAGAACTCGAAACTCTAAAGGACTAGACGCTAGGACTAGTAACTCGGCACGACGATGCAACCGCATATTCAACAAAGCAAAACCCTAAAAATATTTTGCAAAGGCTCAAACTAGGTCGGATATGATGAACTAACCCTAATTTTTTTGGCTTTTTCATGGACTGTAGGTATGAAGAACAGACTCGATCTAAATTATGAAAAACTAGAAAATCTTACCGAGTAACCTAGAAATCTGATACCACTTCATAGAGGCAAAGGTGTCCTGTCGGGGATATACCCCGTGGTGTAACCCGGCCTGATGTATCACCCGTCCGGAACTTGGCCACTCACTAGTGACCCGGCTAAAGCTTGGCAACTCACTAGTGACTCGGTTGAAGCTTGGTGACTCACTGGTGACCCGGTCGAGCCTGGCGACTCACAAGTAACCCCAACGGCGGGTTAGAAGAATGATAAGGCCCAAGGCCCAGAAGGCGACTCGGGAGAAGGCCAGCTCAAGGCACGGATCCGGTTGGCCGGCTTGAGAGGAAAGGCGTTACGAATATTTCCCTTAGATGGGAAGCAAGACTAGGATTCCACTTGTAATAGAGTAGTCCTAATCCTACTAGGACTAGTCATGTAAGCCACCCCTCCAACTTATATAAGGAGGGGCAGAGCACCCCAAGAGGGACAAGTTTAAACAAACAATTCTTAGGCAAGATCAAAGTAGATGCCCTCGAGATAGAGTGATGAGGACATCAATACCATTGTTACACCCACAGCCCCTACTGTTACATATACTGGACCAATTACTAGAGCTCGCGCACGCCAATTAAATTACCAGGTACTTTCGTTTGTTGGTAATGTTTCTAATGTTCATGAGAATATGATGCTGCCTAAATTGGATACATTTGTTTTGCTTACAAATGAAGGGCCTAGCTTGGAGAGGGATGAACATTGGAGCAAGGGGATCAAGAACGAAGTACAAGTAATGATTTTAGGACTTTGAAGCCACCATAAGGAGCGCATGAAGCCTTGGACAAAATATACAAGATGCCACTTCATAAATTTCGTCCACAGGCTATTCTAGGTGCTGCGTCACCTTATTATTGGGCCAGGCCCATGTAATTTTGAAATACATAAGTATAGGCTATTTTTAGAGTCCGTATGTGTGGGGCAACAAGAGATAGGGTTGGTTTCGGACCCCTTCCCCAAGGGCGACGAAATCCCCCCCCCCCTCTTCCTCCATATATACATCCCTTAGGGCACCGTTTAGACTTTGGGTTTTTGTTAGATCAAAAGTTCGCCATAGCTGCAACTTCGAGTACTTCCTTTGTGTTCAACGACCAGACAAAGGCGTCATAGAACCCCACCTTCATTAATAAAGCTTTCCTCTTATATTCGCAATATCCAGATTGCAATCTCAGTTTCTTGCTTGTTCTTTATGCACACGTGAAATGACCCTCGTGGTCAGGTTGATCATGCTCCGGCGTGGTCAATAACCTCTCGGAGTTGGTTTAGCGATTGCTAAGGCGCGACATCCTCGCACGTTCGTAGTCGGATCGTGAAAGTCTACTCCTCCGAAACGATAATGACCATCTCATCGAAAGACGGGACACCTTTGCCTCTATCAAGTGGTATCAGATTTCCAGGTTGCTCGGTGAGATTTTACAGTTTTTCATAGTTTAGATCAAGTATGTTCTTCATACCTATAGTCCACAAAAAAAGTCAAAAAAATTAGGGTTAGTTCATCCTATCCGAACCAATCTGAGCCTTTGCATAATCTTTTCTATATTTGCTTTGTTGAATTTGCGGTTGCATCGTCGTGTCAAGTTGCTGGTCTTAGGGTCTGGTTTCCCTTAGAGTTTCGAGTTCTGCTCACAGGTTGTCACGCCGCCGTCGCACCATCGTTATCGTTCCTACCATATACCACCACCACCAACATATTCCTTACCGCTGCCATATAGATCGGCCTGTCCACCACCAATCCGAGTCCACATATACATCTGCTTGTCCACCACCAATCCGAGTCCACATATACATCTGCTTGTCCATCACCAATCCGAGTTCTTGTCATATTAGGTTTGTTTTCGAGATCCATGTAGTTTTCATTTTGTGTTTCCTTGCCTGAGTAGGTCTTGGGAAAAAAAATCGGCGACCCCCGGGCAGTTTTTAGGCCAAATTTTCAGCGACCAAAAGTATTTTTCCCTATCCTATTTTTAGGTCTCATGGAGTGTTTTGAGACACTCTCAATCATAGTGATTTTTTGTCGCACTTTTTCATCATCGCTGCCCTGATTTCCGAAAAATAAATTGTCAACAAAATTCGTGCCCATCCTGGCAGTTTGACCTGGGAAGAGTTTTGAGACACTCACCATTATAGTGATTTTTCACAAAATAAAAAGAGCGAAAAAATTTCCAGAGTGTGCTTTTCCCTTGTTTACGTGCAACGCCATGATTTTGTTAGTGTTCTAGGCTCGCGTCTCAAGCATGGTCTAGCCTAGGACCAGCACAGTACCGTCATTGAGCGTTTATTCAACTTTGCATATCTGAATTGATTATTGCTGACCCTTTTTGCTACCATATTATAAGCCTTCCCAGCTCCACATACATCTACGTCATGCGTTTGACTCTCCTTGGTAATCGCTCTATCCAAGCTTTGAGAGTTTTGACTACAATGGTTGCCGTTCACCACCTGCTGCTGGGTAAGAACAGGTAAGAATTTGAGATTTTCTTGACGGATTTGTGACACCCCACCACCGCCATTTTCTAGTAGTCTGTAGGATCATATTCTTGTTTGTTTCTATTGCTGCTAACCATGCCAGGATCACAAGCCAACGAGATTGATTGGGCGAACTTAACAAACAAGGAGCTTTATGATAAGTTTCAGCAAATGATGACTGAACAGGTGCAAGATGTGCTGAACAATTTTGAAGAGGCCATGGAGAAGATCACTGGCCTTGAGAAGACGTTCGAAACAAAGCTCGATAATAGATTTAATGAACTGCTTGCGCGTCTTCCACCACCGGCTGCACCTGCCGCACCTCTGCAACAACAACAACTACTACTACCTCCACGTCGCGAAACAGCCCTCCGCTGAGCAAGCCGTGTGCTTCTTCAGCCTGGCCAAACTGTTGGTGCTGTTGTTGATACTTCTGTGGCTCCTACTGCTGATGCGGAGGATGATTATGCGGGAGATTACGAGGATGAGGTTGATCAAAATCAGAACTACGTGTAACCACCAGCACCACAACCACCAGGTCGTCCACATGCAAATAATCACAATGGCAGGGCTCTCCCTCAGGTACGAGATCATGACCATCTTCCTAAACTGAAATTGAATATTCCACCATTTGAGGGTAGATATATTCCTGATATATATCTTACCTGGGAGTTAGAAACTGAACAACGATTTATATGTTTACAATATCCTGAGGAGAGACGTGTTCCTGCTGCTGTTTGTGCTTTCACTAGCTTTGCATGTGTTTGGTGGTCTGAACATTCTAGATTATATCCTATTCCAGCTACTTGGGCTGCTTTGAAAACTTCTATGCATACTCATTGGGTTCCACCAAATTATCAACGTGAATTAATTCAAAAATTGCAGCGTTTAAGACAAGGAAATTTTTTTGTAGAAGAATATTATCAGGAATTACAAACTGGCATGATTAGATGTGGTATTGTTGAGGAGAATGAAGCTATGCTTGCGCGTTTTATGGGTGGATTAAATAGAGAGATTCAGACCATTCTAGAGTATAAGGAGTATAATAATATCACTCGTTTATTCCATCTTGCTTGTAAAGCTGAACGTGAAGTGCAGGATCGACAGGCATTGGCGCGAACTAACTTTTCTGCAGGTCGATCTTCATCATGGACACCACGTGCATCCTCTACTTCCACTGCACCAGCACCTCCATTAGGTGCCACCTCCAGTTGTGATACAAGAAAGCAGCCACAACCACCTCTATCTGCCAAGAGCACACCTGCCGGGGCTGCGCAGAGCTCTTCTTCTTCCATGGCATCAACAGGGCACACAAGTGATATTATTTGTCGTCATTGTAAGGGAAGAGGACATTTTGCAAGAGAATGCAAATCTCAGCGTGTGATGATTTCTCACGAGGATGGTGGGTATGAGTCCGCCAAAGGACTATGATGAGGAGACTCGGCTCTTATTACACATGAAGAACACGGTGGAGATGATTCGATCATGAGGCGCAATACATGCTCTGTGAAGATCTTGATGAGTATGAATGTTTAGTTTCTCAATGTGTTTTGAGTGTGCAGGTTACACAAGCTGAGCAAAATCAGAGGTATAATTTGTTCCATACAAAGGGAGTTGTGAAGGAACGTTATGTTCCCGTCATCATAGATGGAGGGAGCTGCAACAACTTGGCTAGCATGGAGATGGTGGAGAAGCTATCTCTCACCACAAGACCACATCCACATCCTTACTACATCCAATGGTTCAACAACAGCGGCAAGGTTAAGGTAACACGTACTGTTCGTGGGCATTTTAGTATCTCTACATATGTTGATTATCTTGATTGTGATGTGGTACCTATGCAAGCATGTTCCGTATTACTTGGTAGACCATGGCAATTTGATAAAAATTATGTACACCATGGTAGAAACAATCAGTATACTCTTGTTCATAAGGACAAAACATTACTTTAATTCCTATGAGTCATGATTCCATTTTGAAAGATGATATTAATAGAGCTAATAAAGCAAAACAAGAGCAAAATAAGAGTGAAAATCAGATTGTGGCAAAAGAATTTGAGCAACAAATGAAGCCTAATAATAAACCATCTAGTGTTGCTTCTGAAATTAAATTGAAAAGTGCATGTTTACTTGCCACCAAATCTGATATTGATGATCTAGATTTTAGCAAATCTGTTTGCTATGCTTTTGTGTGCAAAGATGCATTACTTTCATTCGAGGACGTGCCTTCCTCTTTGCTTCCTGTTGTCACTAACATTTTGCAGGAGTTCACTGACGTCTTTTCACAAGACGTGCCACCGGGATTACCACCTATTCGAGGGATTGAGCATCAAATTGACTTAATTCCCGGTGCATCATTACCCAACCGTGCACCATACCGTACCAACCCAGAGGAGACGAAGGAGATTATGCATCAAGTACAAGAGCTGCGCTACAAAGGTTATATACGCGAATCCCTTAGTCCTTGTGTTGTTCCTATCATTTTATTCCCAAAAAAGGATGGTATGTCGCGTATGTGCGTTGATTGTAGAGGCATTAATAATATTACTATTCGTTATTGTCATCCTATTCCTAGGCTAGATGATATGCTTGATGAATTGAGTGGCTCTACAATATTCTCCAAACATGATTTGCGTAGTGGATACCATCAAATTCATATGAAATTGGGAGATGAATGGAAAACAACATTTAAAACTAAGTTTGGATTATATGAGTGGTTAGTCATGCCTTTTGGGTTAACTAATGCACCTAGTACTTTCATGAGATTAATGAACGAAGTTTTACGTGCTTTCGTTGGACGATTTGTGGTAGTTTACTTTGATGACATATTGATTTATAACAAATCTTTGGAGGAATATTTGGAACATTTACGTGCTGTTTTTATTGCTCTACGTGATGCACGTTTGTTTGGTAACCTTGGGAAGTGCACCTTTTGCACCGACCGAGTATCTTTTCTTGGCTATGTTGTTACTCCACAGGGGATTGAAGTTGATAAAGCCAAGTTTGAAGCTATTGAGAGTTGGCCGCAGCCCAAAACGGTCACACAAGTGAGGAGTTTCCTTGGCCTCGTTGGTTTCTATAAGTGTTTTGTGAGAGATTTCAGCTCCATTGTTGCACCTCTCAACGAGCTTACAAAGAAGGATGTGCCTTTTGTTTGGGGTACCGCACAGGAAGAAGCCTTCACGGTATTGAAAGATAAGTTGGCACATGCTCCTTTACTCCAACTTTCTGATTTTAATAAGACTTTTGAGCTTGAATGTGATGCTAGCACTACAAAAAAAGACACATCCGTGACATTTTGGGCCGAACGATTTTTTTTTCTGTCATACATATGACACTTCTATGACGATAATTGTGACAAAACCCAGTATCATCATAGATGTGGTAGTCTCCTACTTCTATGACAAAAAATCAGGACAGAAAATGGGCTTTTCGTCCTGGGCGGGCCGGAGACACAGCTGCATGACATTCTTTGGGCCATCCATGACGGAAAAAACCGTGGTAGAAGCAAGGGGGAGGAAAATTTCGGGGAATTGCCGGTTATGGTGGGAGGTTGGGGGTCGAGCGAGACGCGTTTCTCTCGTACACGTACGTGCGTGTGTGTGAGGCGTTGGCTCTAACAGAACCCGAGCGAGGCGTTGGGCTCTAATCAACCCGAAGCGGGCGTTGGGCTCTAATCGAACCCGGCGATTGCCTGCGAGGCTACGCGTTCATCGAACCCGGCGATCGATTGATGGCTGTTAATCGAACCCGATGGGCGATTCCTTTGCTGCTGCTGCTAATCAAGCCGATCGATTGGATGAGCAAAGTGGCGTTGCGAGGGGGGGTTGGATGAGCAATGGCGGTGGCGTTGCCTCTGGATGGACAGGACCCGTGGTGTGGAGGGCTGGATGAGCAGTGAGCGGTGGAGGGTGGCCGTGGAGGGTGGTTGAGCGGGACCCGTGGTGTGGAGGGCTGGGTGAATAGTAGATGGTGGAGGGCTGGATGGGCGGTGAGCGGTGGAGGGTGGTTGAGCGGTGGCTGGTGGAGTAAGCGCGTGGTGGAGGCTGGATGAACAGGAGCCCGTGGAGGCTGGAGGAGGTCGACGGTGGAGATGAACAGTATCCCGTGGAGTCCCGTTTTGTGGTACGCCACACCCCTCCCGATGAACAGGACCCCCGTTTCAACCGTAGCGCTCCAACACAAGTCCGTTTCGTCCGTATTGCGGTACCCCACACCCTTCCCGATCAACAGGACCACCGTTTCGACCGTAGGAGGTCCGTTTTGTCCGTTTTGCGGTACGCCACACCCCTCCCGATCAACAGGACCCCCGTTTCGACCGTAGGAGGTCCGTTTCCTCCGTTTTGCGGTACGCCACACCCCTCCCGATCAACAGGACACCGTTCCGAATGTAGGAGGTCCGTTTCCTCCGTTGTGCGGTACGCCAGGCCTCATTTCCATCGACTGTTCCGTCGAAGCCCTCCCGATGAACACAACCACACATTCCATTCCGACCCAGCTGGTTGGCTCCCCATGAACACGACGACGACGTTGTTTCTCCGTTCCGACCCATCCATGTACGTATGCGCGAGTAGGCGTTCGAGACCCTGCTCGTATGTACGTACGTGGCCGTATTTTCTTTCCTGCACCCTCGCCGTTGTACGTACGTGTACATGCTACATGCGCGCCTCTACTACGACACGTGCGCGCCTCTACTATGACACGTGCGCGCCTCTACATCGACCAGTATGTACGTACACGTCGACCAGAATGACAACGCTACGTACGCTTCGACCAGGTGGGTCCCGACTGTCAGGCACTTCCTTGCCTGCGAAGACGTTGCTGGTGGGTCCTAGCAATCAGGGGGGCGAATCGTTTTTTTGCCCGGACGCACTTCCTTGCATGCAAAGATGTAGCTGGTGGGTCCCAGCAATCAGGGGGCGAATCGTTTTTTTTTTTTTTGCCCGGACGCACTTCCTTGCGTGCGAAGATGTAGCTGGTGGGTCCCAGCAGTCAGGGGGAAACGTTTTTTTTGCAAAATACGGTGGCCCATCCGTGGATCCCGCCGTCGGTGGAGGAATAATTATTTTCACGTAATAAGGAGGCACTTCCTTGCTGCGGCCGTGGACCCAAATCGGCCTCTCCACGTCTGATCCACGTCCGATGGAAGCCGTTCCTTGACCACGTTGACCACGCCGCGCCAAGAGCACCAGGGCGGTGGACAACGGCGAGGCCTAGGAAGGGGACGACGTGGAGCCAGGGAAGACGCGACAGTGGATGCCCATGCGTGAGGAGTACGAGGTTTCATTGGTTCACTGTGGTGTGAGGCTGCCGTCGCCGCAGAATAACAGGGGGTGTGGGTGAGTAGAGGGATGGCCTGGCCAGCGGTGGGAGTAGTAGGGGGCGGTGACGCCTCCGCCGCATCGCAGGCGGCCACGGGAGGCAGGAGCACGAGGCACGACCGGCGCTGGTTTGGCCGGCTGGAGCAAGAAGACCAGAGGTTGAAGAAGCACTATGGCCGTTGGATGGACATCGTACGGTCATTGGAGCAAGAATCATGCATATTGACTAAGTTGACAAACCCCTCCGTCCCCGTCAACTTAGTAGGCCCACAAGTCAGCCTGCCACTATCTTTGGGTCCCAGCTAATGGGGGAGTATTCATTTTTTTGTGCGTAATAAGGAGGCACTTCCTTGCTGCGAAGATATAGCTGGTGGGTCCGAGCTGTCTGCGGGGTAACGTTTTTTAAGTGAAATCTGAGAGGCCCTTTTGGTGGGTCCCGATGTCGTGGAGGAATCATTATTTTGCGCGTAATAAGGAGGCATTTCCTTGCGTGCGGCAGTGGACCCAGCTGTCAGCCTCTCCACGTATAGTCCAATTCAGATGCATGTCGGTTGTTGACCACGTTGACCAGGCCGCGCCGAGAGCACCAGGGCGGTGGATGACGGCGAGGCCTAGGAAGGGGATGACGCGGAGGCAGGGAAGACTCGGCGCTTGTTTCCCACGCGAGGGGAGTACGACTATCTGAGGGTTTATGGTTCGTCTGCCGTCGCGGAGAATAACAGCAGTGTGGGTGAGTTGAGGGATGGCTAGGCCAGCGATGGGAGTACGGTGGGGCCGTGAGGGCTCTTGCGCAACACACAGCCGGCCTTGGGAGGAGGGAGCAGGCAGTCCCGCCGGCGCTTGTTTGAGCGGCTGGAGCAGGAAGAGCAGAGATTGAAGAAGCACGACGGCCGTTGGATGGACATTGTACGGTCACTGGAGCTAGAATCGTTCATGTTGACTAAGTTGACAAAGCCCTCCGTCCCCGTCAACTTAGTATGCCCACAAGTCAGCCTCCCACCATGGTGGGTCCCAGCTAGCAGGGGGTGTTCATTTTTCTATGCGTAATAAGGAGGCACTTCTGGTGGGTCCGAGCTCACACTGGGGGGAACATTTTTTTCACGAAATACTGTGGTCCATTCGGTGGGTCCCAGCAGTCAGGGGCAAACGTTTTTTTCGCGAAATATGGTGGCCCATCCGGTGGGTCCCAGCAGTCAGGGGGGAAACGTTTTTTCTGCGAAATACTGTTGGCATGTCCGGTGGGTCCCTGCTATTAGGTGGAGGAATAATTATTTTGCGCGTAATAAGGAGGCACTTCCTTGCGGCTGCCGTGGACCCAGCTGTCAGCCTCTCTATGTACAGTACTCTTTCGATGGAAGTCAGTCGTTAACCACATTGACCACGCCATGTCGAGAGCACCACGGCGGTGGACGATGGCGAGGCCTAGTAAGGGGACGACGCGGAGCCGGAGAAGACGCGGCAGTGGATGCCCACGCGGAGAGGAGCACAAGGGTTCACTCATTCGGCTGCGGTGTGAGGCTGTCGTCGCCGCAGAATAACAGGGGGAGTGGGTGAGTGGAGGGATGGCCTGGCCAGCGGTGGGAGTAGTATGGGGACGGTGAGGCCTCCGCGGCAGCACAGCCGGCCACGGGAGGCAGGAGCATGCGGCATGACCGGCGCTGCTTTGGGCGGCTGGGGCAAGAAGTCCAGAGGTTGAAGAAGCACTACGGCCGTTGGATGGACATCATTGACCACGCCGCGCCAAGAGCACCAGGGCGGTGGACGACGGCAAGGCCTACGAAGGGAACGACACGGAGCCGGGGAATACACGGCAGTGGCTGCCCACGCGGTGGAGAGTACGAGGGTTGACTGGTTCGGCTGCCGTCGCCGGAAAATAATAGGAGGTGTGGGTGAGTAGAGGGATAGACAGGCCAGGGATGCGAGTATAATTTGGGCCGTGAGGCCTGCCCGGCAGCACTGACGGCCACGGGAGGCGGGAGCAGGCGGTTCCGACGGCGCTGGTTTGGGCGGCTGGGACAGGAAGATCAGAGACTGAAGAAGCACGATTGTCGTTAGATTGACATCTAACGGTCTGACGCTGGTAGAGTTGATTGTTTACTAAGTTTCTTTTTTGCGAAACCTTGTGTACGCATGAACTTGGTAGGCCCACAAGTCAGCCTCCAAATCTGTGGCACACAACATAAAGCCCATTTGCTATTTTTTTATAATTTGCAGCCCGTTTGCTAATTCTTAAGTAATTTATTACAGCCCATTTTCTGCCCAGGACCATGGTCAAAAAGTTCAACCTTATTTTGCATATTTCGGTGGAGTCCGAACTGTTGTAATCCCGAAATGATAAACATTTTTTTAAGAACTTATTGATTTGCCAAAAAAATCGTTTTGTTTTTGTGAGAAAATAAGACGTGGGACAATTGAGTTGGTTTAAGGGAATACCAGTGGTAAAAAAATCAGCGCTGGGTGGGAAAAAACAACAAAAATAAGGATGTAAATATGAAAAGGGAATTTCATGTGCTTTCAATATAATGATACGTGTATATGAACTAGTAAAACTATAGGTAGAGATTAGAAAACGGATGTAGGACATGCGTTTCAAGAGGAAAATAGAACTGGGCTGTGTGTTTGATTCAGTAAAAAAAACTGCCTGCGGATGTTGTAAGATAAAATATAACTAACGCTGGCGGGCCAGATGCCAGTATATACCTGCTGGATCTTTGTGCCCCGTTGTCATCATGGGTTGGGCCTGTTAAAAACAAAACCAACCCTGGGCAGTCCGCAGCCTAGTTGAAACTTGCTCGACCTGACATAACAATATACGTGCTCAATAAACGAGAGAATTCTACAAGTACAGACTGATAACTGGGATGCAGCACGGATATTGTTTTTTTATCGTGATAATAAGTGCATGCACTTGTTTCAAAAAAATTGGAGAACTAGGAATTCGAACGGCGGTTGCTTATGCTACCCATCAGATAAAAATCAGGTGCCTGAAAATTCGTTTCGAAACAAATGATTCAGCTTTATATCCACACCGACCCTCGGCATGATGGTTGGAAGCAAATTCAAGTTCATACCAAAAGATCGTTAACAACAATACCAACTTGCGGACGACAAGGTAGTACAACTACCAATACCTAACTAACTTATAATCTTTTTACTACTCGCCCTAGTGTTTGTCTGGTAGAAAATCTTGCAGAGGACCAGTTCCCGCTCCTTCTCTTGCTCCAGGTCCCCGAGGTGGTACTGGTGCATCACCCAGTTGGTCCTCTGCTGGTCGAAGTTCTCGTTGGTGTGCAGCACCAGAACCTTTTTTTGCTGCCCGTCTGTCAGCCGTTGACCATCACCGGCAAGGTATTGCCGGTCTTGTGCCACATCGCGTGCATGCCGCACTCCGATCAGATCTTGCGACGCGTCCACGTGCCCTTTTGAACGCCTACATTGCGCCGGAAGAATTGCTTCCTTAGGCCACTCGATGTGATACCCGCAGATTGTGGAATACAGGTTTTAGTGTACGTAGTTGGCATTTTCATAACATCTTTGGCATGTTGCGCTCACTTGTTTCACTTTTTATTAACTGTCAAATTGTAATTGCTTCACCAGTCTGCGTCTAAAAAGAAAAATAGAGCTATAAACAAAGGAATAAGTTTGCGCAAGTAGACGGCCGATCGGTGTCTTAACTGGAAGTTTCTCAGGTTGGGTGTAGCATATGCTGTGCTCACTATCGATGGTTGGTATGAACAAATCGATGAGAGACTGAAATCTCGCGCTGTCAGCACTCACTTTGGCCTCAAGGTGCTCGATCAGCTCCTGATCCGTGGGATCGAACTTGAGGCCAGCCGGCAGCACCGGCCAATCCTTCTTCGACTTGCATCGGTAATTCTAGTTATATGGTACTCAATGTATGATCAATCGACTATTTTAAGTGAAAGATGAAAGATTTTGACAGATAAGTGGTACTCCAAATCTGAAATCCAGAATACCCAAACACGCCACCAGGATTCTTGTGTCACCTCACGCGCAGCGTGTTGTCACGTCAATTCAATGTGTGGACATGATGAATAATTTGACCGACGTATACTAGTACTGCTACTGTACTACTTACTAGTCGATTTAGTGTCTGAATTTATACATAGGTTTAACTAACAAGTACGCACTTGAAGCCTAATCGATATATATATATATATATATATATATATATATATGTGTGTGTGTGTGTGTGTGTGTGTGTGTGTGTGTGTGTGTGTGTGTGTGTGTGTGTGTGTGTGTGTGTGTGTGTGTGTGTGTGTGTGTGTGTGTGTGTGTGTGTGTGTGTGTGTGTGTGTTCAAGATCTCCATCATCATTATCAATACATCCTCGCAGTGAGTTAGGATGCACTTGATCCCGGAAGGTATCTATCCTTCAAACCAGAGGAGTGCTTCAAACTAACAACAAGACATAATATCCAACAAAAGAGGGTCGTGCTACAGCAGAGAATACATGGCTCGATCTAGATATCAAGACGAATCAAGTTGTGCATATTTGCTGTTGGCATGAACCACATCGCCGCATGTCGGGTTTGCAAAATCCATCCATCGCATGGAAGCTTGATGCCTTTCACACATCAAGATTACCCGCAACAAGCTGTGTCGACGAATCTCTGGATATGGTGATTCATGAAACCCATGGTATGATGTGTAAACACAGCCCCCCACCCCTCGCGAATGGAAGTTGCATAGCACAGTAATCATCGCCGGTGATATGATCGATGATTGGTTGGATGATCGGATAATTGAGCCCGAGGAACAAGGAGTGGTTGCCGAGGCTGTAAACCCGCCTCGAGCTTGAATCGCTGGCCCAACGGAGCTGGGATCTTTCTCGAACGAAGCAGCCATAGCCATCAATGTCATGAACGCCCGATGCATTGTACTACATGTGGTTTGATGTAATGGTTTGGTCAATTTGGTACGCGTCGAATGAGCATCAAATGACCGCCGTCGGTGAACGAGCGATAAACCACCACCCATCGGCTGGTATGATTCCAGGTCACGGAATCATGAAGGCCAACACATTTCGTCTGCTGCAACAATTCAAATTGGAGACCAAAAGGACAAAAATAAACAATCATGTTCAGAGTATGTGTGGAATTAAGATTATTATAACAGTGACACATATCATAGACAGAGAATTGCAATTCCGTGGTCATAATCATACCCCAAGTTAAAAAAATAAGCCAATGGCTTTCATATTCTAGCAACATGTCATGGTTCAAACATCATGTAACAATGAGAGGAAAACAGCTATGACAGCGCCTACTCATATTCTACCATAGCACTTACTACTATTGTTCTCATATCAACTCTAAGCAATAACATGCGTTGTTATAAAAATCTTGTAAACGAGGGTAACATATAGCAATCATGATGTTATGCTCATAATATGTATTCTAACAATCATTAGATGCCAATTGTTCTCATATCAACTCTAACAATAACATGTGTGGTCATAAAAATCTAGGAAATGAGAGGAACACATAGCAATGATGTGGTTATAGACATGCTATGCATTCTAAATTTGTAACAAATGAACAGGCAGTCGTATTGATAAGGTTAAGATGAGATGAGATAGAACAATTACACGGTGATAGATTCCACCAGTATAGGCAGCCAATCTGTGTGTCGACCGCGTAAAGGATGCCATCGTGCACTATAGCATCAGAAATAAATGTTGCCTCAACAGGATTGATGATGAGCCATAACCATGTATGGCGACCGGATTCCAGATAGACTAATCCCATGTTGAACAAGGCAATGAGCTTGTAATCCATGTAGTCTTCTGATGGTGTGGGCACTTCACAGATTACAACTTTCTGCAAACAGAGGTCGAGCCAAAAGCTTGACGCGTCTCGTGCGTAGTAGGCAGGAGTGTCCGGCGGGCCGCGAGGCTCGATGTCGGCATTATCCAATGATGGAAGGGTGATCTCTTGCTAGGTGTACATATCCACGAGACGCCACGGACTACCGGTGTGGTGGATGAGGACGATCCAGTTGGCCTTCATGCCCGCCCAGTAGTGGTCGCGCATGAAGGACAGGTGGACGGGTAGTGGTAGCATGTCGAGGGGCACCACGGCAACCTCCGTAGGATCGTCAAGTTGGTGTCTGGGCCACCTGCGAGCATCGGGCATCATCAAGCAGGGTGTCTTGAAAAGAGTCAGCCGGTTGCAGACGAGTAGACGGTACAAAGACACCAAGCATGCGGCTAGACGGACGGTGCTGAGTAGGTCCATACGACTACAGATTTGCTCCAAGATAACATCGGGGAGGGAATTCCAATCACGGCTCTGCGTGTCAGTCGGTTCTGCCATTGGGGTTTTCGGTGCCTGCGAGCCAGCGGGGAAGTGGATTCGGGCGGGCGAGCGAAGAACCTTCTCCTTGTGTGGCCGAGCAGTGAGCGGGGGGATATGGTACGCGCGTGCTACCAAGGAAGATGGCGTAGGTGGGTGAGCAGTGAGTGGGGGTAAATGGTGTGCGGCCGACGATGGGGAAGACAGGAGGAAGAAGAGTGGAAGACGGGGAAGAAAGTGCATTAAATCTCAATTCTACCAGTACTACTACCAGGATATACCGTCCTTCGGAGTGTAAATAGTTATACCGATGACATGTGGGTCTACCACAAGAGGGCCCATATGTCAGTTAATGGAGGACAGAGGTGCGTAGGCGTATTTGCGGAAGCGTGCTCTACTAGCAAACATGATGGCAACACTCGGTAAGGCTGATTTAGTAAGAACAACACGCTGGTTCAGCTTATTAATTACGTGTCCCATCTGCTGCAGCGTGTATTGTTACTTCACTACGAAGACTAGTTGAATAGTTCTCTCTGACCGAGATGGGGAATAATGGATCACGAGGACTTCCTTTTTAGAGTATCCCTATGCCTCTACGCTCACTTCACTCATTTTGCTCCGTACCTAGTCACTTGTTGAAATCTGTAGAAAGACAAATACTCCGTGATTTGGGAGCAGAGGGAGGCTTTTACTCCGTACTATTTGGGAACAGAGGAGTATCACCATATGGAGGGAACAGAGGAAGCTTGAAATATGAACATGTCAATGGTAGGGAGTAAGCCCCATGCATGCATGCATGCAACATGCAACACTCACACGTACACATGGACGCACGCAACACTCACGCACCCATGCGGCACACAGCACACGGCGCAACACACACAGCTCACGCTCAAGTGCTCAACCTACTCCTTATGTCCGTGAAAGACTGTACATTTAGAGATTTACATATTGACAAGGGCATAATTAACGCCCAAAAGTAGCGGACTTATGTGTGCATGCGACCATTGAGATAAGAAGATTAAATGAAGGCCGTTGCATGCTGTAATTAAGGATAGACATGTAGCCTATACCTACAGCACAAGTTGGTGCATTAGTCAATCAATATCGATTTAGATTAAAGGCTAAATGCATTGGAAGTGTAGATGTACATTATGTACCACACTCTTTGTTTTGTAGCCGATGTACACTCTTTGTTGGAAGACCGAGGGAGGACACGTGCATGCACTCACATACACAGCCAGGGCGGTTCACGCGCAAGGGTTGGACTCGTGTCGCGCCTGCGTAAAGTTTTGTTTAACTGATTTCTTTGCTCTGCCAACTAACAAGTGGGACCCAAAAACCAGGTGAAAATTTAACCAGTCAACAAAGTGCCACGTCAACTATGTGGCCGGTCAGTAGGGTGCAATACGGTGCTCTACGATGAGCTAGTGATCGTATAATCGCCGGAAAACTATATATAGTGACCGTAAAGAGCGTATTGTTACATACGTTGACCGCCATTGTATTTTTCTTGTTTCAAATTAAGCCATATTAATCGGAAAGGACGCAGTATGGACTAATACTAGTACTAGTACTCCTTTGATGTGTCCCATCAACTCACCGAACGAGGAGAAGCTTGCTTACTACGCCTCTCCCTCGCCCACGCGTGCGGTGGTTCGCAGGACGAGGAGAGGGTTTTGACTACAGTGCCCTCTCCCTCTCCCTCGCCCTCGCCCTCGCGGTGGACGTGCAGCAGTTCAATCGGTGTCAGATTTCCAGAAGAATATTGTACTATAGTATCATCATTGTTGGACCTTCCGAAGAGGCGAAGAGCCAAGTGCAAGGTTCACACAAGTACGAACTGTTGAACCTCCTGAAGAGTCAAAGAGCCAAGCGCAAGGTTTTATAGGAGTTGTCGTCCTAGTAGGAGTGTACTACAACTATAGCGAACGAAGCTACTGTATGATGCTGCCACGTCACGTATATCCAAAGCTGTGCCACCTTTTTTTCTCAAAGAGCGTGTTGGAGCCCGTGCAACAACCACACAAGTTGCACGTAAACATAACACATTTACTAGTAATAAATTCTAAAGGACAAATGCCAGTATTCCACACAAGTTCATCTCCAATTCATGTGATAAATTTGTGCACGACTATTCTACATATATTCACAGCGCTACCGTTCACAATTATCGTACTCCACTTACACGTTATAGATGGACTACATGCATGTCCTCCTCCAGGTTCCAGTCCCAAGTGTTCTTCATGGATGGCATGATCCATAGCGGTGGGCAACGGGAATCATTGTCGCAGCTTTCTAGTCCGGTTCCACACGATGGAGACTCATCCAAGCTGAGGCGACATAAATCAGGGATAGCGTGTCCCAGCATGTCGTTCATCCGGCGGTGCACAATGAAGACACAACCATGCTTCATGAATGGCAGGCCTTCCGTGTCATGCACGGAAGGTGGCATCCGCTTCACAATGGGGTAGCTGTACCCGATGAAAAGCGAGTACTCTCCAAGAGTGTTCCTCGGCACCCACGCAGCATCACGGGGGTCGAACTCGGCGCCGTTCATCTGGTACACGCGGGATCCCAGATCTGGACACATGGTGACGTACATAGTCAAAGTCCATGCATAATAATGTTGTGCTCAAATATGGCGTTCAGTAATACTGTGCAGCAAATAGTACTACTCCGGTATAGAGGAAGTAAAATAACCGGCTTATTATATATAGCCACTCTTGGCTACATGGATGAGATAGTAAGACATGTAAAAAAAATGGTGGCAGCTAGTGGGTTCAACTCTTCAAGGGCCTAGCTAGCTATACGCGTCCTCCAAGGTAAAAAGTACTCCTACTAGTACTACTAAGTATACTACTAGTACAACAATGAAAGAGAAGGCGAGAGGGTTAAAAAATGGAATACCTGGGTAGATGGTGAAGGTCTGATCGTGGTAGATTTTGTGACCATGTTGCACATCGGTGGTACCATGGGTAACGACTGCTAAGATAGTTGATTCCAATATGCCAACGTCAGCTACAAGGTTCCAGGTTAGACCGAATCGCGGATGCAAATAAACATCCAGGATCGGCGACCTTATTTTGATCGGGGGATGACTGGTCCCTGCAAAATAATGGAGTACCGTTAGGGATGCAAATTATGGTTTGTGCATTCCGTTTGTAATCTCCCGTACCGTAGGATGGCAACCAGATGAAACAAGTCCCCTGGCTTGTCACCGCGAAGAAGCGGCCTAGATGGCGCACGGTGTCTTCGAACGTGTAGGGGTACAAATCTGTCGTCGCCAACATGCGCCAGCCTTTGCCGTTACTGCGTCTTGCATTGATGGCAATCCTTATGTCGAACACCGTGATGAGATAGTAATCGTCATAGCCACGTCGCTTTGTCGGCGGGTCCGCAATTGCTATCTTCTTCAATCTCATGTAGGCATCGTCATACGTATTCAAGCCCAGCCAGTCCGGAAGGCCGATCCCAATGGTGGAGAAGGGGTCTACCGGAACGGCCGCACTGCTGTGGATGTTGTGCAAAATGATGGTGGTATCCGGCGGGAGGTATGCAAGCGAATCTTCGTTGGCACCGACCCAGACCTATATATAAGACGTGGGCAGCGGAGAAATTACGGGATGGAAATAGAATAACTAAGTACTACATGATCAAACTCCATTACTGACCTGCTCATCGGACAAAATCCGACTACCTCTCAACGTCGGCAACTCTAGCAGAGTCAACGTGCAACCATGGCCATGGAGCGGTGGACTGTTTTAAGGATTGTCCCATAGAAGAACCTTCTCCTCGAGGACGCATGGAATACCAACAAGCATGGCCTTTTCCCAAGCCTGTTTAAGCAGCGTCTTGAAAATGTTGGTGCAGGAAGCACCGAGTCTTGCGGCGGTGAGGACGTCGGAGCGGCGTGCAATTTCTCTCAGAGGATCATCGTCCAAGGTCTCCCAGCTCCGACGTGGAGGAGAACCGCCTGGCGAATCCATGGGAGCAGCGATGAACTGCCTTCTCTTCGGGGGGAGGGGAACTGGCGAGGAGGAGATAAGAGCGTAGTAACAGATGGCCTCATCCTTCCAACTGTAGATCGTTCCTCAAATGAAGGGGTGAGGCTATTATTTACAACTAGTACTAGCATTATGGAACATTATGGGATTGCATTATACTGTAAATAATAGGACTAGTAAGAAATTTTGGCACTAGGTAGTAGTTTTGGCTTGGATTAAGAAATTTTGGGTATGTTTTGCCATTTTTGTACCGCCAACTAGTGTCAAAAATGTCTTACATTATGTGATGGAGGAGTACGTTGCTCGTCTTGAAAGCAATACCAGACTACTTTTCTCAACTAGTAGTGCGATTTACTGTACTTCTAGTCTAGTCTAGTATAGTGCACCGGTTTTGAACTCTTGAATCTCAGGGCCAAGGAGCTGCAGTTGGAAGTGGAGGGTACTACTGTTCTCTAGAACCATCGCTGTACAATCAATGCAGGGGAAGTACACCTGCGTAGTGGCCTAGTGGGTACTCTCGGTGCTATATTCAGCCGCTCCTCTCACGTAGGAGTAGTTGGCCTACTCAGCCGCTCCTCTCACACACACACACTAGCAGCTTGTTTATCAGCGACGGTTACTGCGGGGGCAGAACATTTGAGTTATTTGATACAGCGAGACTAGGCTTTTCGCTTCCATTTGTGGAGGTGTAATGAATCTCGTCGAACTTTGTTAGTAGTTCCTTCTTTATGAATGAGATGAAGCAAAGCTTTTGCCTCCATCTAAAAAAACACGTCAAGAGGAATTTCTTTTATAGTAGAGACGATAATGGAGTGAAGTCCATGCGTGCAACGCCACAAGCTACAGAGTAGTAGTAGAGCACTTTACGTGCGGAGCCATATTGCACGATTCCCAATGCCCCGCCAGCTTTTCCGGTCCTCGGCTTAATTGGGAGGCGCTAGTTTAAATATGCTACTAGCTGATGAGGAAGCTGCAAGCGAGGTGCGGCTAGGGCGAGCACACGAGCCACGGGATGCTGGGAAGGAAAACCTGTTCACGTGGCTAGGCTGTCTGGTGCACCCAGATTGTGAGGCCGCACGTCCGTTCGACTTCAAAACTCAAACTACCCGTGTAAAATATGGCTCGCAACGAAGTGTAGTAGTACTATTTTTAAAAAAAGCCGCCGTGCATTTGGCCGGGATCGAACCCACAAAACGAGGTATACACTCCCGCGACCACTAGTAGTACTCATTGGAGTACAACGCAACCTAGAATCGCCTTTTGTCGCTAGTAGTACGTACATTGTTCCTTACAAGAAACGCCTAATAATGCAAGAAACCACTAAAATGCCAAGAAACTAATACCACTTGCATACGTGGCAGACTTAGGATAAGACTACCTTATCAACCATTGTACATGCTCTTACCAACAAAAATCCTCGAGTGACCTCCTTCCTCCGGCCCGTCCACCTAGTCATCCTCGCCCATGGGGCGCACCTACCGCGGCGCCGGCGAGAGTCAAAACCGCTGGCGGTGCGGAGCCCATGTTGCGGCAGCCCGGATGCCAGCTCCGTCCGGCGCTCGCGGCCGCTAGCTAGCGAAGATAGCTCCGTCCAGCTGCTTGTCTGCAAGGTTTGCTAGCTAGATTGGCACGGCAGCGCGGCGGCTTGCTCGTGCGTGCCGTGCTCAGGGAAGCCATCTGGCTCGAGCGAAGGCCAGTGCGATGGCTTGCTCGCTCGTGAGTCACGCTCGGGCCAGCCTGCCAACCAGCGCGGAGGCCAGCGCGGCGCCTGGCCCGTCCGGCGGAGCGGCGGCTAACTCGCTCATCACCGGCGCCACCGACGAACACGCATCAGTACTGTTTGAAGTAATGTTCAGGAAAAATAATGATTTGAGGGGGAATAACATGATAGAAGGTCAGATGTGGGTCCCTCGTGTCAACGGTTAAACAAAATGTGTTGGTTTAAGCTGCCTCATTAGCACGGACGTGTGGGCCAACCCTGTCATAAATGGGTTTAAACGAACCTAATCGGTAGGAGTACTAGGTGGTAGTTTTTGGCGTGGATTAAGAAATTTTGGGTATGTTTTTGCTATTTTTTGTACAATAGATTCTTCCTAGGGCTGGTTGAAAGTGGTAGCTTTTTGTTAAATACTGTCATATTGTAAGTAGGAGTGAAAGTTAAGCTTTGGAAGCCAATAAGCAAGGCTAGTTACATAGTGCATATGTGTACATGATTCAAAGTAAATATCAACAATGAGTGACTAATATCTTGATGGAAAACCTGAACCTATGGAATACTAAGGAAAAAATGCAAGGTTGGAAATACTAGCAATGTTCATGTCCGTTGCAACGAATCATAATTAGAATAATACTTATTCACAAACTTGGTACAAAACACTCTAATTTTGATATACATATGTTTCAATTAGAATATATTCCTTGGGCTGGTTTGGTGAGGTCAGGGAGGGATGTGGTTGGTTTTAAGATACTAATTATGGTTATTCTGCAAATTGGTAGACAAGTGGGATGTTGGTGAGAAAAGGCAACAACTTACCTTACAATCGTTAGATGTATATCTAATGGTCGAAGCTTGACGGATGGCGGACACACCAAAGATCACCAACTTAGTCTTGTGTAGGAGTACTAGCAAGATCCGTGCATTGCACGGAACATCAAGATGCATTTTTTTATAAAACACTTGTTGTGATTGACCCTTGCGGGAGTAATCCCATGTGTAAAAACTAATGATATCTCGAGAAATATGATATAAGGTGAAGAGGAGTGGGGTGTGGTGGTGGTTGGTGGTCGGACTGAGCGGAGGCACGGGGATTGACGACGCCGGCAGCGGCCACCAGGCCAGTTTGTTCCAGAGGCTTCCTTTCTTAATTGCTTAACAATGAGGTTTGTTGGAGATAGGGATGAACGAGGGAAGGCCTTGTCTGAAATGTGGAGAGGGGTGCGGGTATCTTTTAGTTTAATTTCCATCCGTCAGATATAGATCGGACGGTCTGTCGGTGTACTAGAGTAAGGGTACCCTAGTATCCCGAACTCGTGCACGGGCAGTTGCAGCACCCCGCGGCAAGGCTCGCCTAGTGACCGCCAAGATCCTCCGCGGTTCCTTTGGAGCCATTCAAGAACAAAGTATTCAAGTCAAGGAGACAAGGCCCCGGCAAGAGGAGCTTGCCGGGAAGGCCACTCAAGGCACGCAGAAGACAAGACCCCGGCAAGAGGAGCTTGCCGGGAAGGCTCGGTGAGCGACAAGCTTCCGAGTGCGACAAGGATTCAGCCACGGCAAGGCGCTTGCCGCGGCAGGCAACCTCTCTTTATCTCCGCTCCACCTCACCCGCCAACGTGTCGCCATGGGGCTACTCGGCAAGACGTGTCAAGAGGTCAGCAGCCGCCGAAGAGCAGCGATAAGCGGCGCCGACAAGAAGGCCATCGTGGCGAACGGTGGCGCTCTGACGGTCCTGTTGCCTTTGTTTAGGCGACATGGACGGGCATTTAATGCTTTTGTCCCTTGCTGTCAGATTTAGGTAGAGTACACTGTACAAAGTAGTTGCACCAACCGCAACTCATTTTCCCATTTTTGCCCTCGTCTACATTGCCACCTGTGGTAACCCCTTGAGCCTATAAAAGGAGGCCCTTGTGCAACGTAGAAAGGGTTCGGCTCAGTTGGGTTCGACTCATTCGAGACCAGAAACACTCAAGCTAGGTTTTGTAGCTCTCTGTGCTTACTAGCAAGAACACAATACAACCAACCAAGCAGCAGTAGGAGTATTATCTCTTCGGAGAGCTCCGAAGCTGGGTAAACTGCTCGTGTGCATCGCCTCGATCTGCTCTTCGTGCAATCTCCGCCCCCACGAACCAAAAGGGACTCGGTCCACGGTCCCATAGGTGTTAAATGGGTTCTGATCAACCTCCCGACATCTTTGGCGCGCCAGGTAGGGGTTGGAGACGAGGGTGACGCAGCTGGAGGCCACCCTCCAGAAGAGCGGCGAGGAGGTCGCGACGCTGAAGCGCGAGCGCGAGAAGGACGCCTACACTCTTGGCGAGTTGCAGGGTCGTCTCGCTGAGAGGATCAAAGAGCTCGACGCCGCCAAGGACTCCAAGGCGGATCTTGAGCTGAAGCTGAACACCTTGACGGAGACGCTGGACGGCGCCAAGGAGCGGGAAGTGGGTTTGTTGGAGAAGACAAAGGCCAACGAGGAGCTGCTGGCGAGTGCCACGACCGCCCAGGATACCTTCAGAGAGAACGTGATGCACTGGACGGAGGGTCTTCTAGATACTGCCGCCGCCATTGACAATCAGCTGATGGAGCTAGGGATGGTGGATCTCGGGTACTCCACCGACGAGCGCCTTCAACCCAGCGCCAAGCTCAGCCTATTCCTCAAGGGCGTGGTGACGGCTCTCCAGCGGCTCCGGGAGGAGATCCCAAAGCAGCTGGCCAACGAGTCGCGTCAAATCTGTGCAGGGGCTCTTCAGAAGGTGCTGATGAAGGTGGCCTTCCGCAATCCAGGCGTCAGCTTCGCCAACGTCCTCAAGTCCTTGCCGCCGACTGCTGACGTTGAAGCGCTCAAGGCCCTTGTCGCACCCATTGTGGACAGGGTGAGCGGGGTCAAGAGGGTCGATGGCCACCCGCGTAGACTAGGCCGCCCGTTTTATCTTTCCCTTGTCGCTGCTGATCATGTTTAGGAGAACAATCTATTAGATCTGCGACAAGTTATTTTTGTAATATAACTCTATCTTAGGCAATGATTGCAATGTTATTTCCTTTACTTGATTCCTTCCTTTGTATGTTTGCACCCTCGCTTTTAGGGAACTTGTCGTACGGGCACCTTTGCATGGCTGAGTCTGGAACATCAAGAACTTCTCAAGCGGTGCCGCCTCTGACAAGCAACCTTGTCGCAACTAGTTGAAGCTCACTTAAGTTGTTGATCGTACTCAAAACAAAGTAAGGGTGCAAACTAGCCACGAGTTGGTTCCTTCGCGCACAGGTTTTTCATACAAAGCACGGTCGTTCAAGGAAGATAGCTTAAAATTTAAAAACAGGTTACTCAAACTTTGGCAACTTAGCTCTTTTTTTTTGTCGTTTGCTTCTCGGTAAGGCAAAATCTCTTCGAGCTACGCTTGGTCCACAACATTATCTTCTTCTCCTTCCCCCCTGGCAAACTTGTGGGCGAGGGAACCTTCTTTTCTTTGAGAAGAAGAAAGAAGAGAAAATAAAAATATGGAGCCTTGCGGCTCGTTATTGCTTACCGGAGTAAGTGCTGCACAAAGTGTCAGATAATACATGCAAAGTAAAAAATGCACGAAATTGACAAGATATGCGGAGCACATGAGCTTTACTGATGCACGGGGTCTGCGCCCGGCTTTGTACAAAGGATTACATGCAACATGGGCAAGACTTGTACAAAAGGTGGTTGCTTGGAACAGGTTCCGCAACCGCCTATGGGTAGAACTTACGAAGATGCTCAATATTCCAGGAGTTGCTCACGGAATGCCATCTTGGTCTCAAGGCGGACAGCGCCAGGCCTAGTGACTCGTCTCACCCGATAAGGGCCTTCCCACTTCGGCGTCAACTTGTTGGAATTCTTGGCGGATTGAACGCGCCGAAGAACAAGGTCGCCTTCCTCGAGACTTCTGGCACTAACTTTGCGGCTATGGTAGCGGCGCAAAGCTTGTTGGTAACGAGCAGCTCGTACCGCGGCCTGAAGACGGTCCTCCTCAAGGAGCAGCGCGTCATCTTGTCGCAGCTGCTCTAGCTCGAGCTCATCATAAGCGAGCACTCGAGGTGACCCGTATACGAGTTCCGCGGGGAGAACTGCCTCTGCTCCATAGACTAGAGCGAAAGGTGTTTGGCCAGTGGCTCGATTTGGCGTCGTTCTGATCGACCAAAGAACCACCGGCAGCTCCTCAATCCAGTTTCTTCCGCACTTGTGCAGCCTGTCGAAAGTTCTGGTCTTGAGTCCCCGCAGCACTTCAGCATTTGCCCTCTCTGCTTGACCGTTGCTTCTCGGATGAGCAACAGAAGCAAAGCAGACCTTGGCGCCAAGATCTTGGACGTACTTCATGAAGGTGCGGCTCGTGAATTGTGTGCCGTTGTCGGTGATGATCCTGTTAGGAATCCCAAAACGGCAAACAATCGACCTGATGAACTTGACTGCTGACTGTGTTGTCACCTTCCTCACTGCTTCCACTTCCGCCACTTTGTGAACTTGTCGATTCGCGACGTACAAGTACTCAAAGCCCCGACAACTCGTGGAAAGGGCCGAGGATGTCGAGCCCCAGACCGAAAATTGCCGGGATAAAGGGATCGTCTGGAGAGCTTGAGCTGGCTGGTGTATCTGCTTGGAATGGAACAGCACGCTTCACACTTGGTTACTTGTGCGATTGCATCCTCGGAGGCTGTCGGCGGAAGAATCCTTGCCGGAAAGCTTTGCGGCAAGTGCTCTTGGGCCAATGTGGTGACCACATATGCCTCCGTGTATCTCTGCCAACAGCTTCATCCATCTTCCCGATGAATACACTTCAATTTCACACCGTTGAGTCTTCTTCGCATGTGATGTTGTCGACAAACTGGTACATACTTGACTGTTGGGCTACTCTTTCCGCTTCTTCTTGCTCTTGGGAAGTTCTCCGTCTCAAGGAAATGGGCGATCTGCTGTGCCCATGTTGGAGCTTGCGGCTCGACAACAAGGACTAAAGGCACATCTGCCGCTCTTGGAACATCAGCTTCTCGGCAAGAACCTGCGGCTCGGCCGAGCTTGATGATCCCGGCAAGCTTGCGAGCAAAACTTGTCGGGGCGTCGCCTCAACGAAACAAACCCTTAGGCTTGTCGGAGCAGACTGCTCCTCAGCGATATCTGCGTTGATTTTGGGGACCTTCTTTGCGGCGGCTTCAGGGAGCTCTGCCGGAAAGTAGTCACCAGAAACCAACTTCCTCTTCTTGCTCTGTCCAGTTGATGGCATTACAGTCGGCTGAGTCAGCTTGAGCACAAAGATCCCTGGTTCCACAGGTACTTTGAGTCTGGCGCTTTGACGAACCATCAGCAATGTCATTCTGAGCTCTTGGAACATGTTCCATTTGTAGGCCGTCAAAGTGCTCTCCTAGCTTCCTCACTTCGTCAACATATGCTTCCATCAACGGACTCTAATAATCTTTGTTTACTTGGCGGACGACAAGCTGCAAGTCACCCCTGACAATGAGCTTCTTGATCCCAAGGTCTACCGCGATTCTCAGGCCGGCAAGCAAACCTTCATACTCTGCAGTATTGTTCGTTGCTTGCTCCTTGGGAAAGTGCATCTGGACCACGTACTTGAGGTGCTCTCCGGTGGGTGCGACAAGTAGCACGCCGGCACCGGCGCCTTGCAGCGAGAAGGCACCGTCAAAGTACATCAGCCACTCTTTGCTTGCCTCCTTGACGGGGATGCTCGTCTCTGGAATCTCTTCATCTTGCTTGGCGTCCATTCTGCTATGAACTCTGCCAGTGCTCTGCTTTGGATAGTAGAAGTGCTTTCAAACTTGAGGCCAAAGCTCGACAGTTCCAGTGCCCACTCGACAATCCTGCCTGTCGCTTCTGGGTTTTGCAGTATCCTCTTCAAATGTAAAAGCAGTGACAACTGTGATCTCATGTGCTTGGAAGTAATGGCGCAGCTTTCTCGAGGCCATGAGGAGGCCGAAGCAACTTCGCACACCGTAGTACCTCGACCTAGCCCCCTGCAGAAGGGAACTGACGAAGTAAACTGGGCGCTGCACCATCCTTTTCTGCATCTTCTCATGCTCCTGCGCAGATCCGTCCTTGTCGGGACCAGAGCTTGTCGGCGAAGCCCCCTGCTTGTCGCTGGATGCATCTACCATGGTCGCCAGCTCATCATCCACCTCCCTCTCCGCTACTAACACAGCACTAACCACTTGATTGGTTGCCGCTAAATACAGCAGCAACTTCTCTTGTGGTTTAGGTGCGACAAGTACTGGAGTGGAGGATAGGTATCTCTTCAAATCCTGCAGCGCAGCCTCACGCTTCGAGTCCATTTCATTGGACCTGCCTTTTTGAAATTTTGAAAAATGGCGGGCGCGCTCAACAGAACCTAGAGATAAACCTGCTGAGAGCAACAACGCAACCGGCAAGTCTTCGTACATCCTTGACGCGCTTTGGTGCTTCAATCTGCTCAATGGCCTTGATCTTGTCGGGATTGGCTTCAATTCCCCTCTGAGACACGAAGAACCCGAGAAGTTTGCCGGAGGGAACTCCAAACACGCACTTCTCGGGATTAAGCTTGAGGTTGATCTTGCGCAGATTTGCAAAGGTCTCATCTAAATCTTGAATCAGAGTTGCCCTGTCCTTGCTTTTGACCACTATGTCATCCATGTAGGCTTCCACATTTCTGTGTATTTGCGGCTCAAAAGCGTGATGGACTACTCTTGCAAATGTTGAACCGGCATTCTTTAATCCGAAAGGCATCCATACAAAACAGTATGTGCCACATGGGGTAATGAATGCGGTTTTCTCCTCATCCTCTTCTGCCATGAAGATCTGATGATATCCTGAGTACGCATCAAGAAATGAGAGCAAATCACATCCAGCCGTGGAGTCAACAATCTGGTCGATACGCGGCAAGGGAAATGGGTCTTTGGGACAAGCTTTATTAACATCGGTGAAGTCGATACAAAGTCTCCATTTCCCATTTGCCTTGCGTACAACTACTGAGATTGGCCAACCACGTGGGATGGAGCACTCCTCGACAAGGCCTGCTGCTTCCAATTTCTTGATCTCTTGGCTATGAATTCTTGGCGCTCTCTTGCACCTTCGACTTTACGCTTGACGGTCGCGCATGAGGACAGACAGCGAGATGGTGCTCAATTACTTTCACAGGAACACGGGGATGTCGACGGTTGCCATGCAAACACGTCGGCGTTCGCCCAGAGAAACGAGCGCGCTTCCTATTTAGGGTCAAGCGTGGCAGCGATGGTGAAGGTACCACCAGTGCCGTCCTCCTTGGCGGACACCTTCTTAGTCTCTGGAGCCGCCATCGTCTTCTTACACTTGCGGTGGAGCTCGATGGTGCGTCCTCGGCGGTAGTGCAGCACTCGAAGAGGTGCGCTTGCGGAGTGGGCATCGAGCTCTTGCGGACTTGGTCTTCTTCTTCCCCGGAGCTTCAGCGGCAAGTGATTTGCTATCTGTTGCAGCTGCTGCCTCCCGGTAGATCTTGTCGGCGCAGATAAGAGCATCCTTCTTGTCGCCATGGGCAGAAATGACACTTATCGGGCGGGCATCTTGAGCAAGTTGTATGCATAATGAGAGGCTGCCATGAACTTGGCGAGTCTTTGGGCGCCAAGTATTCCATTGTAAGGTAATGGAAAATCAGCGACGTCAAACGTGACCCTCTTAGTCCTGAAGTTTAGCTCGCTGCCAAATGTTACCGGCAACATGATCTTCCCCTTCGGCTTGCTCCTTCCTGGATTAATTCCTTGGAATGTGCCAGTCTCTTCAAGCTCGCTGTTAGGGATCTGAAGCTTCTGGAGCACTGCAGAGGAGATCAGGTTCAAGCCGGCCCCGCCGTCAACCAACATCTTAGTGACTTTGAGGTTGCGGATAGTTGGTGAAACCAACATCGGCAAGCACCCGACCGTAGTTATGCGATCAGGGTGGTCCTCAATATCAAAGATGATGGGCGTGCTGGACCACTTCAGAGGCTTGCGTGACTCTACGGATGGTTCCGCTGCATTAACTTCCCGCATCCACTGCTTGAGTTGGCGGTGTGAAGTATGCAGAGAGGCACCGCCGTCAACGCAAAGGACCTCTGTGGCTTTCTGAAACTCCTGCTCATCGGCTTCATCATCCTCCATGTCTTCGTCGTCTTCGTCTTCATCTTCATCCTTGTCGCGGCCGCGGGGAGGTCTGTCTCCTTGCCGCTGCTTGGCCTTGCCGCGGCGTCCT
Organism: Aegilops longissima; assembly: GCA_021605205.1. Classification (NCBI taxonomy): domain Eukaryota; kingdom Viridiplantae; phylum Streptophyta; class Magnoliopsida; order Poales; family Poaceae; genus Aegilops; species Aegilops longissima. The sequence goes on from CM038677.1 coordinate 325,192,280, forward strand.
CCCCGGCCGGGTCGCTTTTTGCTAGCTGCCCCAGCACCTTCCTGGGCCTTCTCCTTATCGCGCCGCTCGTACTCAGCTTTCTGCTGTTCAACAAGTTGCTCGACTTTCTTGCAGCTCTGGAGATCGTGGCCCTTGGTGCGGTGAATCTTGCAGTACTGTTTGTTGGAGCTTTCCTGCTTGTCGGCGGCCACTACAGCCTGGCAGTTGGCGCCAGCGGCAACCTCCTTGCCGGAGCCACCAACTTTGGATTTCTTGGCGGCACCATCGTTGCCGGACTGCTCGACAACTAGTACTTCTTTGCTCTTCTTCTTTCGGTTGTTCTGCCGCCGACTCTTTCTTGCCGGGGCAATCTCTTCACTGTTAGATCCTGCTTCTGCATTCTCTCCTGGGAGTCTCCTTCCTTCCTCAGCGCGTGCACACTTGTCGGCCAAGGCATACAGCTCACTGACGTCCTTGACTTTGCACATCGCCATCTCTTCCCTCATCCTGCGGTTCCGCATGTTTTGATGGAACGCGCTGATCACCGCGGCAGGGTGGACATCTGGGATGTTGTAGTGCACACGGCTGAATCTCTGGATGAACTTGCGCAGGGACTCTCCTTCCTTCTGGGCGAGCAGATGAAGGTCGCTTTCCTGGCCATGAGGCTTGTGGCCGCCTGTGAAGGCGCCGACAAACTGATGGCATAGATCTGCCCAAGAGGATATGGAGCTGTCCGGCAAGTGCATGAGCCAAGATCTGACATTGGGCTTGAGCACCAGCGGAAAGTAGTTGGCAAGGATTTTGTCGTCTCGCCCCCCGGCAGCTTGCACCGCAATGGTGTAGATGCTGAGGAACTCCGACGGGTGCGTCCTGCCATCGTACTTCTCTGGCACGTCTGGCTTGAAATTTTTCTTGTCGGGCCACTGGACTTGCCGCAGCTCACGAGTGAACGCAGGGCAACCTACCGTGTACGGCAAGTCACCTGGTTCCCCTGGCGCTTGCATGTCGACAAGGGCCCGGTAGCGCTGGTCGATTGACGTCGCTTCTCTTGACCTTCGATGCGAGTTCGAGCGTCTTCTTGTTGTCGTTCTTGAAGAACTTGGCGCTGATCACGGCGAGCTCGTGGATCCGACGATGCAGTGGAGTCGCTGTCGAGGTGGATCCGATGAGTCGGCGATCTTGGCCTTCGGGATGGAGAGTGCATGGTGGTTGCACCCCCGTAGGTCTCGTCGCCACCGGCTCGTGCCTTGTCGTCCCGCCGCGGCACGGTCTATATTGCAAGATGGCACACGTACCATCATCACCACCTTGGTTTTTTATAAGAGAAGAAATATAAGTATGGAGATACAAATGTATTATCGATACTTGCTTTCGTAAGCTAGAATCTACATTATATTCAACGCCTCGGCATGTGGGGCCTTAGCACAATGACTTCTCGACTGTGTAAAACAAAGATTTTCCCGTCGCCGACAAGGAGGGGGTGACGGCGGCGCACTTTTTGGCTTGCTCTAGTCCTAGTAGTCATACTAGGTGGTCTAAGCACGTGTAGATTTATTCTTTTTCACGTCTCGTGTTCGCCGTACTGCCATGACTGTTGATGAATAGACGGCAAGTTATTCACGGGGAAACCCTTGATGAGCGTGTTTGCAAGAGAGAGAGAGAGAGAGTGTGTGTGTGTGTGTGTGTGATATGTTAGAGACTGAGGCAATGATAACAGATTCTTTGTGTCTATGTGTGTGGAGGATAGAGAGAGACATGTACATGGGGCTTCGTGTTGTGTAACATGGAGACACATATACATAATTAGAGAGTGAGTGTGTGAGATACACATGCGGACATGGGGAGAGATGAGGATCCAGATAAATGGTTGTTTGTGCGTGTTTGTGTGTGTTTGTGCACGTGTTTGTATGTGAGAGGGAGAGAGTGTACGTGGAGTAGAGAGACCACTGATGATGTAAACCTAGTATAAGGGAAGGGGGAATGGTGTGACATGTGTAGTAGCGGGATAGCACGGGTGCGGGCTGGGGGAGCAGACTATTTGGAAGAGACATCGAGTGTGTGTGTGGGAGAGGGGTGTGAGAGCGAGAGAAAGAGAGAGCTAGCGACGGAGAGAGAGAGAGAGAGAGAGAGAGAGAGAGAGAGAGAGAGAGAGGGTGCGAGAGGGGTCGTCTGTGTCCATAAATGGCGTATAGATAGGGAGACAATGTTGACGTTGTCCGAAATTGGCCTATGAACGGAGACGCAAGGGAAGCGAGTCATCGTGTGTGTGATAGGGACTTCATGAGAGATCTAGAATAGATGGTGTAGAGAACAATGTGCAAAATCGAGAACGATTATACATTAGGGAGCTATGCAAAGAGTCATGACATATATGTATGCAGGGAAGGAGCTGGGGCGGGTCCGCATGTGGGAGAGATAGAAAGAGGAGAGTGGTGCATAAGGAGACAAAGTGTGCTTGTTTGCAGTGGGGGTGGTGTGTGAGGTGAGTCTTGAGAACCACATAACTAGGGAGATAGACGTTTGGGGTGACGTTTTGTGTGTATGGGAAATATACACTCTACATAGTGCGTGTGCTTGGGTAAGAGAGATAGCGGGATACCTAGAGAGTGAGGGAAGAGATGTGTGCATGCCCGAGAGACAAAGTGTTAGAGACCTATGTTGGGGCCCGGACTTTACAAGAGAGAGGGGTGTTAATGTGCTCGTGTGTTGGTGTTTGGGGGAGAGAACGACTTCTCTCTATGTGTGTGTGTGTGTGTGTGTGTGTGTGTGTGGTGGGGGGGTTGACTTCAGATAAAGAGTGAGATGTCTATATTTGAGGGACTTTAGCGTAATTGAGATATTGTGCACTCAAGGTTGATCCATTTATTTCACAGTTTGTACTATGAGATGACGGTACTTTTGAACATGCGTGATATACCTTGATGTACCCGAATTACAAACCTAAGATTGGAATTTTGGAGTTCGACTCCATCATTAGCTCCGACCCTCGTAGTCCGAAAGCGGAATCGTTTGACAACGCGGTTGATGTAGTCGAACTTCTTCTAGCTCCGACCGATCAAGTACCGAACATACGACACCTCCGAGTTCTGCACACGTTCAGCGCGATGACGTTCCTCGCCCTCTTGATCCAGCAAGGTGTCGAGGAATTAGATGAATTTCGTCATCACAACGGCGTGGTGACGGTGATGTTGATGTGATCCGCGCAGGGCTTCGCCTAAGCACTACGAAGATATGACCAGAGGCGTAAACTGTGGAGGGGGGGCGCCGCACACGGCTAACGATTGTTGTCGTGTGTTCTAGGCACCCCCTCCCCACGTATATATAGGTGGGAGGGGAGGGGAGCAGCAAGGGTGCGCCCCAAGTAGGAGGAATCCTACTTGGGGCCTCCTCCAATTCGCCCCCCCCCCCCTTCCTTTTCTAGGCACCCCCTCCCCACGTATATATAGGTGGGAGGGGAAGGGGGAAGGGGGAAGGGAGAAAGGAAGGGGGGCCGAACGCCCCTTGTTCCTTCTCCAATTCAGCCACATGCCTAAGGGGGTGCGCCACACCTTGTGGGCTGGTGTGCTCCCCTCTTATGGCCCATATGGCCCATATCTTCCCCCGGGGTTTCCCGTAACCCCCCCAAGTACTCTGATAAATACCCTATACTATCTGAAACACTTCCAGTGTCTGAATACTATCATCCTATATATTAATCTTTACCTCTCGACCATTTCAAGACTCCTCGTCATGTCTGTTATCTCATCCGGGACTCCGAACAATATTCGGTCACCAAATCACATAACTCATATATTACAAAATCGTCATCGAATGTTAAGCGTGCGGACCCTACGGGTTCGAGAACTATGTAGACATGACTGAGACACCTCTCTGGTCCATAACCAATAGAGGAACCGATATGCTCATATTGTCTCCTACATATTCTACGAAGATCTTTATCGGTCGAACTGTTATGACAACATACGTTATTCCATTTGTCCATCGGTATGTTACTTGCCCGAGATTCGATCGTCGGTATTCACATACCTAGTTCAATCTCGTTACTGGAAAATCTCTTTACTCATTCCGTTATACATCATCTTGTAACTAACTCATTAGTCACTTTGCTTGCAAGTATTCTTATGATGTGCATTACCGAGAGGGCCCACAGATATCTCTCCGATACTCGGAGTGACAAATCCTAATCTTGATCTGTGCCAACCCAACAAACACCTTCGAAGATACCTGTAGAGCATCTTATTAATCACCCAGTTACGTTGTGATGTTTTATAGCACACAAGGTATTCCTTCGTTATTTAGGAGTTGCATAATCTCATAGTCAAAGGAATATGTATTTGACATGAAGAAAGCAATAGCAATAAAACTGAACGATCAATATGCTAAGCTAATGGATGGGTCTTGTCCATCACATCATTCTCCTGATGATGTGATCCTGTTATCAAATGACAACTCATGTAGATGGTTAGGAAACCTTAACCATCTTTGATCAACGAGCTAGTCAAGTAGAGGCTCACTAGGGACATGGTGTTTGTCTACGTATCCACACATGTATCAAGTTTCCGGTTAATACAATTCTAGCATGAATAATAAACATTTATCATGATATAAGGAAATATAAAATAACAACTTTATTATTGCCTCTAGGGCATATTTCCTTTAGGAACAACTTCAACGCCAATTGGAGAACCCCATACAAGGATCCAAGTCCCTCGACCAGTACTTTGCTACCTCTTGAGCACTGTGTTGGTTTTCCCTTGAAGAGGAAAGGGTGATGCAGCAAAGTAGCGTAAGTATTTCCCTCAGTTTTTGAGAACCAAGGTATCAATCCAGTAGGAGTCTACGCGCGAGTCCCTCACACCTACACAAACAAATAAATCCTCGCAACCAACGCGATAAGGGGTTGTCAATCCCTACACGGTCACTTACGGGAGTGAGATCTGATAGATAGGATAGGATAATATTTTTGGTATTTTTATGATAAAGATGCAAAGTAAAATGAAAGAAAAGTAAAAAGCAACGGAAATAACTAAGTGTTGGAAGATTAATATGATGAAGATAGACCCGGGGGGCATAGGTTTCACTAGTGGCTTCTCTCAAGAGCATAAGTATTTTACGGTGGGTGAACAAATTACTGTTGAGCAATTGACAGAATTAAGCATAGTTATGAGAATATCTAGGTATGATCATGTATATAGGCATCACGTCCGAGACAAGTAGACCGAATCCTGCCTGCATCTACTACTATTACTCAACACATCGACCGCTATCCAGCATACATCTAGAGTATTAAGTTCATAAGAACAGAGTAACGCCTAAGCAAGATGACATGATGTAGAGGATAAATTCATGCAATATGATAAAAACCCCATCTTGTTATCCTCGATGGCAACAATACAATACGTGCCTTGCTGCCCCTCATCCTTTGGAAAGGACACCACAAGATTGAACCCAAAGCTAAGCACTTCTCCCATTGCAAGAAAAATCAATCTAGTAGGCCAAACCAAACTGATAATTCGAAGAGACTTGCAAAGATAACCAATCATACATAAAATAATTCAGAAGATTCAAATATTGTTCATAGATAAACTTGATCATAAACCCACAATTCATCAGTCTCAACAAACACACCGCAAAAGAAGATTACATCGAATAGATCTCCACGAGAGAGGGGGAGAACATTGTATTGAGATCCAAAAAGAGAGAGGAAGCCATCTAGCTAATAACTATGGACCCGAAGGTCTGAGGTAAACTACTCACACTTCATCGGATAGGCTATGGTGTTGATGTAGAAGCCCTCCGTGATAGATGCCCCCTCCGGCGAAGCACGAGAACAGGACCCAAGATGGGATCTCGTGGGTACAGAAGGTTGCGGCGGTGGAATTAGGTTTTTGGCTCCGTATCTGATCGTTTGGGGGTACGTAAGTATATATAGGAGGAAGGAGTACGTCGGTGGAGCAACATGGGGCCCAAGAGGGTGGAGGGCACGCCTGGGGGGTAGGAGCGCCCCCCTACCTCGTGCCTTCCTGGAAGCTTCCTTGACTTAGGGTCCAAGTCTCCTGGATCATGTTTGTTACAAAAATCACGTTCCCGAAGGTTTCATTCCGTTTGGACTCCGTTTGATATTCTTTTTCTGCGAAACTCTGAAATAGGCAAAAAACAGCAATTCTGGGCTGGGCCTCCGGTTAATAGGTTAGTCCCAAAAATAATATAAAAGTGAATAATAAATCCCAATAATGTCCAAAACAGAAGATAATATAGCATGGAGCAATCAAAAATTATAGATGCGTTGGAGACGTATCATACTTCAAGGAGATGAAGAAAACCTTGCGACGAGCCAGCGTGGACGACCCCATTTGGATGAAGTTCCACTTCATGATGGGATTGGACAACGACACCTCGAAGACTATCTTCCTCGAGAACTACAAGTCCCTCGACGACCTCTACATTGGTGCTCCCAAGGCGCAACAAGTACCCATGAAGGCCAAGGCTTCTCCACCCTGAGCACACTTCGCAACGACCAAGCTCCACGATAACGAGCATGAGGATAGTACCACCAAGATGTCCAAGCCCAACAAGCTCCAAGACGACGCTCCCAAGTTTGACTTCACCACCATCCCTCCTTGTGGCATTGACTGTGCCGAGTCTACCATGACTCTTTTTGAAGACGCCACGACAACAACGACTACGGAGTAGCTCAAGGAACATGCTTTGGAGGCGAGCAAGGATGATGGTTCCATATTTCGAGGCGAGGGTGATGATATGCCATCTTTGGCCTTCATCCACGACCATGGTGATGAGATGGTTGAGCATGAGATTTTCCCTTCAACCACGGCGAAGCATGATGACTTGAGTGACTTTTGCCACCATATTGAGAGTGAGAGAGAGTTCACCACTAGCCCCATATATGACGAGTTGCTCCAATTCCCGTGTGACGAGAGCCACAACCCCCACCACTTGAGTGAGATGAGTGACTCCGCCATATGTGACTTTGAGTGCACCTATTTTGAGAGAGTGAGTGAGCCACCACATAGAGAGAGTGAGATAGTTGACCGATCATGTGAGGCCACTTTCAACACTAACGACTTAACCTCTACCTCTATTGTGTCATTTGGTGCTAGGTCCCATATTGATCGAGCCGATTCTTGACGACTTCGTCCTTCCTTTGGACAAGACGATGGCCATGGTGGAATATGATGCACCCCCCACATGGTTCCATCAAGTTGATCATGATGACCACCATTTGGTCTTTGCCACCTCACCTACACCACATGAGTGGAATGACAAAGGTAACATAGGTGAAGGTGATGCTCTAGTCCCACTAGTGGACATTCTTGACATTGATTGCTTGCATGATGTTGATCAACCTATTACCATGCTTCATGCTAGTGCGACTTCCCATGCGATGATTTGCCCATTTATGATGAGTTTGTTGATTGCCATGTGGAGTCTATTAGTTGTGATGCCATGTTACATAGGATTTCTTGTGATAATTCACTCGGTCACATCATGTTTGACAATCCGCTTGACTTGTCATATGCTATGCATGAGATCAACAATATGTCCAATTTGCAATCTCTTCGTAGTAACTATGCATATGCCATTCAAATAAACCAAATTTGCACATATGGCATAGATGACAAGCCCGTGGTTATTGGCATTGTTTTTCTTGTGTTGATTTGATATGCTCCCTTTGAATCATTTATCTCATATGCCATGCCATGACCACATAGCTTCGGATATGCATTGTTTTGGATGTTTTCCATTTTCTCCATATGTTGTTTCTGATATTGCTCATGAGGAGACCCCCATAGCTTCCTCATACATTTTAGGAGATTTTGATCACTCCCATCCATTGCATGAATCCCATGATTGTGAGCACCATATGCATCACATGAATAAAAATGCTATTGTTGTGCCACTCACTTGCTATAATTGCATGCTCAATTTGTGTCACCATCGTGTTATATATAACAACTATTCTTTCATGATGGATTACATATTTTTGTACCATGCATCAAATTTCTTTGAACGATGCTTATCTTGTGGTAACTCTCACGTGCACATACACGTCATGATAGATGATGTGTACATTTACCACACACACACTTTCTTTGGTTTATGTCTCTTTTGTGTAGGTACCCATGAATACTTGTGAACCTCACAATCCCATGAGTTGACAAAACGAGCTCTAGAGAGCAATGAAGACTTGGGATCCCGTGGATTGTCCTTACCACCATTCCCTTCGTGCAAAGACTTCGCGCATTTCTTCTACATGGCCCTCACATGGTTATGGGTTATTGTCCATTATGTATCATTTGCCCATATTGCCATGTTCACTATGCTTGATATGATAATTCATATGCCTTCGTCATGCATTTGTGACCCATGCTTTGCATTACACATGATGATTTATTTTACTACTTGTATGTGTATTTACAAGCTTGGTGGAGATATTGTGTATTATTGTCATGTTCCATTTGTGACCCATACCTATGATGATACTATGATCTTGATTTGTGTTCGTGCTTGCGATATGTCATGTGCATTACCTATACCTACTATCTGCTCACATGACATGATTGCCATGCTTTTCCCCTAGTGTGTTGCATCTTCGCTCCACTAGTTTGCAAGACATGATTTCTATGCTTGACTTTGTTGCATCACTGATGATTCATACTTGCTCATTTCATGCGGTTGATGACAACCATCTACATGTTTTACACATGATTGTTATTGCTTCTTGTCATATATCTCCATGTGTTGCCTCTATCATGCTAGATGATTTGACATGTCTTGAGTGCAACAATGTTTTTAGTCTTGCTAATGAGATTGCCCCCATAGCATTCTTGCACATATTTGGAGATTTTGACATATTCCTTGTGAATCATGCTTGCTTACCTCTTTGCACCATATACCTAATGTCATGAATATTGCCATTGTTGCATCATATTATTCATACACTTGTGCTTCTAATGGTTACGTGCAAGAGAAGAGAACCATCATGATGGATGATGTGTTTATCTACCATGCGCATACGTTCTTTGTTTTGTTGTGTGCTTGTGTAGGATACTTGGACTTTGTGTCGACTTCCACTTTATGTGAGTTGACCATTCGAGCTCTTGAGAGTGAGCCTCATACATTCTACCACGACTCGCTTCTACACCACATTTCCTACCACTTCGGCATTGTGAAGGATGCACAAGAACACACTTTCGAGGTGATATCCTTATCTTTTGAGAAACCCAAAACCATGAGCATGAATATTGTGGATCATACTACTTGTGTTGCTTGCACCACGAGACTTACCGGTCATCTTGGACTACTTGATTGCGCACATGTTAGAGATCTTGCTTCGACTTGTCATTGCCACATTGCCATGCATCATGACATATATACCTTGTGTGTTGCATCCAACTTGTTGAGTCCTTGCTCCTATCATATGCTTGGTTGCAACAATGTCATTTCTTCACATATGCCATGTCCCATTGAGTGCTACATGCTTGCCATTATTGCCTCACACATGATGAACCATTGCTCTTTATATTTTCTTGAGTGCCACACTATCTTCACTACACCCTATGCATGTTATGCTTGGATTGTCTTGCACTTGAACCATGTGTTTAGACACTTCATTTTCTTTGGTGTTGTGAATGTTTCTTATGCCTACCATAGACCTTTCATTGAGCGCTTTGTGAATGCTTGCTATGACAATGAGGTATATGCTTGTTCACTTGTCAAACATATTTGCATCTCTACCTCCCATTTGCATGTTTGTTTCCATGATGACCTTGATTTTGCTCAATTGATATGTTTACATGCCAGGTCACAATCCTTTGTCACAACCATATGCTTTGCATGATGACGACACTTGTTTGGTGAATCACCTCTTGAATGCTTGGTTTTGCACTAATGCTCACCACATTTTCCAAGTGTTTGTTGTTCTTCCTCCTTTCAAAGGAATCCTGAGATGGTGCAACATTGGACAATACCCATTACGAGCTTGAAGATGATGAGTACTTGGTGATCGTCCACTTCCACACGGCGAAGCCATCTCTTTCCCATGGTGATTTGGTTTTTGATCTGAGGTCGGATCTTTCCCAAGGGGAAGGGGATGATGCAGAGCATCCTACGGACATCACCATGTCAAGAGACCATTTGGCAAGTGACACATGCCACATCTACTTCGCATACATAAAGGTGAATCATCTCCTTTACATGTGCTCACTTGACCCCTTCGAGGATGGTATACTACTTGATACTTCTCTCGTGTCCATGCATAGGTATTGTGATGAGGACACAACAACCATCGACAAGTCTCCAACAATTATAGGTCCAATCACAAGAAGTCGCGCCAAATTAATAAGTGACCAGGTGAACGCTAACTTAAGTTCACCTTTTAACCTAGATGACACAACTATGCTTTCATCCCCATTGTTTTTGGTTGAACTTAGGTATCACATGGAAGAAATCCAACAAACTATGAGCTCTTGAAGCAACCGGTCTGGAGGAACGGGTTTGAAGAAAACAAGTTTCAAGTGAAGCTGATGTTATCAGTTTTTACCTATGATGTTTCGTGGTGGCACACCCATATGGTGGAGAAATGGGGCCATAGGGGTACATCAACAGAAACTAAATCAAATTATCTTTCCAATGCAGAAAACATCACATCATTTGGAGTTGTGAGTCAAAAGTACTAGTCATTCTCGTGGAAGGTGTCTAGGTTGTCAGGACTTCGCGAACTATCGAGGAGCTCTCCAACAACTCCAAAGTTGACTGCTTATTCCCCCAAGGAATCCATGCAAACCTGCTTACTTTCGAAACCATTTTCACACCTAGCTAAGGGGGGTTGTCCCTGCTATAAGACCCCATCTCCCCCATGCTCTTAGAAACCTTTTGTCAAACCATTTAGCTACAAGCATATGCAGCAAGACTGCTAGAGAGATCCGAGAGATCTTGCTGCCTTTGCTCTTGTGAGTTCATTTGGATTCGCGAGAAGGAGCATCTGGTTCCCCCTAGTTCGTGCTCTACGGTTTCCGCCGTTTTGTGTGGATTAGTCCTGGTTTGTGGTTCTGTGATTATTCGGATAGCGGGTTGGAGTTCTTGTAGCTTCAATCTGCCATCCCCAACGTACGGGTTGCATCCAACGTTGGTAGGTATAAAGCTAGTTAACCTGGCTGCTTGCAGCTAGTTATCGATCCTGCGATGTGAAGATCGGGCCACCCTCGGGTGTGAACTCGTTCGCCGGGTTCCCACCTATCATCTGGCATCAGAGCCTTCGTTGACACAGTAGGATCTGTTATCCCAGTTTATCTTGCTATCATCCCTTTAGATCGAGTGTTTTTCATGCTATATTTTCTATCCTAGAAGTCCAAAGCCCCACCAAAAATAAATTCAAGCCTTGTTGGTCCTGAGATCTTGTTGTTGCATACCTTGCATGTTCTTCATCTTTTATATCTCCACCAAGTTCATCTACGTAACTGCTTTCAGATTTGGTTGTGGTGCTTTGGAAAAAGAAAGGAAAAAAAGAGTGGCAACAAAAATCAAAGAGAGAAAGAAAAGAGTGGCCGAAAAAAAAGTCAAGAGAGAAAAAGAAAGTGTTGTGTAAGATCCAAAAGTTTCAGCTTGATAGAAAAATTTCAGAAGCTTGTGTGTTGTGTTTTTCAATCTTGGTGCAAAGGTGCAGCAGATCCATCCACATATTTTTCTTGGTTTGCATCAACTTGATTTCAGCACAAGCCCCTTTTTGTTTACCCCACCGAGCTCTACCAAAAAAGGGAAGCTAGTTCTTTGATCCCTATCTTTCAATTGGTTTAACACATCCGGGAGAAGCACAGTCTGATGTGAACTCATAAGAACTTTGGTGAGTAAGAGGTGAGGTTGTGTGATTCCAAAAAATTATCCTATTCCACTTTTGGCCTTACCAACATGGCAGGATCTAGATCGAGTGTTCATGGAGAAAACCATGGGGAAGAAGATGCCCCGGTCACATGTTCTGGTTTTCAGGAATTACGGAACATGGTTTGAGACCTTGGAAGGATGTTTCACGAGCGACCTCCAGCAGGTGGTGATAGGGTTCGACACCGACAATGCCCTATTGACCCACTTGAGGAAGTTGGGGATGAGAATTCCGTGCATGCTGCTGTTGACGGTGCCTTGGAGGATGATAACAACAGCTATGGTGGACATGTGGCTGCTGCTCGTGGGCGTGGTGTTGCTGCTCATGGAGGGCAGCGAGTAGGAAAACTTCGAGGGTGAGGCCATGGTCCTCGTGGGCACTACTATGACCCTCATGAGCGTGTTGCTCATGGTCATGGAGATGATTTTGATGATTATGATGGTGTCCCATACCGTCGTGCTGCTGAAGATGGGCATCGTGCAGAACGTCATGATCGAGATGGTCGAGATGACATGGCAAGAATCAAGTTGCACATCCCCAAGTTCACAGGAAAGGAAGACCCCGATACATATTTTGATTGGGAAGAGCAGTGTGATCATATTTTTCGTATCCATAACCTTGTTGATCTGAAGAGAGTAAACCTTGCTTGTGTTGAGTTTTCTGGTTATGCACTCACTTGGTGGAATCAACAACAAGAAAATCAGCTGCTGCTAGGCCGTGACCACATTGACACTTGGGAAGAGATGAAACAAGCCATGAGGTGAAGGTTTGTTCCTTCACAATATTAAAGAGATCTCTGAAATAGATTCCAGCACCTCAGCCAAGGTATGCGCACGGTGGATGAGTACTATAAAGAGACGGAATTGTTGCTGGTTTGTGCTCATATTCTGAAGATGAGGAGTCAAAGATGGCAAGATTTCTGCATGGTCTCAACAGTGAAATTTCTGATTTTGTGGAGATGTTTCCCTATAACTCTACAAGATATTCTGGAGCAAGCCAAGCGCACGGAGGGGAAGGTGCAGCGGAGTGGTCATGGACGGATATCTGATAACCGCACCACCACACCATGGCAAAGGTCGCAGCCAAGTGCCTCTCATGATGGTTCTCAGTTTCAGCATGCTTCACACCCTACCGCCACCCCACGAGCAGCGGCTTCATCGGCATCATCATCGGCTCCTAGGAATGTTGACAAGCGTGCTCCTTCTGCTGCTGGAAGTACTTCTGACCCCACGGCTGTACCATCATATCGGAGCCGAGATATTGAGTGTTGGAAGTGCAAAGTGCATGGTCACATTTCTTCTGAATGTCGAAACAAGAGAGTTATCTTTGTGAATGAACAAGGTGAATGGGAATCTAAGAGTGAGTGCTACGTCTTGAGCTTGCATTGGTTTTCCTCGAAGAGGTGAGGGTGATGCAGCAAGTGTAGCGTAAGTACTTCCCTCAGTTTTGAGAACCAAGGTATCAATCCAATAGGAGGCTTCTCAAAAGTCCCACGCACCTACACAAACAAACTGAGAACTCGCAACCAACGCAATAAAGGGGTTGTCAATCCCTTCACGGCCACTTGCGAAGTGAGATCTAATAAAGATAGTAAGATAAGATAAATATATTTTTGGTATTTTATAATATAGATGCAAATAAAAGTAGATTGAAAGCAAATATGATAAGAGATAGACCCGGGGGCCATAGGTTTCACTAGAGGCTTCTCTCAAGATAGCATAAGTATTACGGTGGGTGAACAAATTACTGTCGAGCAATTGATAGAAAAGCGCATAGTTATGAGATTATCTAGGCATGATCATGTATATAGGCATCACATCCATAACAAGTAGACTGACTCATGCCTGCATCTACTACTATTACTCCACACGTCGACCGCTATCCAGCATGCATCTAGAGTATTAAGTTCATAAGAACAGAGTAACGCATTAAGCAAGATGACATGATGTAGAGGGATAAACTCGTGCAATATGATATAAACCCCATCTTGTTATCCTCAATGGCAACAATACAATACGTGCCTTGCAACCCTTTACATCCTTTGGTAAGGACACCGCAAGATTGAACCCAAAGCTAAGCACTTCTCCCATGGCAAGAAAGACCAAACTAGTAGGCCAAACCAAACTGATAATTCGAAGAGACTTGCAAAGATAACTCAATCATACATAAAAGAATTCAGAGAAGATTCAAATATTATTCATAGATAAACTTGATCATAAACCCACAATTCATCGGATCTCGACAAACACACCGCAAAAAGAGTTTACATCGAGTAGATCTCCACAAGAGAGGGGGAGAACATTGTATTGAGATCCAAAAAGAGAGAAGAAGCCATCTAGCTAATAACTATGGACCCGTAGGTGTCACACCCAAGATGCGACCCTATCCTAAAGGAACTCGAAGGTCCCACCAAGGATAGAAGCGCATCTTGAAGACTCTTTTGCAAGGTGGATATCATTACATCAACATTACATAATAGTGGGGATACTCCAAGACATACAATGTCACATAAATACAACAATACATCATACATAAGATAAACATCCGACTACGGATGAAACATAAATGTAAACTCAAACAATATCCACCACCTAGCCCAGCTGCCGACCGGAACCTATCCCCGATCGAAGAAGAAGCGGAAGAAGAACTCCAAAACAAGTAACATCGCTCTCGCGTCATGATCATCGCAAACATGTACCTTCAACTGGTGGTGTAGTAATCTGTGAGCCACGAGGACTCAGCAATCCCATTACCATGGGTATCAAGACTAGCAAAGCTTAAAGGGTAAGGAAGGGGTAAAGTGGTGAGGTTGCAGCTGCGACTAAGCAGATATGGTGGCTAACATACGCAAATGAGAGCGGGAAGAGAAACAACGGAACGGTCGTGAAGCTAGTAATGATCAAGAGGTGATCCTGAACTCCTACTTACGTCAAACATAACCCAAAACCGTGTTCACTTCCCGGACTCTGCCGAAAAGAGACCATCACGGCTACACACACGGTTGATGCGTTTTAATTCGGATCAGGTGCCAAGTTATCTACCACCGGACATTAACAAATTCCCATCTGCCACATAACCGCGGGAACGGCTCTCGAAAGTTCAAACCCTGCAGGGGTGTCCCAACTTAGCCCATGATAAGCTCTCGCGATCAACGAAGGATATTCCTTCTCCCGGGAAGGCCCGATCAGTCTCGGAATCCCGGTTTACAAGACATTTCGACAATGGTAAAACAAGACCAGCAAGACCGCCCGATGTGTCGACAATCCCGATAGGAGCTGCACATATCTCGTTCTCAGGGCAACACCGGATGAGACATCCTACGAGTAAAACCTGTTGGAAATATGCCCTAGAGGCAATAATAAAAGCATTATTATTATATTTCCTTGTTCATGATAATTGTCTTTTATTCATGCTATAATTGTATTATCCGGAAATCGTAATACATGTGTGAATACATAGACCACAATACGTCCCTAGTGAGCCTCTAGTTGACTAGCTCGTTGGTCAATAGATAGTCATGGTTTCCTGACTATGGACATTGGATGTCGTTGATGACGGGATCACGTCATTAAGAGAATGACGTGATGGACAAGACCCAATCCTAAGCATAGCACAAGATCGTGTAGTTCGTTTTGCTAGAGCTTTCTCAATGTCAAGTATCTATTCCTTAGACCATGAGATCGTGTAACTCCCGGATACCGTAGGAGTGCTTTGGGTGTACCAAACGTCACAATGTAACTGGTTGACTATAAAGGTGCATTACAGGTATCTCCGAAAGTGTCTGTTGGGTTGACACGGATCGAGACAAGGATTTGTCACTCCATATTACGGAGAGGTATCACTGGGCCCACTCGGTAGTGCATCATCATAATGAGCTCAAAGTGACCAAGTGTCTGGTCACGGGATCATGCATTACGGATGCGAGTAAAGTGAGTTGCCAATGAACGAGACTGAACGAGGTATTGGGATACCGACGATCGAGTCTCGGGCAAGTAACATACCGTCGACAAAGGGAATAGTATACGGGTTGCTTGAATCCTCGACATCGTGGTTCATCCGATGACATCATCAAGGAGCATGTGGGAGCCAACATGGGTATCCAGATCCGCTGTTGGTTATTGACCGAGAGCGTCTCGGTCATGTTCATGTCTCCCAAACCCGTAGGGTCTACACACTTAAGGTTCGGTGGCGCTAGGGTTATTAGGAAGACTTGTATGTGATTACCGAATGTTGTTCGAGTCCGGATGAGATCCCGGACGTCACGAGGAGTTCGGAAGGGTCCGGAGGTAAAGATTTATATATGGGAAGTTGTCAAGCGGACACCGGAAAAGTTTCGGGCATATCGGTATTGTACCGGGGTCACCGGAAGGTTCCGGAGGACCACTGGAGGGGCCACCCCTCCGGGGGCCACTGGGCTGCGTGGGAAGGGCCAGCCCTCGGTGGCTGGGCGCACCCTCCCTTGGGCCCTTGCGCCTAGGGTTGAGGGGGGAACCTAAAGGGGCGCCTTGCTTGGGGGCAAACCCTCCTCCCTTGGCCGCCCCCCTCTAGATGCATCTAGAGGGCCCCCTCTCCCTTCCCCTATAAATAGAGGGGTGAGGGAGGCAGCCGCACCCAAGCCAAGGCGCAGCCCTCCCTCCCAACACCTCTCCTCCTCCGTTGTGTGCTCGGGAAGCCTCGCCGAGATCTTGCTTCTCCACCATCATCACGCCGTCGTGCTGCCGGTGGAGCTGTCTTCCTCAACCTCTCCTTCCTCCTTGCTGGATCAAGACGGAGGAGACGTTGCTCGTACCGTACGTGTGTTGAACGCGGAGGTGCTGTCCGTTCAGCACTTGGTCATCGGTGATCGGAATCACGTTGAGTACGACTCCATCATCACCGCTCCTCGAACGCTTCCGGTACGCGATCTACAAGTGGTATGTAGATGCAAACTCACTCCCTTGACTCGTTGCTTAGATGAACTCATAGATGGATCTTGGTGAAACCGTAGGAAAAATTTAATTTTCTCGCAACGTTCCCCAACAAAGGCATCATGAGCCGTGTTTATCGTAGTTCTCTAATGCACGAGTAGAACACAATTTAGTTGTGGGCGAGATCTTGTCAACTTGCTTGCCGCTACTAGTCTTATCTTGCTTCCGCGGTATTGTGGGATGAAGCGGCCCGGACCAACCTTACACGTACGCTTACATGAGACCGGTTCCACCGACTAACATGCACTAGTTGCATAAGGTGGCTGGCGGGTGTCCGCTCTCCCACTTTAGTTGGAGCGGATTCGATGAAAAGGGTCCTTATGAAGGGTAAATAGAAGTTGACAAAATCACGTTGTGGTTATTCGTAGGTAAGAAAACGTTCTTGCTAGAACCCAATTGCAGCCACGTAAAAGATGCAACAACAATTAGAAGACGTCTAACTTGTTTTTGCAGCAATTGTCATGTGATGTGAATGGCCAAGTTGTGATGAATGATGAATGACATATTGTGATGTATGAGATCATGTTCTTGTAATAGGAATCACGACTTGCATGTCGATGAGTATGACAACCGGCAGGAGCCATAGGAGTTGTCTTTATTTTGTATGACATGCGTGTCATTGAAGAACGCCATGTAAACTACTTTACTTTATTACTAAACACGTTAGTCATAGAAGTAGAAGTAGTCGTTGGCGTGACAACTTCATGAAGACACGATGATGGAGATCATGGTGTCATGCCGGTGACAAGATGATCATGGAGCCCCGAAGATGAAGATCAAAGGAGCTATATGATATTGGCCATATCATGTCACTACTTTATATAATTGCATGTGATGTTTATTATGTTTTATGCATCTTGTTTACTTAGAACGACGGTAGTAAATAAGATGATCCTTACAACAATTTCAAGAAGTGTTCTCCCTAACTGCGTGCACCGTTGCTAAAGTTCGTCGTTTGAAGCACCACGTGATGATCGGGTGTGATAGATCCTTACGTTCACATACAACGGTGTAAGACAGTTTTACACATGCAAAACACTTAGGGTTAACTTGACGAGCCTAGCATGTACAGACATGGCCTCGGAACACGGAGACCGAAAGGTCGAACACGAGTCGTATAGAAGATACGATCGACATGAGAATGTTCACCGACGATGACTAGTCCGTCTCACGTGATGATCGGCCACGGCCTAGTCGACTCGGATCGTGTAACACTTAGATGACTAGAGAGATGTCAAATCTGAGTGGGAGTTCATTCAATAATTTGATTAAGATGAACTTAATTATCATGAACTTAGTCTAAAACTTTTTGCAAAATATGTCTTGTAGATCAAATGGCCAACGCTCATGTCAACATGAACTTCAACGCTTCCTAGAGAAAACCAAGCTGAAAGATGATGGCAGCAACTATACGGATCGGGTCCGAACCCGAGGATCATCCTCATAGCTGCCAACAAGGCATATGTCCTAGAAGCACCGTTAGGTGACCCACCTGCTCTCCCAAAGACTGCAAGACGATTTGAGCGTTTGGCGGACACGTCTCGATGATTACTCCCTCGTTCAAGCGGCATGTTTTACACTTAGAACCGGGGCTCCAAAAGCGTTTTGAGCAACACGGAGCATATGAGATGTTCAAGAGCTGAAACTAGTTTTCCAAGCTCATGCCCGGTCGAGATATATGAAGTCTCCGACAAGTTCTACAGTTGTAAGATGGAGGAAAACAGTTACATCGGTGAGCACATACTCAAAATGTCAGGTTGCACAACCGCCGTCTCCAGTGGAGATTAACCTCCCGGACGAGGCGGTCATTGACAGAATCCTTCAGTCGCTCCCACCAAGCTACAAAAGCTTCGTGATGAACTACAACATGCAGGGGATGGTGAAGACCATTCCTGAAGTATTTTCAATGCTGAAGTCGGCAGAGGTTGAAATCAAGAAAGAACATCAAGTGTTGATGGTCAATAAGACCACTAAGTTTAAGAAGGGCAAGGGTAAGAAGAACTTCAAGAAGGACGGCAAGGAGGTTGCCGCGCCCGGTAAGCCAGTTGCCGGGAAGAAGTCAAAGAATGGACCCAAACCCGAGACTGAGTGCTTTTATTGCAAGGGGAGGGGTCACTGGAAGCGGAACTGCCCCAAATACTTAGCGGACAAGAAGGCCGGCAACACCAAAGGTATATTTGATATACATGTAATTCATGTGTACCTTACCAGTGCTCGTAGTAACTCCTGGGTATTTGATACCGGTGCCGTTGCTCATATTTGTAACTCACAGCAGGAGCTGCGGAATAAGCGGAGACTGGCGAAGGACGAGGTGACGATGCGCGTCGGGAATGGTTCCAGAGTCGATGTGATCGCCGTTGGCACGCTACCTCTACATTTACCTACGGAATTAGTTTTGAACCTTAATAATTGTTATTTGGTGCCAAGTTTGAGCATGAACATTGTTTATGGATCTCGGTTAATGCGAGATGGCTACTCATTTAAATCCGAGAATAATGGTTGTTCTATTTATATGAGAGATATGTTTTATGGTCATGCTCCAATGGTCAATGGTTTATTCTTAATGAATCTCGAGCGTAATATTACACACATTCATAGCATGAATACCAAAAGATGTAAAGTTGATAACGATAGTCCCACATACTTGTGGCACTGCCGCCTTTGGTCACATTGGTGTCAAGCGCATGAAGAAGCTCCATGCTTGATGGACTTTTGGAGTCTCTAGATTATGAATCATTTGACACATGCGAACCATGCCTCATGGGCAAGATGACCAAGACTCCGTTCTCCGGAACAATGGAGCGAGCAACCAACTTGTTGGAAATCATACATACCGATGTGTGCGGTCCAATGAGCGTTGAGGCTCGCGGAGGATATCGTTATGTTCTCACTCTCACAGATGACTTGAGTAGATATGGGTATGTCTACTTGATGAAACACAAGTCTGAGACCTTTGAAAAGTTCAAGGAATTTCAGAATGAAGTAGAGAATCAACGTGACCGAAAGATAAAATTCTTACGATCGGACGTGGAGGAGAATATTTAAGTCACGAATTTGGTACACACTTAAGAAAATGTGGAATCATTTCACAACTCACGCCGCCTGGAACACCTCAGCGTAACGGTGTGTCCGAACGTCGTAATCACACTCTATTAGATATGGTGCGGTCTATGATGTCTCTTACCGATTTACCGCTATCATTTTGGGGATACGCTCTAGAGACAGCTACATTCACTTTAAATAGGGCACCGTCTAAATCCGTTGAGACGACACCGTATGAATTATGGTTTGGGAAGAAACCTAAGCTGTCGTTTCTAAAAGTTTGGGGATGCGATGCTTATGTCAAGAAACTTCAACCTGAAAAGCTCGAACCCAAGTCGGAAAAATGCATCTTCATAGGATACCCTAAGGAAACCATAGGGTATACCTTCTACTTAAGATCCGAGGGCAAGATCTTTGTTGCCAAGAACGGATCCTTTCTGGAAAAAGTTTCTCTCGAAAGAAGTAAGTGGGAGGAAAGTAGAACTCGATGAAGTACTACCTCTTGAACAGGATAGTAGTGCAGCTCGGAAAATGTTCTGTGATGCCTACACCAACGAAGAGGAAATTAATGATGATCAAGGTACTTGGGATCAAGTTGCTCTGAACTTCAGAGGTCCACTAGGACACGCCCGCACTGCAGTGGTACGGCAACCCTATCACGGAAATCATGTTGTTAGACAACGATGAACCTTGAACTATGAAGAAGCGATGGCGGGCCCAGATTCCAACAAATGGCTAGAAGCCATGAAGTCGAGATAGAATCCACGTATGAAAACAAAGTGTGGACTTTGGTGACTTGCCCGATGATCGGCGAGCGATAGAAAACAAATGGATCTTTAAGAAGAAGACGGACGCGGATGGTAATGTCACCATCTATAAAGCTCGACTTGTCGCTAAGGGTTATCGGCAAGTTCAAGGGATTGACTACGATGAGACTTTCTCTCCGTGGCGAAGCTTAAGTCCGTCCAATCATGTTAGCAATTGCCGATACTATTATTATGAGATATGGCAGATGGACGTCAAAACAGCGTTCCTTAACGGTTATCTTAAGGAAGAGCTGTATATGATGCAGCCGGAAGGTTTTGTCGATCCTAAGAATGTCGACAAAGTATGCAAGCTCCAGCGATCCATTTATGGGCTGGTGCAAGCATCTCGGAGTTGGAACATTCGCTTTGATGAGATGATCAAAGCGTTTGGGTTTATCTTGAGACTTATGGAGAAGCTGCGTTTACAAGAAAGTGAGTGGGAGCTCAGAGCATTTCTCATATTATATGTAGATGACATACTTTTGATGGGAAATGATATAGAATTCTTGGACAGCATTAAGGCCTACTTGAATAAGTGTTTTTCAATGAAGGACCTTGGAGAAGCTTCTTATATATTAGGCATCAAGATCTATAGAGATAGATCGAGGCGCCTCATAGGTCTTTCACAAAGCACATACCTTGATAAGATTTTGAAGAAGTTCAAAATGGATCAGTCAAGAAGGGTTCTTGCCTGTGTTGCAAGGTGTGAGATTGAGCTCGGCTCAATGCCCGACCACGGCAAAAGATAAAGAAGAGATGAGTGTCATCCCTATGCCTCAGCCATAGGATCTATTATGTATGCCATGCTTGTGTACCGGACCTGATGTAAACCTTGCCGTAAGTTTGGTAGGAAGGTACCAAAGTAATCCCGCAAGGAACACCGGACAGCGGTCAAGAATATCCTGAAGTACCTGAAAAGGACTAAGGACATGTTTCTCGTTTATGGAGGTGACTAAGAGCTCGTCGTAAAGGGTACGTCGACGCTAGCTTCTACACAGATCTGGATGACTCTAAGTCGCAAACCGGATACGTGTATATGTTGAATGGTGGAGCGATGGCTGGTGCAGCTGCAAGCGAGAGCGTCGTGGCGGGATCTACATGTGAAGCGGAGTACATGGCAGCCTCGGAGGCAGCGCATGAAGCAATTTGGGTGAAGGAGTTCATCACCGACCTAGGAGTCATACCCAATGCGTCGGGGCCAATCAAACTCTTCTGTGACAACACTGGAGCTATTGCACTTGCCAAGGAGCCCAGGTTTCACAAGAAGACCAAGCACATCAAGCGTCGCTTCAACTCCATCCGTGAAAATGTTCAGGATGGAGACATAGAAATTTGTAAAGTGCATACGGATCTGAATGTCGCTGATCCGTTGACTAAACCTCTTCCGCGGGCAAAACATGATCAACACCAGAACTCTATGGGTGTTCGATTCATCACAATGTAACAAGATTATTGACTCTAGTGCAAGTGCGAGACTGTTGGAAATATGCCCTAGAGGCAATAATAAAAGCATTATTATTATATTTCCTTGTTCATGATAATTGTCTTTTATTCATGCTATAATTGTATTATCCGGAAATCGTAATACAGGTGTGAATACATAGACCACAATACGTCCCTAGTGAGCCTCTAGTTGACTAGCTCGTTGGTCAATAGATAGTCATGGTTTCCTGACTATGGACATTGGATGTCGTTGATGACGGGATCACGTCATTAGGAGAATGACGTGATGGACAAGACCCAATCCTAAGCATAGCACAAGATCGTGTAGTTCGTTTTGCTAGAGCTTTCTCAATGTCAAGTATCTATTCCTTAGACCATGAGATCGTGTAACTCCCGGATACCGTAGGAGTGCTTTGGGTGTACCAAACGTCACAACGTAACTGGGTGACTATAAAGGTGCATTACGGTATCTCCGAAAGTGTCTTGGGTTGACACGGATCGAGACGAGGATTTGTCACTCCATATTACGGAGAGGTATCACTGGGCCCACTCGGTAGTGCATCATCATAATGAGCTCAAAGTGACCAAGTGTCCGTCACGGATCATGCATTACGATGCGAGTAAAGTGACTTCCCAAAGATGCTTGAGACTGAACGAGGTATTGGGATACCGACGATCGAGTCTCGGGCAAGTAACATACCGTCGACAAAGGGAATAGTATACGGGTTGCTTGAATCCTCGACATCGTGGTTCATCCGATGACATCATCGAGGAGCATGTGGGAGCCAACATGGGTATCCAGATCCGCTATTGGTTATTGACCGAGAGCATCTCGGTCATGTTCGCATGTCTCCGAACCAGTGGGGTCTACACACTTAAGGTTCGGTGACGCTAGGGTTATTAGGAAGACTTGTATGTGATTACCGAATGTTGTTCGGAGTCCCGGATGAGATCCCGGACGTCACGAGGAGTTCCGGAAGGGTCCGGAGGTAAAGATTTATATATGGGAAGTTGTCAAACGGACACCGGAAAAGTTTCGGGGCATATCGGTATTGTACCGGGGTCACCGGAAAGGTTCCGGAGGACCACCGGGAGGGGCCACCCCTCCCGGGGGGCCACTTGGGCTGCGTGGGAAGGGGCCAGCCCCTGGTGGGCTGGGCGCACCCCCTCCCCTTGGGCCCTTGCGCCTAGGGTTGAGGGGGGAACCCTAAGGGGGGCGCCCCCCTTGCTTGGGGGGCAAGCCCCCCCCTGGCCCCCCCTCTAGATGCATCTCTGAGGGCCGCCCCTTCTCCTTCCCCTATAAATAGAGGGGTGAGGGAGGCAGCCGCACCAAGCCAAGGCGCAGCCCTCCCTCCCAACACCTCTCCTCCTCTGTTGTGTGCTCGTGAAGCCTGCCGAGATCTCGCTTCTCCACCATCATCACGCCGTCGTGCTGCCGGTGGAGCTGTCTTCCTCAACCTCTCCTTCCTCCTTGCTGGATCAAGACGGAGGAGACGTTGCTCGTACCGTACGTGTGTTGATCGCGGAGGTGCTGTCCGTTCAGCACTTGGTCATCGGTGATCGGAATCACGTTGAGTACGACTCCATCATCACCGCTCCCTCGAACGCTTCCGTACGCGATCTACAAGTGGTATGTAGATGCAAACTCACTCCCTTGAATCGTTGCTTAGATGAACTCATAGATGGATCTTGGTGAAACCGTAGGAAAAATTTTAATTTTCTGCAACGTTCCCCAACAAAACCAACCCTCAAGTTTCCCCAAGGTGGCCCCGCAGTCTGCTCGTTCCTGGCCAACACTTAGAGAAGCATTGGCCCGGGGGGCTAAAATAAAGATGACCCTTGAGAGAGCGACTCCCAAGGGAAAAGTAGGTGGTGGTGAGGCAAATGGTAAAACCAAGGTTGGGCCTTACTGGAGGAGTTTTATTCAAAGCGAACTGTCAAGGGGGTCCCATAAATCACCCAACCGCGTTAGGGACGCAAAATCCGGGAACATAATACCGATATGACGGAAACTAGGGCGGCAAGAGTGGAACAAAACACCAGGCATAAGGCCGAGCCTTCCACCCTTTACCAAGTATATAGATGCATTAATAATATAAGAAGTAGTGTGATATCCCAACATAAACATAATCCAACATGGAACAATCTTCATTTTCACCTGCAACTAGCAATGCTATAAGAGGGGCTGAGCAAAAGCGGTAAAATAGCCAAACAACGGTTTGCTAGGAAGGGTGACAAAGGTTAGAGGTTCATGGCAATTTGGGAGGCTTGATAAGCAAGTGGTAGGTAACGCAGCAAAGCGATGGAACGAAGCAACTAGCATAGCAATGATAGTAATGAGATCCAAGGTGACGGTCATCTTGCCTGAAATTCCGCTAGGAAGAAGAACGAGTCCATGAAGAAAACGAACGGAAGTAGTCGAACGAATCCTCACAATCGCAACATTACCGGAACTAAGAAGCAACACCGGAAAGGAACAAACAACATGGTAAATGCACAAGCATAAACATGGCACGATGCACAATCAAGTGTGATGCATGTCCGGTTTAATGAGGCATGGCATGGCAAAGTGCAACAAACAATACTACAAATTAAGTGGAACTCAATATGCAACGAGTTGTATATTAACGAAACACCACATGCAATTATTTAGTTTGATCTCGTTTAAGCTACCAAACAATGTTAAATGTTATTAAACATGGCAAGAGGTGAGGCATGAGTAAACTAACTATTTAGGCAAGTTTAAATGAGGCCGGAAATAAGAAACAACAATTCCGGAAAATCCTCATGTGCATATCTTGATTTGGTACTGTTCTGCTCTAAACCATATTTTAATGTTGTTAAACAGCAAAATAAAGTGCACCATGTTAAACTAGGCATTTTTCCACCCCATTTACATATAAAGTTTATTTAAAACAGCTACGGTTATTTAGTTATGAAATAAATCATTTTAACATGGCATTTATGCAAATTAATTCAAACAGCAAGTTAAATATTTTAAACAGGGATGAAAGATGCATATAATGAAACTAGATGAAAAACTAAGCATTTCTCATATAAAAATTATTTACATATGATGCATGATTGATTAGTTATTAAATGCATGAACAGCAAGGGTTTTTCTGTAAAACTGTAATACACTGGATAATGCTAAAATCGCGACACGAAAAAAAACATGAGTCTGGCCAAATCTGAATCACGGGCCCAACAGGAGGGGGGCAGCTCACCCATGGGCTACAGCCCGTTGGTGGAGGCAGGCCGAGCGAGGCCGCTGGGCAAGGCCGGCTTGGGATCGAGGCCCACGCGGGCGAGCAGAGGAGGCGGGGTCGGCTCGCGGCTGGGAAGTCAACGCGGGCGAGGCGCTCGTTCAAGAACGCAGCAGAAGACGACGACGGCGGGGATGCAGGGGCTCCGGCGAGCGGCGGGATGGAGCGGACGGACGGATCCGGCGGGCGACGCGGCGGGGAGGTCGGAGCTTGGCGCGGATCCATGGCAACGAGACGGGGGGTCTCCGGACGGAGCGGGGCTGCAACGGGGCAAGGACTTGGACGGGGACAGCGAAGAAGCTCCCGGGCTACTTGGCTCGAAGACGGACTTGGCGCGTGGTCGGGAAGGTCGCAAGCTGGCTGCTGCTGTTCTTCCTGGCGCTCGACGGGAAGACGCAGGCGAGGAACTTGGCGGAGCGGCGGCTCTCAAGGCAGGCGCGCGCGATGGCGTTGGAGTCGGCCTCCTGTGAAGGTGAGCGAGAGAGAGATTAGAGCAGAGGAGGGAGTAGAAGAAAAAGAGATGGGAGAGAAGGGGAAGGTCAGGAACGGCCTGGGGCTGCTGCTGCTTGGGTGGCCGACGGAGGCGACAGGAGGAGGATTTGGTGGTGGCTGGTTGAGCTGGATCTCGGTGGGGATTGGTCGGCTGGAGAAAACGAGGAAGGAGGGAGGCGCAGGCTGGTGGTTGGTTGTGGGATCGGGAGGGGAAATCCCGGGGGGGACTCGGTGGAGTGACGGCGCGGAATAGGAAGGGATGGGACAGCTCTCCTAAAAATTAGGGTTAGACTGTTTATATAGCAAGTGGGTTTTGGTTAGGGGGTTAATCGAACCCTCCGATCAAAATCGAACGGTCGAGAAATATAGCTTAGGAGAGTCCAACAAAGAAAACGGAGATACTTTCGGGATGTTTGGGGATGATCTGGATCCAACAGTCATGACAACTCTGGTCGGGTTCGGGAAAGGCTTCGGACGCGCGCAAGACGGGGTGGTGGTTGTGCAGAGAGGTTAGGTGGTCTGACAAGAGGGACTCGAAAACCCGATTGGTCTCAGAACGGTCAATGAAGGCAAGGGGGGACGCGGCAACTACGAACGGGTGCAAGTTTTATGAAAAACATGCAGATGCAATGCGCATGATGCTATGAGATGAGATGCATGACATGAACAAAAAGCAAAACAAAGGACAAAAACCCAACCACGGAGGAAATAAAATATCGCATCTCCGGAAAAGGCAAGAGTTGGAGTTACGAATAGGAAAGTTGTATCCGGGGCGTTACACGTAGGTCTGTGGTAAACTACTCACAACTCATCGGAGGGGCAAGGATATTGATGTAGAGGCCCTCCGTGCTTGATTCCCCCCCGTGAAAGTGCCAAGAAGGCTCCAAGATGGGATCTCGCGGATCTGAAGGTTACGGCAAGTGGAAATTGTGTTTCGTGGTGCCCCTGGGTGTTTCCAGGGTACGTAGGTATATATAGGAAGAAGAAGTACATCGGTGGCCGCCCGAGGGGCCCACGAGACAGGGGCGCGCCCTACAGGGGGGCGCGGCCTCCTATCTCGTGGCTTCCTCGGAAGCTTACTTGCACTCAAGATCTCCGGATCACGTTCGTTCCAAAAATCACGCCCCCGAAGGTTTCATTCCGTTTGGACTCCGTTTGATATTCCTTTTCTTTGAAATACTGAAATAGGCAAAAAAACAGCAATATGGGTTGGGCCTCCGGTTAGTAGGTTAGTCCCAAAAATGATATAAATGTGTAAAATAAATCCCATAAACATCCAAAAGAGGTAATATAATAGCATGGAACAATCAAAAATTATAGATACGTTGGAGACGTATCAAGCATCCCCAAGCTTAATTCCTGCTCGTCCTCGAGTAGGTAAATGATAAAAAGAGAATTTTTGATGTGGAATGCTACCTAGCATAATTCATAACGTAATTTTCTTTATTGTGGCATGAATGTTCAGATCCAAATGAATACAAAATAAAAGTTCATATTGATAAAAGAAATAGTAATACTTCAAGCATACTAATCAAAGTAATCATGTCTTCTCAAAATAACATGGCAAAAGAAAGTTCATCCCTACAAAATCATATAGTTAGGCTATGCTTCATTTTCGTCACACAAAGATGTTCCCAACTTCTATACCCCTGATGACAAGCCAAGCAATTGTTTCATACTTAAATAATCTCAAACCTTTTCAACCTTCACGCAATACATGAGCGTGAACCATGGATATAGCACTATGGGTGGAATAGAATATGATGATGGGGATTGTGTGGAGAAGACAAAAAAGGAGAAAGTCTCACATTGACGAGGATAATGAACGGGCTATGGAGATGCCCATCAATTGATGTCAACATGAGGAGTAGGGATTGCCATGCAACGGATGCACTAGAGCTATAAATATATGAAAGCTCAATGAAAGAAACTAAGTGGGTGTGCATCCAACTTGCTTGCTCACGAAGACCTAGGGCATTTGAGGAAGCCCATCATTGGAATATACAAGCCAAGTTCTATAATGAAAAATTCCCACTTAGTATATGAAAGTGATAACATAGGAGACTCTCTATCATGAAGATCATGGTGCTACTTTGAAGCACAAATGTGGAAAAAGAGATAGTAGCATTGTCCCTTCTCTCTTTTTCTCTCATTTTATTTTCTTTTTTTTCTTCTTCTTTTTCTTTCTTTTTTTTCTTTGGCCTTCTTTTTTTTTCTTTCTTTTTTCTTTTTCTTTCTGTAAAGTCCGAAGTCTCATCCCGACTTGTGGGGGAATCATAGCCTTCATCATACTTTCCTCACTAGAACAATGCTCTAATAATGAAGGTCATCACACTTTTATGGATTTACAACTCAATAATTACAACTCAAAACTAAAACAAGATATGACTCTATATGAATGCCTCCGGCGGTGTACCGGGATGGTGCAATGAATCAAGAGTGACATGTATGAAAAATAATGCATGGTGGCTTTGCCACAAATACGATGTCAACTACATGATCATGCAATGGCAATATGACAAAAGTAAAGTATGTCATGATGATGAAGAACAGAACGGTGGAAAGTTGCATGGCAATATATCTCGGAATGGCTATGGAAATGCCATAATAGGTAGGTATGGTGGCTGTTTTGAGGAAGATTTAGGGAGGTTTATGTGTGATAGAGCATATTGTATCACGGGGTTTGGATGCACCGGCGAAGTTTGCACCAACTCTCAAGGTGAGAAAGGGCAATGCACGGTACCAAAGAGGCTAGCAAAGGCGGAAAGGTAAAAGTGCGTATAATCCATGGACTCAACATTAGTCAAAAGAACTCATATACTTATTGCAAAAATTTAGAAGTCATCAAAAATCAAGTACTACGCGCATGCTCCTAGGGGGGTAGATTGGTAGGAAAATACCTTTGCTCGTCCCCGACCGCCACTCATAAGGATGCACAATCCAGGTACACTTCATGTTTCAAATTTGTTACACAACTTTAACCATACGTGCATGCTACGGGACTTGCTAACTTCAACACAAGCATTCTTTAAATTCATAATCACCCAACTAGCATGACTTTAATATCACTACCTCCATATCTCAAAACAATTATCAAGTATCAAGTTGATCATAGCATCCAATTCACTTTCTATGATAGTTTTTATTATACCCAATTTGGATGCTCATCATTCTAGGACCAACTTTGTGACAATAGAAAATACCATGATGTTCTAAAAGATTCTCAAAATAATATAAGTGAATCATGAGAGACTAGCAATTTCTTCAAAATTAAGACACCACCGTGCTCTAAAAGATATAAGTGAAGCACTAGAGCAGAAACTATCAAGCTCAAAAGATATAAGTGAAGCACATACAGTATTCTAGCAAATTCTAATCAAATAGGCTTCTCCCAAAAGGTGTGTACAGAAAGGATGATTGTGTAAACTAAAAATAAAATACTAATATAATACACGACGCTCCAAGCAAAACACATATCATGTGGCGAATAAAAATATAGCTCCAAGTAAAGTTACCAATGAACGAAGACGAAAGAGGGGATGCCTTCCCGGGGCATCCCCAAGCTTAGGATTTTGGCTATTCTTGAATATCTTGGTGTGCCTTGGGAATCCCTAAGCTTAAGCTCTTGCCACTCCTTATTCCATAGTCCATAAAAGCTTTACCCAAAACTTGAAAACTTCACAACACAAAACTCAACAGAAAATCTTATAAGCTCCGTTAGTGAAAGAAAACAAAACCACCACAATAGTTACTGCAATGAACTCATTCTTTATTTATTTTGGTGTTAAACCTACTGTATTCCAACTTCTCTATGGTTTATAAACTATTTTATTGGCCATAGATTCATCAAAATAAGCAAACAACACACGAAAAACAGAATCTGTCAAAAACAGAACAGTCTGTAGTAATCTGTAACTAACGGAAACTTCTGGAACTCCAAAAATCCATCCAAAATAGGAAGACCTAGGAAATTTGTTTCTTGATCATAAGCAATTGGAATCACTATTTTATCACGTTCTGGTGATTTTTAACAATTGTTTTCGTGAACCGAAAGTTTCTGGAAATTACAGCAAGATCAAATAATTATCATCCAAGAAGATCCTATAGGTTTAACTTGGCACAAACACTAATTAAAAGATAAAACCTCATCTAAACCGAAGGTAGATGGATTATTTATTCCTAAACAGAAGCAAAAACAAAAAACATAAAGAAAATTGGGTTGCCTCCCAACAAGCGCTATCGTATAACGCCCCTAGCTAGGCATAAAAGCTAGGATAGATCTAACGAGTGCCATCTTTGGCACTAGGAGAGGAGGATCTCATCTCTATAGCATTCATTCTTCTATTTAAGGTAAGAACATGGCCATTAATGGAAGAAGTAAGATTAAGCACATTACGGAAGTTTGCCTCTAAACTAGACTTCATCTCTTTAATAATTTCATTTTGATAAAAGCACAAGAGAGTAGTTGATTCAACCTTATCATTCATAGGGTGCCCAAATATGGTTTTAATTTTTTCATAAGTATCTATAGCATCCCTTTCAAGAAAACTTCCTTCAAAAATAGAATCTAAAACTTGTTTAAAAGAAGCAGGCAAGCCAACATAAAAACTTTTTAAGTAATCTTCAATTTGATATTGTGGTACATAGCTAGCCCGAATCCTAAGTAACCTATCCCAAGCATCTTTTAAAGACTCATCAAGTAAATAGCGAAAAATTCCAGATTCATCCTCATCAAAATTATTAAAGCTCTCATTGGAGACCCAGGTGGGTCTTTCTATAGCATCATTATTTATGAGCTTAGAGAGGATAGAAGGGTTATCCAAGGTACTAGAGCCCTGGAAAGGACCCTTAGCTCTTTTTGATTCGGCCATGGCAACAGGAAGGCAAACGAAAAAGAGAGGAGGAGATTGGGAAAGAGAGGGCGAATAAAACGGCAAGGGTGAAGTGGGGGAGAGGAAAACGAGAGGCAAATGGCAAATAATGTAAATGCGAGAAAGATGGGTTTGTGATGGGTACTTGGTATGTCTTGACTTGAGCGAAGACCTCCCCGGCAACGGCGCCAGAAATCCTTCTTGCTACGTCTTGAGCTTGCGTTGGTTTTCCTCGAAGAGGAGAGGGTGATGCAGCAAGTGTAGCGTAAGTATTTCCCTCAGTTTTGAGAACCAAGGTATCAATCCAGTAGGAGGCTTCCCAAAAGTCCCACGCACCTACACAAACAAACTGAGAACTCGCAACCAACGCAATAAAGGGGTTGTCAATCCCTTCACGGCCACTTGCGAAAGTGAGATCTAATAAAGATAGTAAGATAAGATAAATATATTTTTGGTATTTTATAATATAGATGCAAAAAGTAAAGATGCAAATAAAAGTAGATTGAAAGCAAATATGATAAGAGATAGACCCGGGGGCCATAGGTTTCACTAGAGGCTTCTCTCAAGATAGCATAAGTATTACGTTGGGTGAACAAATTACTGTCGAGCAATTGATAGAAAAGTTCAACGGCGAAATCTGATAGTTTTATCGGACCAGCACAGCAGACGCGAGGAGCTGCAACCATAGCCACAAGGCTGGAACCGCGATCCAGCGGGCTGAAACTACATCGATTCAACAAGAAAATGCACTGTTTTGCGATCGGTAAAATCGATTGTGGTTGTAGCTATATGGTATGCTGGTGGAAGCAATTTTCAATGCGGTTGTAGCATGTAGCACAAACCCGACATCTCGCTAGCCCCAGCGTATCACCACCTTCAGAGTTGCAGCTTTTCGAGAACATGGATGAAGCTTTTTCAATGTACATTTGTAACATTAAATCGACCTATGTCGCTGATGTTTGCAGCTCCGATGTGAGCTTGTAGCTCTGCTTGTGACGTGGTTGCAGCTTTTGCCGTATATGGTTGTAAGAAAGCGGCGATAGCTGCGTCTTGGCTGCTCAGTTCAGCCAAAACCCATCATGGGATGCAGCATCTCAATAGCGGTTCCAGCATATATCAAATATGTTTCCAGCATCCACATCGGGTTCGAGAAAATCCATGGCTGGAGGCACCAGTGATCTGACGGTGGTTATCTGGCGCACTAATCGCCCGTCGCCATGCCGATAATCTTCCGTAGCGCAGCCAAACACGTGTGGGGAGGTGGGGGCTGTGGCTAGGATGTAAATGAATGCGGATAATTTCCGTTCGAATCCGCACCGCATCCGTTTTTAAGGATATGGTATTCACTTTCACATATCCGGCGGATAGGGATCGAATCTGAGACTTTAGTTAACGGATATCAAGCGGATATGGTAGCAGATATGGTATCGATAATATCCGGCGGATGTGGATTATCCGGTATTTTTGCGGATTATCGGTGTTATCAAATAGGATTATCCGATAAATTTGGGCCAATCGACAAGCCCAAATACCCAATTAGACCACTGATTAGAATTTCCATATATAAATATCATATAACCTAACCCTAATAGCACCCTCGTAAAACTGCACATCCCATGTACATACTAGCGTAGCCAATAGACTTGAGAACACATACTGTACAAGCTAACTTAGCTAATATTTAAACAGACTCTATTATGGACCATAGAGAACTATGAATCTACGATGTCTAATGTCTTGCTTGCTGCAACGTGTAAGTTATTAATTTCATTGATCAATAAAAATTGATTGGTTACTTATATACTATTGTTTTCTTTGCATAGATCATGATAGATATTATGGAAAAGATGTATATAGATTTTTATCCGTTTTGATCCGTGTCCGCTCCTTCGCTCGAATCCGTAGTACGATATAATCCGTATTGAATCCGCATCCGGTCATTATCAATCCGCTCTGAATCCGACAAAAAATGTGGTAAAGGATATGGTAAAGACATTATCGATCAATCAATCGGTTTACATCCCTAGTTGTGGTGACCGGCGAAAGCGTATGGGGCGCTAACCACCGGCAAGAGGCGACCGATGGCGAAGTGGCGGTGATCAGCGGCAAAATGGTGGCGGTGTCGATGGTGAGGGCAAATGAGGAGAGGCGGCGGCCTTCTTGTGACGAAGTAACCGCCATGACCTGCAGCGGTTCTTTCTTCAGCTGAAAACGTGCTAGGGTGACTGCTAGGGTGACAATCGCTGGCAAAGCGTTATCCGGCGGCTATGCTTGAAGCATCTAACGGCCAGGGTTGGACGGGCCAAAGTTTGGGCGGCGCACCAGCAGTGCTGCCCTTTGCCCTTTTCAGAAACACTATACAACCCAGACCAAAGAGTTTTCCATAATAATGTGGCCTCTTTTCAGAAACACAGTACAGAACAGACACTCTCAAACACGTAGGACACATTCATCACTATAAACACACAGGTTTGATCCTCGCAACTCGAGATACCATTACCCTCTAACCATCTCTAATAATAATAATAATAATAATAATAATAATAATAATAAGGCTCTGGCGGCTAAATAAAAACACTGCAAATATCAACAAGCCACCTAGCAATGCTGCAAATATTAATCAGGGTTGGAATCATTTGGGTTAAGCGAAGAATGTTAACAACAATTATTTTATTACATCGAAACTAGACAAGTGGTTGTTTCTCGACATTCGCCACTTGTTACCTGCAGCAGGTCGAAATCCTCAAACCTTCCCTCATCATTCCTGTTAGATAAGGGATATCACTGAGTATCTGCTCCTATAACGAATGACACCCGGCAAACCGACATATCTCAGACCACCAAATATAACCTAAGACGCGGTTCTACCTTTCTTTGACTTGTTCTTGTTTTCTTGTGTCCTCTTTTCTTCTCTCCTGGCGTAGTCCAGGCATAATCAACAGGGATAACAAAGGGGTCTTGGATGTCCTCCACACGGTTGCTGGGACCTTGTGCTGTCGAGAAGTTCTGGCGGTGAGCCTTGATCCACTGAACCCAGGAGCTTGAAGGCGTCTGGGCTCCTGGGCTCTTGGTATCAGGGCTGGAAGGAGGTGTGCTGAACTCTTCTAATGGCTGTAGCTCTTCAAACTTTGTGAATGTCACAGAACCCTGATTGTGGGTACAACTGGAATGGCAACCTAAGACAAATAACATGTTATTGAATTGCTTCATCAGATCCACATTAACCCAACAGTGGTAATTCAACAGAGCAAACATTAAAAATTAAGTATATCAAGAATGTTATCGAGGTTCACGTGTAACACGGCCTATGATGGCCCAGAAAGTCCCAGGTTATGCATATGATCTGAAATGATCCAGAGCCAACATAGGATTCTTTACATGAGGCTGGAGTTGATGGAAATGTTCCTATGAAAACTAGTACAAATGAATCCTAAGGAAAAATTCCTATGTCGTAATCCTCTGAATAATCAAACAACCGATGCAGGAAAAATTCCTGAAGTTAGAATCCTCAAACTCCTTTAGGAATCCATTGAGTCAAAGAGGCCCTCAGTTTGTGGAGATCAGAGGAACATATACAAGATTAAGGATTGGATTAAGAGTCAAACATATTTCTATAATAAGCATTAAATCACAAGGAAAAAAGAATGCACCATTGGAATGCGTTTTTATGGATAACATCAAAGCATAAAGTTCTGCGCTGTTGTTAATTCAAAGTTTCAAACCGCTAAAGGATAAAACATTATCAGTTATTTGATCAACATATTCAAAAAGGTCTTCAAAATGAAACACAGACAAATAGAGCTAACAAAATGAAGGTCGTGGTTTTCATTTTCATGCCAAAAACATCTTAACTAAACATGCAGGTTATTGCAGACCGCATTTATCAGGAAAGAAACAGACATCCACAAATTTGATCCTTAGACTTCTCTCCTCTGTAAAAGTAGTGATCTAAACACTCTTATATTTCTTTGGAGGAATACATAACAAACTACAGGTTGTGTAGCATACTATCAAGAAATAAAAGAGAAGGGTTGATAGAATATGTTATACAGCATAGATGCACTGAAGTCTAGAATCACGAGCTACTAACAAACCAAGAAACAAATAAATCGACAATTTATTAACATACAGCCTATTTTGAATTGTTATGCATCTCACGTTAAATGAAAAAGTTACCTCATACCGTTGTTATTTTTCACAATACAGGCCAGAAGAGGAAAAGAATAGAGCGGACTTTTTCCAAAACTCATGCATAAAGCATCTCTTAGTATAAATTAAAGAGTTAGACAGATAGATATCATATATGGGGTGACACTTATTCAAATCATAGTTCAAAAGGGCCTTGGCTCTAGGCAATAGCAAAACACCTAGCACTTAATTGCCTTGTTTGTGCATAATTGCATAAGCATGCATATAATTGCATAAGCATGCGCTTTGGTCAGAAAAATTGTATGATGGCAAAAGCACATTTAATGCCTAACGCTTTTTAAACTTTGATACAAATACCTAATAATCACATTTGTAGTAAAACTGCCAACAAGGGTAAATTTTATTTTCAAGTACCCACATGAATCTACAGAGTGGTGTCTTGTGTATGCCTAACCAATGATAAGGATACGTGGGTGTACAGATATGTTAACTACGGTTATGATTCTCTAATAGTTTTGTAACAATTGGCAATGGAATTATATGGTGATAAAATTTCTCTTAAGTGCCAAAAGTGGCATGGCATGAAATGTACATTTTGACAAAATAATTAAATGTACAGTACTATCAAACTCTCAAACAACCCACTGGATTAGTGTAGCTCCAGCAACCAAGAATAAACATTACATTTGCTAACTTTCCAGTGAAGACATTGCATCATGAAACATTTGATTTTGGCTCTTACCTTGACTGGAAAAAGTTCCTGGAGGCAGTTTTGTGGTGAGTAGATCCCTCAAGCGGATTGCCTTCACCTTGTTTGCAAGAATATCAAGTAGTGGCAAGAGCTCCTCAGTCCTCAGAGGAAGTGGGGACAACAAAGAACAGGCCTTAGACCTTTCTTATACTCACTTTCTTTGCTACTTTCTTTAGCCTATGTCCATTCCCAGAAGTTGCAAGTTCGACAGTCCTTTTCCTTGCCATTTCTGTTCTCATCCCTTCTCACTGTATCCACTGAATGTCTTCCTGGTTTAGTTTGTACATTTGATGGAGATCCAAAGCGGAGGTCGCTAACCTTCTCATCTACAGGCGAACTTCTTGGAGGTGCCATCTTCTTTGTCATCTCTAGTTTACTAATGCCAGTTTGACCCTCTTTCCCCAATTACTAAACCAACCTTTCTTATCATGCTTACTCTCCCCATTTCCAGAGATGCTCAAATCCTCAATTGGTATTTCCCTCTCCCTTGGCTCAAAGCAACTATGCCTAGGACCTACAAAGGTGTCGGACTGGCTGTCACCAACAGCCTCTGAAGAATCCATCTTAGCGCAGATTCCAGCTGCCTCTTCTCCTCATCAGTCAGTACATCATGAACCCCTCACTCTGGTATCATTCTCATTGCAAGCTGAAAAGAATTCCTCATCCGTCATCGCACCAGGAACCCTCCTTGACTTAACACTCACCATAACATGGTGCATGTCATACCTTAGCCTTCCACAAGCCAACAGCCTCTGTCCTCTCCTGCGCCGCCATGTGACCTGTGGAAGCAGCACTGCTGGTGACATCTATCCCCGGACGGAAGATATTCGTCTGTGACATTGCAGTGACCTCCTGCTGGACCTCTGCCTCAGGCCGGGCGCCAGCACCTTCAAGCGTTCATCACCTCCTTATCTTTGTGGTTAATCATGCACAAGGACCCTGGTGGCACCTTGCCGTCCTCTGAGCCCTCCCAAGAAACAGAATAGTCTGGTCAGAGCGCTGGATCTTGAAGCCATCGAAGCCTGCAAGCGTCATGTCCGCACGGAGGTTGTTGCCTTCCAGACCCTGTAGGTATCCGAGGGCGCGATGCGGAGATGAAAGGAATGACGGAGCTCTCGAAGTGGAATGTGATTTCCATGTAAAGTCGCGCATCCGGCGCATGGCGGCGACAACGCGGGGCAGGCGGCGGCACCATTTGGCCCAGGCGAGAGGCTGGTAGTGGCGCACGATGACGCGTGCGAGGCCTCCTCACGCGCGCAGATAGCCTCCTGGAGCGCTCCAGCCATGCTCGTTCTGCAGGCTCAGTCGGCCCCCGCCGCCATGAGCATCTCAGCTGCCGCAGCGTCGCCGAAGCGGACGGCGAGGTGGGCGAGTCTCGCGCCCAGGGACGTCACGCCGGTCGAGGATGGCCGAGACAGCCTCCGCTCGCGCCTCCTCGGCGATGGAGTCCGCCTCCGTCCGGATCTCCTCGGGCTTCCGAGCCTGCGGGGCGCGTCTAGCGCGGCGAAGGGCAGCGTGGTCCTGCATCGCCACGGCGTGGTGCGCTGGGCTCTGCGCATACCTCGCCGCGTCAGCCAAGCCATCGCGCCGCGACCACCAGCGCAACTCCTGCGAATCAGGGGACCGAGCCTCGCCTCTCCGTAGCCCTATTGCCCGATCTGCGCCACGCAAGAATTGGAGTGCAACGGAAGGGCGAAGCAAGCAGAATCGGTGGAAGGATCGCCGCGCAGTTGCCCTCAATCCCAATCTTGGGGCTCTCTTCTCCTTGCCTATCTATCAGGCTCTCTGTACTCTCTTGTGTTTACTCCTCGTGTCTTCTCTCTAGACAGCCTAGGACCGAGGAAAGTATTGATCTAGAGAGAGGGGGCTGGGCTTGGGGGTGTGAGATTGAAAGGTCAGGACGAGGGAGGGGCGAACATTGGGAAACTCTCCCTATCGTACATTTGATCGTAGCAATTCGTCGGACAGGCAGTTTATAGCCGGTACTAGACTTGACAACAAGCTCAACCTCCGCATGCACTACAAAGCAAGAACGAATTAATCCGGTAGACGTGATTAAATGAGCATCAAAGAAGCGGAATAGAGAACCAAGATGGGTTTTATATATATACACTTGACAACAAATATATGACAAACAAAAATAAACATGACCGATTTTAGGAAGAAAAGCATCCACGAAAAACATGCAGGGGCCTAGAAGTGATGGTGTCCTTTGAAGACAAGCATACGCTAGGGTGTTGTTATAACTTGCGGATACACAACCTGATGATGGGGGATGCGGTAGAGGTGACAACTTTGTCGTGAATCGAGGAGGTTGGGCGTTATCGACCGCCACATCTGGATGAAGAGGCAGAAGAAAGGTCTCTAAGCATCCTTCCTTATGCAGACTCAAACCCATCCATCGCCATCCCATGGCCTTGGCGATGTCGGCGAGGAACCACAATGAGGGGCGCGTGTGCTGGCTGCGAGGTTGGGTTAGAATGCGAGTTGCGACCTAGCAGTAGCTTTGGGCCTTGCTAGGCACGTGCAGGTCGGGGCGAGCAGAAGCCGGATGGACCCGGTGTGCATGCGATCGGCCGAGTTGGATTGGTGTGAGCCGACGACCCACGAGATAAGAAGAGCGATGGGAAATCAATTCAAATCTGCGGTCTTTCGGGCGCTTGATTTCAGGGCTTGGTATCTAAATATCCAACAACGTGTAATAAGCCGTCGTTTCAGCTTTGATTGGATCTGAATCACCTATGGATTCACTTTAGTGGCATAGCTGATTAGCAATGATATAAGACCATATTTGTTTCAGCTTTGGTTGGATTTGAATCATCTGATTAACCGGTGTAAAGTGATTCTTGACTTCAAACAAAACTACACTTTGAGGTGCTTCAACAAATTACACTAAACATGGCGACTTCAAACCCAACTTGATTGACAAAGTTGATTCTTTTTATGGACAAGTGGTGCCACCGAGATGCCTTGTATGTTAGAAATAAATGGGCGGCCTATCAACAATTTCTGAAATATCAAAGTGGCCCATGTGTAAAATAGCAAGTGGTGGGTGTTGGTATCAAAACAGCATCTCGGGTAAGGGGTCCAGTGTAGATCTTGGATCAATGGGGAACAAGGGGCGAAGGACGATGTTTACCAAGGTTGAACCCTCTGTGAGAGGTAAAACCCTACGTCTTGCTTGATTATATTGATGTGTATAGGATGGTTACAAAATCGATCTACCACGAGATCGGATGACTAAACCCTAGACTAGTAGGATGATGGTTGTTGTTCTACTATGAACTAAACCCTGGTTTATATAGATACAGGG
This sequence comes from Aegilops longissima, assembly GCA_021605205.1. Lineage (NCBI taxonomy): Eukaryota > Viridiplantae > Streptophyta > Magnoliopsida > Poales > Poaceae > Aegilops > Aegilops longissima. Next base: position 325,231,255 of record CM038677.1, read on the forward strand.
GTGCTAGGGTTACACAAGGTCGGTTACAACAAGGCAACAAACATGTGAGATCTTCTATCTTGACTTGCAGAACACACAAGACTTGAAGATCTGCACAGATCACAGTTGCCTCGTAGTCTAGCCTTCCATCGGTCGTATGCGGCCCACTTGTCGGCCCATGAGAGAGATGGTGGCGACCGAGATCCCTAGTCAGGTCTCCCTCAGTAGCCCCGAACTAGGCTCCAAGCGTCGGGGTTCGTGATTACACAGCACACCCAGCTAAAGTCTTGACTTGCGAGGTTCTTCACCCCTTCCATGTTAGGCTATTTTACGAGTTGGCCGCCAATGACCTCTAATCTGTCAAACCATTGTAGGACCCTCGGTATTAATTTTTATCAAGGTTAAATATAACCCTCGATTTTAATCTTGGTCATTGCTTTGTTTCCCATCGTGTTCTTAGTGTTAATGCAGCTAGAGAAGAGAAAGGGCAGTGACATAATATTTTTCACACCCGTGGCACCATCAAGGACAAGGTTTGCAGAACTATTGTTGACAATGGCAGCTGCAACAACATTACAAGTTCAGATTTGATAGAGAAATTGGTACTGAAACAAAGAAGGCACCCAAGTCCATATAATATGCATTGGCTCAATGATTGTGGTACACTTCGAGTAAGCAACATAGTCACCGTTCAGTTTTCCATTGGGAAGTATCGAGATCAAGTGGAATGTGACGTGGTGCCAATGCAAGCATGCCAATTGTTGTTGGGAAGACCTTGGTTGTATGATCGTGATGTGCAAATCAGCGGCTGTACTAATCATCTCTCGTTCCGTTCCAATACGAGGGAGAGCGCATATCTTTGCTCCCTTTGAGACCCGAAGAAATATTGATGGATGATCTGAAAAGGAAAGAGAGAGTGAGTGAGAAACACTTGAGTGACATCCACCAACATAGTGAGCGAGAGAATCCAAAGCCAAATAAAACCCCACAGCTTAAATTGACCAAGACATGGGAAAACAGGGATTAGTTATGATGGCTAGGAAAAGGGATATGAGAGAGTTGAGAGAACCCAATTCCGTGCTCTTTGTACTTTTGTACAAGGACAGCTTCCTTTCAACTAACGAATTATCCTCTACCACTCCTAGTGTTGTTGCTGAAATTTTGTAGGGGTACGAAGATGTGTTCCTCGAGGAGATACCACCGGGGCTGCCACCACAAAGAGGCATTGAGCACCAAATTGATTTGGTCCCAGGAGCCCCATTGCCGAACCGACCACCATACCGCATAAACCCGGAGGAAACCAAGGAGATTCATTGAAGGCCTACTAAACAAAGGTTATGTAAGGGAAAGTCTCTCTCCTTGTGTTGTACCCGTTCTTTTAGTACCCAAAAAGGATGGATCTTCCGGAATGTGTTGTGATTGCAGGCCTACTAACAACATCATCGTGAGGTATAGTGACCCCATACCTAGGCTTGATGATATGCTTCATGAACTTAGTGGCGCTACCATCTTTTCTAAAATTGACTTGCGAAGTGGCTACCATCAAATTAGAATGAGAGAGGGTGATGAATGGAAAACTTCTTTCAAAACAAAATCTGGTTTGTATGATTGGTTAGTTATGCCATTTGGATTGACAAATGCACCTAGTACCTTCATGAGATTAATGAATCATGTGCTTAGAATGTTGATTGGCAAGTTTGTAGTTGTTTACTTTGATGACATCCTGATTTATAGCAAAACTTCGGATGAACATGTTGAACACATCTGATGTGTGCTTGCTGTCCTAAGAGAGGAGAAATTATATGCTAACAAGGAAAAGTGGACATTTTGCACAGACAAAGTTGTGTTTCTTGTCTTTGTTGTTTCAGGTAAAGGTGTGGAGGTTGATGAGGAGAAGTTCAAAGCCATCCATGAGTGGATGCCTCCACAAAATGTAAGCCAAGTACGAAGCTTTCTTGGCCTTGTTGGTTTCTACCGTCGGTTTGTGAAGGACTTCAGCACCATTGCTGCCCCAATGAATGAGCTAACCAGGAAAGATGTTCCCTTCAAGTGGGCAAAAAGAGAAGGCCTTCCAAGAGCTGAAAGAAAAATTGACATCTGCACCATTGCTTGCACTACCCAACTTTGGTAAGACTTTTGAAATTGAATGTGATGCAAGTGGTATTGGTATTGAGGCGTACTAATGCAAGAAGGTAGGCCTATTGCATATTTTAGAGAGAAGCTAAGTGGTCCAACTCTATGACAAAGAATTATAAGCACTTGTGAGATCTTTGGAAACATGGCAACATTATTTGTGGCCTAGAGAATTTGTGATACATTATGACCATGAAGCTTTAAAGCACCTTAGGGGTCAACAAAAACTGAACCGTAGACATGCAAAATGGAGTAAATTCATAGAATCTTTTCCCTATATTGTCAAGTACAAGAAAGGAAAAGATAATGTTGTTGTCGATGCTTTGTCTTTTTTGGAAAATAAGGAAGCACCCCCGGCCTCTGCATCTGGGAGATGCATGCGGCCATTTTATTTATTACTCACAAAGACCTTACAAGGTAATACAACAGTAAGCCCGAGGCCACCATCTAGATGACACCTGTCGCTACTCCTATCCTCTTGATGAAGGGATGTCGAATGTTCGGGCCAAATACCAAACAGACATCGCACGAAGGCCTAACATCTAACGACGGATGCCCCGTCCAGGCCACAAAGGCAGGACTGGGTACCACTCTGGACCGGCGCACTCTCAGTGAGTACCACACGCACACGCTGCAGAGGGCCGTCACCTCCGTCTTCCATCGATCCATCCTCAAAGCATATACTGACGCATCGACCTTGTCAGGCCTCTCTGCTATCGACGCCACCACGACGCCAGACAACGTCGACCTCCTGCACGTGTCCATCGCCGCACATCTGACGCCAAGCCTCCACTGCTCCATGCCGCCGAGAACCGCCGCCTTGAATATGTAGAAATAAACACCGCTCCACCGAAGAAGCCATCCGCTGGTCCCTCGAGCCCGAGTGCATCTCCAAGAATGCCGCCCCCAAGGAGGTAACGACACATGATTGTCGCCATCATCCGATCAACTGATCTAGGGTTTCCCCCGGAGGTATTAAGTGGGGTTGGGAGCTTCACCTCGATGATGCCTTCATGAAGGAAACGATGATAAAGGCATCATCATCACCGGCTCTGGCCAATGACCGAAGACCAAGTTTTCACCCGGATCCGTCCCATGAAATCCACCCGACAACCTGTGCACTGTCTCGACCGCCTTCAAAGCCCCAGATCTAGCCGCCTAGATCCGGTGACCAACCGCAACAGCAGTGCCACCATAGGAGTCCTGGCGCACCGGCCACTGCCTGAGTGTGCCACCATTGGAGCCTGGGAGGAGGGCTCCCACCCCACCTCGCCAAACCGCGAGAGCCGCCGAGATGGATCCCGCACGCTCGCCACCGTCTCTGATCTGAACCAATCCGTAGCACAAACCATGAGATCGTCGACGCAGATCCACCTTGGACAGGGACTACACCACGCCATGCCGCCGCGGGAAGCCCGAGCTTCACCCGCCACCACCTTCCAGGGCCGCCGCCCTGGGATCCGGCCCTCGCTGCCCGCCGGAGTTCGCAACCCCACCATTGAGCCACTGAGCCCCACCTCGCCGTCGCACACCACCTGCCGCAAACCAACGTCCGCGACTCCACCATAGAGCTGCCGAGCACTGCCCGCCGATGCGGCGGGCACCACATCAAGGGCCAACGAGGGCGGAGAAGCAAGATCTGGCCAAGCCCGACCAGGATCCGGCCTCTCCCCGCACTGACGCCGCTCCGGCATCCCTGCATCTCGCCCGCGCTCATGGCGATGCAGACAACACACGTGCAACACCGCGGAGAGGGGAGAAACAGCCCCGCCGCCACCTTCCTTGGGGCACGCGCGGACTTCGCCGGTGGCCCCTCCAGCGGCGGCGAAGCGAGGGAGTGGAGCCCTGGCAGCGGTGGCGCTAGGTTTCTTGGATCGGGGGAGGAGGATATGAGGGATCGATGGAGCGGGGGCCTAGCGGTGGCGGCGTACCTTGATACTAAAATTCTTGGGTTGCAAAGCATTAAAGAATTGTATGTCAATGACCCATATTTTGATGAATCACACTCAAAATGTAGTGAGGGGAAAGGTTGGGAAAAGTTCCACTTGCATGATGGATTCTTGTTTCGAGCTAACAAATTGTGCGTCCCAGATTGCTCTATTCGCTTGTTGCTTTTGCAGGAGGCTCATGCTGGCGGTCTCATGGGACATTTTGGAGCAAAGAAAACTGAGAGTGTGTTGATCGACCATTTCTTTTGGTCAAGGATGAGGCGTGATGTTGAGCGCTACGTGCTACGTTGTGAGATTTGCCGCAAAGCTAAGTCACGATTTAAACCCTCATGGACTTCATAGGCCTTTATCAATTTCTAGTACACCTTGGGAAGATATTTCTATGGATTTTGTTCTTGGATTGCCACGCACGAGGAGGGGGAGTGATTCAGTTTTTGTGGTGGTTGATAGGTTTAGCAAAATGGCTCATTTTATCCCGTGTCATAAGAGCGATGATGCTTCACACATTGCTGATTCGTTTTTCAGTAAAGTCGTGCGGCTACATGGAGTACCACGCACTATTGTTTCAGATCGTGACACCAAGTTTCTGAGCTATTTTTGGAAAACGTTGTGGGCAAAGATAGGAACAAAGCTTCTCTTTTCCACTACATGCCACCCACAAACGGATGGACAAACTGAAGTTGTCAACCGCACACTATCCATGATGCTGATAGCAGTTTTAAAGAAAATTTTGAAGATGTGGGAAGAGTGTCTCCCCCACGTGGAGTTTGCATACAGCAGGGTGGTACATTCGACCACTAAATTTTGTCCTTTCAAAATTGTTTATGGTTTCAAACCTGCTGCTCCCATAGATCTTTTGCCCTTACCATTGCAAGAGAGAACAAATCTTGACGCAAGTAAGCGTGTTGACTTCGTGAAGAAAATTCATGAGAAGACCAAGGAAAATATTGAGAAGATGACTAAACAATATGCAAAACGAGCAAACAAGGGAAGAAAGAAGGTGTTGTTTGAAGAAGGTGATCTTGTGTGGGTGCACTTGTGGAAGGATCGTTTTCCGGATCAACACAAATGCAAGTTGCAGCCACGTGGAGATGGTCCATTCAAAGTGCTTGCAAAGATAAATGACAATGCCTACAAGATTGACCTTCCGATGGATTATGGTCTTAGTCCAACTTTCAATGTGCCCGACCTCTCTCCATACTTTGGACCATTAGAGTCGAGGACGACTCCTTTTCAAGATGGGGAGAATGATGAGGACACCACAACACCACAACCATCGACAAGTCTCCAACAATTATAAGTCCAATCACAAGAAGACGCGCCACTAATAAGTGACCAGGTGAATGCTAACTTAAGTTTACCTAATAACCTTGATGACACAACTATGCTTTCATCCCCATTGTTGTTGGTTGAACTTAGGTAACACATGGAAGAAATCCAACAACCTATAAGCTCTTGAAGCAACCGGTCTGGAGGAACGAGTTTGAAGAAAACAAGTTTCAAGTGAAGCTGATGCTATAAGTTTTTACCTCTGATGTTTCATGGTGGCACACCCATATGGTGGAGAGACGGGGCCATAGGGGTACATCAACAGAAGCTAAATCAAATTATCTTTCCAATGCAAAACACCTCATATCATTTGGAGTTGTGAGTCAAAAGTACTAGTCATTCTCGTGGAAGGTGTCCAGGCTGTCAGGGCTTCATGAATTTCCGAGGAGCTCTCCAACAACTCCCAAAGTTGACTGCTTATTCCCCCAAGGAAGCCATACAAACCTGCTTACTTTTGAAACCATTTTCACACCTAGCTAAGGGGGTTGTCCCTGCTATAAGACCCCATCTCCCCATTGCTCTTAGAAACCTTTTGTCAAACCATTCAGCTACAAGCTTATGTAGCAAGACTGCTAGAGAGATCCGAGAGATCTTGCTACCTTTGCTCTTGTGAGTTCATTCGGATTCACAAGAAGGAGCCTCTGGTTCCCCCTAGTTCATGCTCTACGGTTCCGGCCGTTTTGTGTGGATTAGTCCCGATTTGTGGTTCTGCGACTGTTCGGACAGCGGGTTGGAGTTCTTGTAGCTTTGGTCAGCCATCCCCAACGTACGGGTTGCATCCAACCTTCGTAGGTATAAAGCTAGTTATCCCGGCTGCTTGCAGCTAATTATCCCTTCCAATTTGATCCTACGACGTGAAGATCGGGCCACCCTCGGGCGCGAACTCGTTCATCGGGTTCCCACCTATCATATTGCCGGAGCTTCACGGATGTTGAGGAGGAGTGCAAGCGCCAAGGAACAACCACACCATCCACGAGGGAAGCCTGGAAGAGAAGACGGAAGAAGACAATGCTGCTGAAGCTACAACGCCCGGACATGCAGCGCCTATGTAGCCATGCAGGAGCTGCACCAACAGACGGCCAGACATCCGGCCCGTGTGCCCGGACATCCGGCGCAACGCCACAGCCCGGACATCCGACATCGCCCCCGGAAATCCGGTGTGAGGCAACCGAAGCCAGAAGGTCACCTCGCTCGGGTCTGACATTCGGTCGACCGCCCCGGACATCCGGCGTCTCACGAGAGCCCGGACATCCAGCCCCAAGCCCGAACATCCAGCGCCTGCCTGTGCGCAGATTCGGGCCAGAGGCCCTTGTATCCCCTCCTCACTTAGCCCTTCGTGGACTAGACTATATATACTCCTTCCCCTTCCTCTAGTTAGGGTTAGCATTGTGATAGCTCATTTAAAGATAGAGCTTTGCTCGTCCATCTGGTTCTACTCCATCAAGAGACCGCGGCCTCTTCGAAGAAGATCCACACTTGGATTCAAGACCCCTCACGGGAAGACCCCTCAAGACCTCCTCACGGAGATGAACTAGTTACCATTTGTATCATCCTTTGTTGACTTTGGATCGTGTATCTCTCTTTGCCTTCATGGATCTAGCACATGTGTGATTGTTTCTTGTTGATTTGAGTGTTTCCTCTCATGATTTTCCCCTTGAGTTCTTTGTGTTCTTCGCGGGATCCCCTCGAAATCGTGAAAGATCGGCCCCTAGGGTTCCACCCTGCATCACTTGTCTAGGGCAGAGATATGAGCGCCATTTGCTTTTTCTAAAGTTTTCTTAATGCATTTATATTCTTTACCTTTCTAGCGTGTATTTTGCTTTCGTTGTATCTTAGTCTCTTAGTCATAAGAGTCATGTATATATCCATTCATTAAATTTAACTCTTCGGAGTTGTTGTATATTTGTTGCGAATCAGTAATGAAATTGTGGTGTGATACTTACCCACCCATAAAGTGTGCATGCTACCACATTCACGTTGTGTAAGGTGGCATCTTAGAGTCGATATTATGCGGATGCTAGTGGAAGTGCTAGATCTGCATTGTGTCGGTCACGAGGCGCTATTGATCTGAGGGCTGAACTTGGGTAAATCTCCTTGTATGCACCATTTGAATCATCGACGTATGCGCTCCCGGGTGGATATTGGCGGGAAGATGTCTCGACAGATTTCATTTAAATTTAAACAACCACACACACACACACACGGACAAATGATAGAATTTGTTGAGTGTGTCGGCAAAACAAATGAAATGTGTTCACATTCGCTAACTTTAAGTTTGATGAATTAGGATCACTGACGTGTAGGGACAAACACTGATTTTAAGGTGACTTGTGGTCACTACTCCAAAGAAAAAAATCTAAATGGACATAGGTAAACCCGATTAGGCCGCTTAATCTCACATGTCAGTGACCCTGGTTGTGTGAGAGGACATTGTTTGGCCGTGTGCATCTTATTTATACAGAGGCTAGGTGTGATACTTAAATTTTTTAAATAATATAAAGCACCCCTTTCCGAGAAAAAGGTTAGTCGCCCTAAGTCACCCAATTTAAACTCATCGAATCTCAGCCCGTCTATTTAGGATTTTGCCACTGAGATGCCTTTTGAAAGAAAATTTGTGAAGCCTCTTAGTCGTGCAATAGCAACCAAATTGATAGGATGACTGGTGGTCCGATAAGTTAAGAGGTTAGACGCCCGCACGGACAGAGTTTTCTATAATAATGTGGCCTCTTTTTCAGAAGGGAAACGTTTGTGGCCGGCGGACCGGCTGAAACTTCCGCCGGTCCCGCGCGGCGCGTACTATAAAGGGCAATCGAACGTTTCATATTTTCCTCTCCACGCAAACATCAGCCCACGGGCCTCATGCGACAGCTGGCCCAACTGCTCGCCCAGTCCTTCCCCACCCCTTTCTCTCGCTCAGCCGCTTTCTTCCTCCCGATCCCCTTCTCTCTCAACCGCTTCTCATCTTCCTCCTTCAGATCCCGTCGCTCCTCGTCTTCCTCCTTCAGATCCCGCTGCTGGCTAGCCCCAATCCCATGTAGGTCCCCATCTCCAACATCAGCGCCCACAAACACTTCTTCCATTGCCCTTGGCTTGCAGATTCATTCTGCCCCGGCAAGCCGGAGTTGGGAAGCCGTCATGGACATGTTGTCCGCAGGTTGCTGCTCACAGTTTCATACGCTGGACCCGTCCACTAGAGATGCTGCAACCAAGACCAAAAAAGCTACAACAATTTTATTCGAAAGCTTCAACCTGCGACATATAAAGTTTCAACCGGACACCGTGCACTGAAAAAGCTACATTCACTCATATGAAAGCTTCAACCGTAGTTTAAGTTTCAACCGGCGAAATACAGTAGTTTTATCAGACCACTGCAACAGGGCACGGGGAGCTGCAACCATGGCCACAAGAGCTGGAACCGCAGTCCAGCGGAGCTGGAGCTGCATCGATTCCAACAAGAAAATGCACTGTTTTGCGATGCGGTAAAATGCGATTGTGGTTGTAGCTATATGGTATGCTGGTGGAAGCAATTTTCAATGCCGGTTGTAGCATGTAGCACAAACCCACGACATCTCGCTAGCCCCGCGCGCGGTCACCACACTCGCAGGTTGCAGCTTTTCGAGAACATGGATGAAGCTTTTTCAATGTACATTTGTAACATTCGTCGACCTATGTCGCTGATGTTTGCAGCTCCCGTGTGAAAAGCTTGTAGCTCTGCGCGAACGTGGTTGCAGCTTTTGCCGTATATGGTTGTAAGAAACGACGATGACTGCGTCTTCGGCTGCAGCTCCGGTTCCAGCAAAACCCATCATGGGATGCAGCATCTCCAATAGCCGGTTCCAGCATATATCAAATATGTTTCCAGCATCCACATCTGACGGTTCGAGAAAATCCATGGCTGGAAGCACCAGCGGTACGACGGTGGTTATACAGCGCACTAGTCGCCGTCGCCAACGCCGATAATCTTCCGGCGCGCAGCCAAACACGTGTGGGGGAGGGTGGGGGCTGTGGCTAGGGATGTAAATGGTACGGATAATTTCCGTTCCGAATCCGCACCCGCATCCGTTTTTAAGGATATGGTATTCACTTTCACATATCCGGCGGATAGGGATGCAGATACGGACTTTGGTTAACCGGATATCCGACAGATATGGTAGCAGATATGGTATCGATAATATCCGACGGATGTGGATTATCCGGTATTTTTTGCGGATTATCCGGTGTTATCAAATAGGATTATCCGATAAATTTGGGCCAATCGACAAGCCCAAATACCCAATTAGACCACTGATTAGAATTTCCATATATAAATATCATATAACCCTAACCCTAATAGCACCCTCGTAAAACTGTACACATCCCATGTACATACTAGCGTAGCCAATAGACTTGAGAACACATACTGTACAAGCTAACTTAGCTAATATTTAAACAGACTCTATTATGGACCATAGAGAACACTATGAATCTACGATGTCTAATGTCTTGCTTGCTGCAACGTGTAAGTTATTAATTTCATTGATCAATAAAAATTGATTGGTTACTTATATACTATTGTTTTTCTTTGCATAGATCATGATAGATATTATGGAAAAGATGTATATAGATTTTTTATCCGTTTTCGATCCGTGTCCGCTCCGCTTCCGCTCCGAATCCGTAGTACGATATAATCCGTATTCGAATCCGCATCCGGTCATTATCCAATCCGCTCTGAATCCGACAAAAAAATGTGGTAAAGGATATGGTAAAGACATTATCCGATCCAATCCAATCGGTTTACATCCCTAGTTGTGGTGACCGACGAGAAACGTATGGGAGGCGCTAACCACCGGCAAGGGCGGAGACCGATGGCGAAGTGGCGGTGATCAGCGGCAAAATGGTGGCGACTGTCGATGGTGAGGGCAAATGAGGGAGGGCGACGGCGCGCTGCGCGACAGGGGGCGGCCGCCATGACCTGCAGCGGTTCTTTCTTCAGCTGAAAACGTGCTAGGGTGACTGCTAGGGTGACAATCGCTGGCAAAGAGCGTTATCCGACGGCTATGCGGGGGCGCATCTAACGGCCAGGGTTGGACCGGGCCAAAGTTTGGGCCGGCGCACCAGCGCAGAGTGCTGCCCTTTGCCCTTTTCAGAAACACTATACAACCCAGACCAAAAGAGTTTTCCATAATAATGTGGCCTCTTTTTCAGAAACACAGTACAGAACAGACACTCTCAAACACGTAGGACACATTCATCACTATAAACACACAGGTTTGATCCCTCGCGAACTCGAGATACCATTACCCTCCTAACCATCTCTAATAATAATAATAATAATAATAATAATAATAATAATAAGGCTCTGACGGCTAAATAAAAACACTGCAAATATCAACAAGCCACCTAGCAATGCTGCAGCAATATTAATCAGGGTTGGAATCATTTGGGTTAAACGAAAGAATGTTAACAACAATTATTTTATTACATCGAAACTAGACAAGTGGTTGTTTCTCGACATTCGCCACTTGTTACCTGCAGCAGGTCGAAATCCTCAAACCTTCCCACTCATCATTCCTGTTAGATAAGAGGGATATCACTGAGTATCTGCTCCTATAACGAATGACACCCGGCAAACCCGCGACATATCTCAGACCACCAAATATAACCTAAGACGCGGTTCTACCTTTCTTTGACTTGTTCTTGTTTTCTTGTGTCCTCTTTTTCTTCTCTCCTGGCGTAGTCCAGGCATAATCAGCAGGGATAACAAAGGGGTCTTGGATGTCCTCCACACGGTTGCTGGGACCTTGTGCTGTCGAGAAGTTCTGGCGGTAAGGAGCCTTGATCCACTGAACCCAGGAGCTTGAAGACGTCTGGGCTCCTGGGCTCTTGCAATTGTCAGGGCTGGAAGGAGGTGTGCTGAACTCTTCTAATGGCTGTAGCTCTTCAAACTTTGTGAATGTCACAAGAACCCTGATTGTGGGTACAACTGGAATGGCAACCTAAGACAAATAACATGTTATTGAATTGCTTCATCAGATCCACATTAACCCAACAGTGGTAATTCAACAAAGAGCAAACATTAAAAATTAAGTATATCAAGAATGTTATCGAGGTTCACGTGTAACACGGCCTATGATGGCCCAGAAAGTCCCAGGTTATGCATATGATCTGAAATGATCCAGAGCCAACATAGGATTCTTTACATGAGGCTGGAGTTGATGGAAATGTTCCTATGAAAACTAGTACAAATGAATCCTAAGGAAAAATTCCTATGTATCGTAATCCTACGAATAATCAAACAACCGATGCAGGAAAAAATTCCTGAGGATTAGAATCCTCCAAACTCCTTTAGGAATCCATTGAGTCAAAGAGGCCCTCAGTTTGTGGAGATCAGAGGAACATATACAAAGATTAAGGATTGGATTAAGAGTCAAACATATTTCTATAATAAGCATTAAATCACAAGGAAAAAAGAATGCACCATTGGAATGCGTTTTTATGGATAACATCAAAGCATAAAGTTCTGCGCTGTTGTTAATTCAAAGTTTCAAACCGCTAAAGGATAAAACATTATCAGTTATTTGATCAACATATTCAAAAAGGTCTTCAAAATGAAACACAGACAAATAGAGCTAACAAAATGAAGGTGCGTGGTTTTCATTTTCATGCCAAAAAACATCTTAACTAAACATGCAGGTTATTGCAGACCGCATTTATCAGGAAAGGAAACAGACATCCACAAATTTGATCCTTAGACTTCTACTCCCTCTGTAAAGAAAAGTAGTGATCTAAACACTCTTATATTTCTTTACGGAGGGAATACATGGCAAACTACAGGTTGTGTAGCATACTATCAAGAAATAAAAAAGAGAAGGGGTTGATAGAATATGTTATACAGCATAGATGCACTGAAGTCTAGAATCACGAGCTACTAGCAAACCAAGAAACAAATAAATCGACAATTTATTAACATACAGCCTATTTTGAATTGTTATGCATCTCACGTTCGGCCAGAAAAAGTTATGCCTCATACCGTTGTTATTTTTTTCACAATACAGGCCAGAAGAGGAAAACGAATAGACGGACTTTTTTTCCAAAACTCATGCATAAAGCATCTCTTAGTATAAATTAAAGAGTTAGACAGATAGATATCATATATGGGGTGACACTTATTCAAATCATAGTTCAAAAAGGGCCTTGGCTCTAGGCAATAGCAAAACACCTAGCACTTAATTGCGCTTGATTTGTGCATAATTGCACTTAAGCATGCGCATAATTGCACTTAAGCATGCGCTTTGGTCAGAAAAGTGCAACGCGATGGCAAAACGCACATTTAATGCCTAACGCTTTTTTAAACTTTGATACAAATACCTAATAATCACATTTGTAGTAAAACTGCCAACAAGGAGTAAATTTTATTTTCAAGTACCCACATGAATCTACAGAGTGGTGTCTTGTGTATGCCTAACCAATGATAAGGATACGTAGGTGTACAGATATGTTAACTACGGTTATGATTCTCTAATAGTTTTGTAACAATTGGCAATGGAATTATATGGTGATAAAATTTCTCTTAAGTGCCAAAAGTGGCATGGCATGAAATGTACATTTTGACAAAATAATTAAATGTACAGTACTATCAAACTCTCAAACAACCCACTGGATTAGTGTAGCTCCAGCAACCAAGAATAAACATTACATTTGCTAACTTTCCAGTGAAGACATTGCATCATGAAACATTTGATTTTAGGCTCTTACCTTGACTGGAAAAGTTCCTGGAGGCAGTTTTGTGGTGAGTAGATCCCTCAAACGACGGATTGCCTTCACCTTGTTTGCAAGAATATCAAGTAGTGGCAAGAGCTCCTCAGTCCTCAGAGGGAAATTAGGGGACAACCAAAGAACAGGCCTTAGACCTTTCTTATACTCACTTTCTTTGCTACTTTCTTTGCGCCTATGTCCATTCCCAGAAGTTGCAAGTTTACGACAGTCCTTTTCCTTGCCATTTCTGTTCTCATCCCTTCTCACTGTATCCACTGAATGTCTTCCTGGTTTAGTTTGTACATTTGATGGAGATCCAAGGCGGAGGTCGCTAACCTTCTCATCTACACAGAGCGAACTTCTTGGAGGTGCCATCTTCTTTGTCATCTCTAGTTTACTAATGCCAGTTTGACCCCTCTTTCCCCAATTACTAAACCAACCTTTCTTATCATGCTTACTCTCCCCATTTCCAGAGATGCTCAAATCCTCAATTGGTATTTCCCTCTCCCTTGGCTCAAAGCAACTATGCCTAGGACCTACAAAGGTGTCGGACTGGCTGTCACCAACAGCCTCTGAAGAATCCATCTTAAGCGCAGATTCCAGCTGCCTCTTCTCCTCATCAGTCAGTACATCATCGAACCCCTCACTCTCGGTATCATTCTCATTGCAAGCTGAAAAGAATTCCTCATCCGTCATCGCACCAGGAACCCTCCTTGACTTAACACTCACCATAACATGGTGCATGTCATACACCTTAGCCTTCCACAAGCCAACAGCCTCTGTCCTCTCCTGCCGCCGCCATGTGACCTGTGGAAGCAGCACTGCTTGAGTGACATCTATCCCCGGACGGAAGATATTCGTCTGTGACATTGCGGTGACCTCCTGCTGGACCTCTGCCTCGGAGGCCGGGGCGCCAGCACCTTCAAGCGCGTTCATCACCTCCTTATCTTTGTGGTTAATCATGCACAAGGACCCTGGTGGCACCTTGCCGTCCTCTGAGCCCTCCCCAAGAAACAGAATAGTCTGGTCAGAGCGCTGGATCTTGAAGCCATCGAAGCCTGCAAGCGTCATGTCCGCACGGAGGTTGGCCCCGCGCTTCCAGACCCTGTAGGTATCCGAGGGCGCGATGCGGGAGATGAAAGGAATGACGGAGCTCTCGAAGTGGAATGTGATTTCCATGTAGAAGTCGCGCATCCGGCGCATGGCGGCGACAACGCGGGGCAGGCGGCGGCACCATTTGGCCCAGGCGAGAGGCTGGTAGTGGCGCACGATGACGCGTGCGAGGGCCTCCTCACGCGCGCAGATAGCCTCCTGGAGCGCGCTCCAGCCATGCTCGTTCTGCAGGCTCCAGTCGGCCCCCGCCGCCATGAGCATCTCAGCTGCCGCGGCGTCGCCGAAGCGGACGGCGAGGTGGAGCGGGGTCTCGCGCCCAGGGACGTCACGCCGGTCGAGGATGGCCGAGACAGCCTCCGCTCGCGCCTCCTCGGCGATGGAGTCCGCCTCCGTCCGGATCTCCTCGGGCTTCCGAGCCTGCGGGAGCGCGTCTAGCACGCGGCGAAGGGCAGCGTGGTCCTGCATCGCCACGGCGTGGTGCGCTGGGCTCTGCGCATACCTCGCCGCGTCAACGCCAGCCATCGCGCCGCGACCACCGGCGCAACTCCTGCGAATCGGGGGACCGAGCCTCGCCTCTCCGTAGCCCTATTGCCCTGATCTGTAACGCCACGCAAAGAATTGAGTGCAACGGAAGGGGCGAGAAGCAAGCAAGAATCGGTGGAAGGATCCCTTGCTTGCGCACCAGTTGCCCTCCAATCCCAATCTTGGGGCTCTCTTCTCCTTGCCTATCTATCGGGCTCTCTGTACTCTCTTGTGTTTACTCCTCGTGTCTTCTCTCTAGACAGCCTAGGACCGAGGGAAAGTATTGACATCTAGAGAGAGGGGGCTGGGCTTGGGGGGGTGTGAGATTGAAAGGTCAGGACGAGGGAGGGGGCGACGAACATTGGGAAACTCTCCCTATCGTACATTTGATCGTAGCAATTCGTCGGACAGGCAGTTTATAGCCGGTACTAGACTTGACAACGAAGCTCAACCTCCGCATGCACTACAAAGCAAGAACGAATTAATCCGGTAGACGTGATTAAATGAGCATCAAAGAAGCGGAATAGAGGGAACCAAGATGGGTTTTTATATATATACAGACTTGACAACAAATATATGACAAACAAAAATAAACATGACCGATTTTAGGAAGAAAAGAAAGCATCCCTGAGAAAAACATGTACGGGGCCTAGAAGTGATGGTGTCCGCTGAAGACAACGCACGCTAGGGTGTTGTTGTGGCTTGCCGGATACACAACCTGATGATGGGGGTGATGCGGTAGAGGTGACAACTTTTGTCGTGAATCAGGAGGGTTGGAGGCGTTATCGACCGCCACATACAGATGAAGAGGCAAGAAGAAAGGTCTCACTAAGCATCCTTCCTTGTACGGAGCTCCAAACCCATCCATCGCCATCCCCATGGCCTTGGGCGATGTCGGCGGAGGCGAACCACAGCGGCAGGGGGAGGCGCGTGTGCTTGGCTGCAGGTTGGGTTAGAATGCGAGTTGGCTGACCTAACGTAGCTTTGGGCCTTGCTAGGCCTGTGCACGGGTCCAGGGAGCGAACCGACCCAGATGGACCAGTGTGCATGCGATCGAGCCGAGTTGGATTGGTCGCATGAAGGCCGACAGCCACGAGATAAGAGCAGCGATGGGAAATCAATTCAAATACGCGGTCACTCAGAGCGCTTGATTTCACGGGAGCTTGGTATCTGTAAAGATATCCAACAACGTGTAATAAGCCGTATTCGTTTCAGCTTTGATTGGATACGAATCACCTATGGATTCACTTTAGTGGCATAGCTGATTCGCAATGATATAAGACCATATTTGTTTCAGCTTTAGTTGGATTTGAATCATCTACAGATTCGCTTCAGTGGCAAAGCTGATTCTTCAGCTTCACCGGCAAACTACACTTTGAGGTGCTTCAACAAATTACACTAAACATGGCCTGACTTCAAACCCAACTTGATTGACAAAGTTGATTCTTTTTTTATGGACAAGTGGTGCCACCCGAGATGCCTTGTATGTTAGAAATAAATGGGCTTGGCCTATCAACAATTTCTGAAATATCAAAGTGGCCCATGTGTAAAATAGCAAGTGGTGGGTGTTGGTATCAAAACCGGCGCATCTCGGGTAAGGGGTCCCGAGCTGTAGATCTTGGATCAATGGGGAACAAGGGACGAAGGACACGATGTTTACCAAGGTTCGGGCCCTCTGTAAGAGGTAAAACCCTACGTCTTGCTTGATTATATTGATGTGTATAGGATGGTTACAAAGTCGATCTACCACGAGATCAGATGAACTAAACCCTAGACTAGTAGGATGATGGTTGTTGTTCTACTATGAACTAAACCCTGGTTTATATAGATACCAGGGGTGCTAGGGTTACACAAGGTCGGTTACAACAAGGCAACAAACATGTCGAATCTTCTATCTTGACTTGCAGAACACACCAAGACTTCAAAGATCTCCTGCCTGGATACGAAGTTGCCTCGTAGTCTAGCCTTCCATCAGTCGTAGCACGGCCCACTTGTCCGGCCCATGAGAGATGAGGCGGCGACCCGAGGATCCCCTAGTCCAGGTCTCCCTCAGTAGCCCCCGAACTAGGCTCCAACGTCGGGGTTCGTGATTGCCTGGCACCCTGTGCGCCCCAAAGTCTTCGGCTTGCGAGGCGAGTTCTTCACCCCTTCCATGTTCGGCTATTTTAACAGTTCGGCCGCCAATGACCTCTAAATCTGTCAAACCATTGTAGGACCCTCGGTATTAATTTTTATCAAGGGTTAAATATAACCCTCGATTTTCGTGCGCCCGTCAGGAGGCGAACAGTCCAGTGCTCTTTTACATAAACGCCCCTCTGGGACCAAAAAGCATCCCTATTTAACAGAATAGGAGCGCGACGGGTGGTTAGTCCATCCCAAAACGAGAAGCCAAAACCAAACCAAAGAAATCTCGGGTCAAATGGCCAGCGCCCCAGGTCCATCCTCTCGCCCTCACGGCCCGCTCCCGTGCAACGGTGCTCGGTTTCACGTCAACAGTTAAGAAACCTTCAAAAGCAAGGATACCTTCCCGCTGTCGATCTCGTATTTGTCCGCGCCAGATTAACTTCCGTGAACCACGAGGCCTTTGCGGAGAACTTCCCTGTCCCAAGCAAAGAAGAGATGGTATGTTTCGTGCCCTTCCTCCTACGAGGTTTAGGCTTCCCCATTCACCCCTTCCTGCGGGGCTTGATGGAATTTTACGGATCTAGCTTCACCACCTCACCCCCGGGTCCATATTGCACATCTCTGGCTTCGTCGCCCTTTGTGAGATGTTCTTGGGCTGTGAAGCTCATTTCGAGTTATGGAAGAAATAGTTTTGCCTCGTCCCTCGTACCCATGGGGGATCAGTTTTTGAAGTAGGCGGAGCCAAGGTATGGCGTATAGCCGGGATGTAAGTGCATCTAGTGCCCCTTAGTGATTTTGGTGTATTGAAGACTTATAGGTTAAGTAACTAATGCGTTTGTGAGTGTACACAGGTCTATAAGTCTATGAGGAGTTTGGTATTTACAGAGAAAGTCGACCCCTAAAAATGAAGTTCTTCAACTGAAGACTTTGATATTCTGAAGACTTTCTGAAGACTTTGAAAGTGAAGAAATTGGTGTGACCTTGAAGACTTGGTATTCATTTGAGGAACATGAAGCGTGAAGACTTTTGTTTTCGTAGTTTCATTTTCTCTTTCTTGAGTCATAGGAAACACCGTCTTTGTTAAAGGGGGTCGAGGAAATACTAAGGAAAATTTCCATTTGATGCTCAACTCAAAATCCTACACCTACCAATCCCTTGAGTGAAGCTTTTGGAAATCTCATACAGATTCAGTCAATTTCTTGATGGATGAGACGAAGCTCTTCCGGTCACGAGAATTTGTTCTCGACCGAGGAGTTAAAATTCGCCAAGCGAATTGCCTACACAATGAGGAACATGATAGCCCCGAGGAATTTGATGTTCAAATTTTGACCGTTCTTGTCTTCTTGGCGCCACCTGTCCCAAAATATCTTATCCACCTAACGGTCATATCATTGAAGGGCATTTATGTCTTATCATGTTGGGCTGCTCCTAGGCTATAAATAGCCGCCCCCTACAACCACTAGTTGGTTGGCTGCTCCGAGAGAACTTGACACTTGTCATTTGAGAGCAACCCATCCTCTGAGGAATTTGAGCGAAAATCATCAAGTGAGGAAAAACCCAAAAGTGAGGAAAAACCCAAAAACCAAACCCCAACAAACCCAAAGTGATTGAGCATCACTGAAGAAATTGATCCCGCGTGGATCCGACGCTTGTTACCTTTGAAGACTGTGCTTCTTCCAGACGGTTAGGCGTCCAAGGTCTAGAGCATCAAGAGGAATTGTGGATCGCCGAGTGACCAAGTATGTGAAGGTTTGGAAGTCGCTCAAGACTTACCACGAGTGATTGGACGAGGTCTGTGTGACCTTAGTTCAAGGAGAATCTGGTGAGGACTTGGTGTCTGAGCTGCGTGCTCAGCGATCGGGTGTCCGGACTGTGTGTCCTCGAGTTTAAATACTCAGCCGCTCCAACCAGACGTATAACCGAGACAGCAGTTGGAACTGGTCTACCAAATCATTGTCTTCACCAACCTAATCTGGTTCTATTTCCTCAACCCTTTCATTTCCTCATTCTTGTGTTGAGTGTTTGTTCATATCTGTGTTTGAAGACTTTGATGAAGACTTTCTCAATTTCCTTGGTTCAATTTCTTGATCTGTTTGTCTTCATCTTGTGTTATCATGTGATTACGCTTTACAGACTCTGTGAGTGTCTTCATTTCATCATGATGACTATGCTTGTAATCTGTTATGCTTACTTCGAGTACTTATTCATTGCAAGTATTTCTTCGCTAAGGAATTTCCTCACCGCAAATTCCTCGATGAAGAATTCATAAAATCGCCTATTCACCCCCTCTAGTCGATATAACGCACTTTCAATTGGTATCGAGCAAGGTACTCCCTTGTTACGTGTGATTTTAGTTTAACCACCTGGAGTTTTAGTTATGTCGACCGCAGGTATGATCAAGGTCTCAGCAGGGTGTCCTACCTTCGATGGGACGGACTACCTCTACTGGAAGAACAAAATGCGAATGCATCTTGAAGCAATTGACAACGATCTCTGGTATGTTGTGACAAAAGGTGTTTCCTCAGTCACACCTTCTCTGAATGATGCTGATGTGAAGAGATTCAAGCAACTCGATTCTCAAGCAAAGAATATCATATGTGGCCATATGAGCAAAGGTCAATATGGAAGAGTGAGTGCTTTGGAATCGGCCAAACTCATCTGGGACAGGCTGTCCAAAGTAAATGAAGGTGTTTCAACTCAACGTGACTCTCGAGTTGATGTTCTTCGGAATCTCTTCAACCGCTTCAAAAGACTCGACAACGAAAATGTTCAACAAACCTTCGATCGCCTCACCGACATCTCAAATGAGCTTCAAGCACTGGGTGCCAATTGACATCACCGACCATGAGGTGGTGAAGAAATTGCTAAGATCGCTGATTCCTCATTTGATACTCCGCACCGATGATACAAGAACGAGCTGACTACAAGTCTCTTGATCCTGCTGATATCCTCGAAAGGCTAAATACTCACGAGTTCCAACTTCTTTGAAAAGAGAGATCTCTATGGTTACGGCTATGGAAAAACACGTGCCACGAAGGCCAAGGCATATCTGAATCGAGTGAAGACTACGGTAGTAGCCTTGGAGATCTGAAGAATTTGGCGAGAGCTAGCATCGCCGTGAAGAAATTCCAGAAATTCACAAGACGTGGTCGCTTTGGAAAATCCTCAAGATGCAGTGATTCCTCATCTAGTGACTATAAGAGAAGACTTTGCCACAAATGCAAGAAACCTAGTCACTACATCCAAGATTGTCCTCAGTGGGAAAAGGAATTAAAGAAGAAGAAGCACAAGGATTACAGTTCTGATGACATGAAGAAGAAGAAGAAATCATCAAAATCTTCATCATCAAAATCCTCAAAACCTTCTTCTCACAAGAAGAACAGCTCCAAAAAGGCTCGGGCATTCATTGGCAAGGAAATGGACTCTGAAGCTGAATCTGAGGAAAATGAGGAAGAGGAGGAGTCTGAAGAATCCGAATCTGGTGTGGCTAGTCTGGCTCTTGCTACTTCCTTCGTTAGCAAGTCTATCTTCAACATCAAGAAACCGACTCACCGACAAACTGATGAGGAAAATGATGACTCGCGCCCCACCTATTGCTTCATGGCAAAAGGTGCCAAGGTACTCAATTTCACCTCCTCTGAATCTAGTGAAAATGAATCTGATGAGGATCTCAAGCCCAGCTACTCTAAACTTGCTAAGATTGCTATAAAACAACAAATGGCTTTTGAAAAGGTTCAAAACATGCTAGATAAGAGTGATGATATGTTAGGTGAAGAAATGGATCGCACTCAAGCCACGATCGAAAATCTTCAGAGAGTTCAGTCTAGGCTTGACAGCCTTCAAGGTCATCATAACACTCTTCTAACTGATCATGAGAAACTTTCTTATGAATTTCTTCAAAGAAAGCAAGATCTTGAGAAGCTAAGAGCGAGTTATGAAGATCTTGAAGGGCGCGATTCATTACTTGCTCAACAAATCAGCGCTTCTCAAGAAGAATTTGTTCCTCCATGCTTAAAGTGCATTGAGCGTGAATCGCTAATTCTTCACTGAATGTTCAAATGCTTCAATCTGTTACAAATTCTTCACCTGCCTC
Source organism: Aegilops longissima (assembly GCA_021605205.1). Classification (NCBI taxonomy): domain Eukaryota; kingdom Viridiplantae; phylum Streptophyta; class Magnoliopsida; order Poales; family Poaceae; genus Aegilops; species Aegilops longissima. The sequence goes on from CM038677.1 coordinate 325,252,231, forward strand.
TGCTATCACTAATTCCTCATCGAGGACATTGCTAGTATCACTTGACGATGCAGATCGAAGGAATTGTACATGACAGGCATGTACAAAAGCCTCAAAGGGCATCGACTCTTTGTGATGTGCTTAAAAGCAGATCCTCAACAGAACCCTAGGAAAGAGGGTATTGCCTTTGAGAGGAAACTCAATGTTGATGGAACATCTTGGAAGCTGAGCGGTATCCCAAAACCTCATGGGTTGCTGCAAAGGGACCTCCAGCTTGATCCATCTAACTTATCTGCTTTACATGCGAATCTCCTCATTCATTGATGAGTCATTTGACTCAAACTATAAGCTGTTCAAAAATCAGAATGGTGAAGTATTTGCTAGATATGTTGGCACTAACTGCAGGAACGGTTCCCCTATGAAGAAAATCTGGGTTCCCAAGGAGTGCCTTGAAAATCTTCAGGTGAATGTCCTCATGACACCACCAGTGAAGAAAAGGAACCCCAGATCAAATTCTTCATATGGATCCAAGTCCTCATACGGACCAAATTCCTCACGTGGATCAAATTCCTCAAAAGGATCAAAGTTCTCATATGATTATCATCGTGCTAACAACTCTGTCTCGCAGGGTAGAGCTAAGGGCTATGAATATGTGCATTATTCTTCAAACCAATATGTTCATAAGTCCTCGAAGAATTTCTCTGCTTATTCATATGCTTACCCTAACCCCTCTTATGTGAAACGAAATGGTTTGGCCTCTATGCCACCATTCTCATATGGTGCTTTCATGAATGATGAACTCTTTGCCACCCCTTGAGATGTGGGTGGTGAAGAAAAGAACTAATCTCTTCTGCAGGTCGGTCTCCAGATATGCCTCAACGTCTGAAGAAGTTCTTTGGGGGCACGACAAAATTACTGAAAGGACGAAGCTAATCATGATGAAATGAACTGTCATTTCACACGTCCTCATCTTGCTTATCTGAATCTTGGTGATGAAATTCATCGATGAACTTGATATCATATTCTTCACTTGATGAAGTATATGAGATCGTAAGTTATACTAATTCATCTGCGGGATGATCAACCCAAAGCCACCGAGTGGGTTCTCGATAGTGGATGTACAAATCACATGACTGGTGACAAGAATCTATTGATGGATGCTACCTTATCACCGTCACATCTGAAGCATATCATCTTTGCTGACAAAGGCAAAAGTCAGGTATTGGGACTTGGTAAGGTTGCTATCTCTAAGGACATGCACATGGACAAAGTCATGCTTGTTGAGTCCCTAGGATATAACCTCATGTCAGTCTCAATGCTTTGTGATCTTGATATGGTTGTTATCTTTGGCAAGTATCGTTGTGTTGTGATTATGGAAGCTGACAATTCCAAAGTCTTCGAAGGTTTAGGAAAGGAGACTTGTATATTGTTGACTTCTCCACAGGTCCACAACCAGCCATGTGCCTACTTGCAAAAGCTTCAGAAGGCTGGCTATGGCATCGACGACTTGGTCACGCAGGCATGAGGAATTTACTGCGCTTGCGAAGAAGAAGCATGTCATTGGCATTGAGAATGTCAAATTCCTCAAGGATCACCTATGCGAACTGTGAAGCTGGAAAAATGACCAAGGCCAAGCATCCAAATAAGACTATCATGAGCACTACTCGTCCCTTGAATTGCTTCACATGGACCTCTTTGGTCCCAATCATTACTCAAATGTCGTTAATGAAGCATCACTATATGGCTTTGTTATTGTTGATGATTACACTCGTTACACATGGGTACACATTGTTACTTACAAAAATCAAGTGCAGGAAATCTTCAAGCGATTTTCCTCGAGGGCTTCAACCAACTTTGGTGTGAAGATCAAGCACATCGGGAGTGACAATGGAACCGAGTTCAAGAATTCGGTCTTGATGACTATCTTGATGAACTTGGTATTACTCATGAGTTATCTGCTCATATACTCCTCGGCAAAATGGCGTCATGGAGCGCAAGAACAGAACTCTTGTTGAGATGGCTCGCACTATGCTTGATGAATACAAAACGCCTAGTCGTTTACGGATTGAAGCAATTGACATCTGCGTGCCACATCATCAACAGTATATCTTCACAAATTCTTCAAAAGACGCCTATGAACTCCTCACGGACAAGAAACCCAATGTAAGTTATTTCAAAGTCTTGATGCTAAATGCTGGATTAGAGATCCTCACCACAACTCTAAATTTGCACCGAAAGCACATGAAGGTTTTATGCTTGGTTACGGAAAGGACTCGCACACCTCTGAGTCTTCAACATCGCACTTCACAAGATTGTTGACATCTGTAGATGTGCGGTTCGATGAAACTAATGGCTCGCAAAGAGAGCACCTACCTTCATGTTAGACGAACCAGCACCGAGGATTCTATCAGGTTCAAGGCAACCGAGGATGTCATCCCTCTTCAAGAAACTGCTGAAGAATTCATTCTCAGACGAAGAACGTCGAGTGATGCACTGAAGATAATCTTTGAAGAAAATGGTGCTGAGGAAAATGATCAAATTCCTCGACGACAACCAGCTCATCCTCGCGTTGCAAAAGAAGTGCAAGTTGACAAGATCATCGATGACATTGAAGCGCCAGTCCTCTCACTCGCTCAAAAGCTTCACACTTATCTAACTTTTGTGGGCACTATGCTTTTGTCTCTATCACAGAGCCCACTAAGGTAGATGAAGCATTTCGAGCCGGAGGGATTCAGGCCATGCAAGAAGAATTACATCGATTCGAGCTCAACAACGTCAGGAACTGGTCAAACGTCCAGATCCTCGCAAGCATAATATCATTGGCACAAAGTGGATCTACCGCAACAAGCAAGATGAAAATGGTCTTGTGGTGAGGAATAAGGCACGACTAGTAGCTCAAGGCTACACGCAGTTGAAGGAATTGATTTCGATGAAACTTTTGCACTGTCGCTAGACTTGAGTCTATTCGCATATTACTCGCCTATGCTAACCATCACAATATCACTTTATATCAAATGGATGTGAAAAGTGCATTCCTCAATGGTAAGCTTGAGGAAGAAGTATATGTTGCTCAACCCCGGGTTTTGAAGATCCAAAGAATCGACAAAGTCTTGAGACTAAATAAGGCCCTCTATGGCCTCAAGCAAGCCCCCGGGCGTGGTATGATACATTGAAGGAATTCTTCGTGAAGAATGGCTTCACACCGGTTCACTCGATCCTACTCTTTTGCTAAATCTTATGATGGTGAACTGTTTGTGTGCCAAATATATGTTGATGATATTATCTTTGGCTGTCTTGACCAACGTTATAGTGATGAATTTGCCTATATGATGAGTGAAGAATATCAAATGTCTATGATGGGAGAGTTGAAATTCTTCTTAGGTCTTCAAATTAAATCAACAACACAATGGCATATTCATATCTCGGAGAAATACCTCAAAGATGTCCTCAAGAAATTGGCATGCAAGATTGCAAAGGCGTCAAAATTCCTATGCCCACAAATGGCCATCTATGCCTTGATGAAAATGGTATTGACTTGATCACAAGGTATACCGCTCCATGATTGGTTCTTTATTGTACTTATGTGCATCTAGGCCAGATATAATGCTTAGTGTTTGCATGTGTGCCCGATTTCAAGCTACACCAAGGAATCACACCATAAGGTCTGTGAAGCATATTCTTGATATCTAGCTCACACACCAACACTAGGATTATGGTACCCCAAGGGCTCTACTTTTGATCTCATTGGATATTCGACTCGACTATGCTGGTGATCGTGTGGATCGCAAGTCAACATCTGGTACTTGTCATTTCCTCGGACGATCTTTGGTGCATTGGTCCTCGAAGAAAGCGAATCACGTATCACCGTCCATTCTGAAAGCTGAATACATTGCTGCTGGCTCGTGTTGTGCTCAATTACTATGGATGAAGCAAACCCTCAAGGACTACGGCATCAACGTGAAGAATGTGCCTCTCTCAGGACAATGAGAGTGCCATCAAGATTGCTCACAACCCAGTTCAGCACTCAAGACAAAGCACATTCAAATTAGTCATCATTTTCTTCATGATCATGTGTTGAAGGCGACATCTCCATCGAAAGCACGTGAAGATCAAGAACAGCTAGCTGATATCTTCACTAAGCCCTTGGATGAGAAGAGATTTAGCAAGTTGCGGTGTGAGCTAAATATCTTAGAATCTTCGAATGTTCTTTGAAAGGGACGCACATCCTAACACTTATGCAAAATTGATGACTTAGATGTGCAACACATGAAGAAACGTTTTTCTTCAATCAATGAAGAATAACACTCTAAGTGTGAAGAAATTAATGAAGAATTTGATTCTCGAACCCTCGACAATTGTGCAGCGGTGTCTGAAATCATCATTCTTATACGGTGGGTCTCGCCACCACCAAAGTTGAAAATCTTCAATTTGAGTTTTTCCTCAGTTTTGAAATTCTTCAGTTTTTCAAATTCTTCAACTTTGCAAAATCTTCACTATTTCCGTTGTCTTTCTTCATTGGCTATATATATATATATGGATTTATGTCCTCTACAACATTCACTTATGGCTATTTCTTCAAGTCGTTTTTTTGCTAAGTGAATGTGATCGGACCCTTTCCCCTTGTCACGCCCAATATGCGACCCTATCCAAAAGGAACTCGAAGGTCCCACCAAGGATAGATCCGCATATTGAAACGCTTTTGCAAGGTGGATATCATTACATCAACATTACATAATAGAAGGATACATACATAAGGCACAAATGCCACAAGAATACATCAACATCATATACAAGATCAACATCCGACTACGGATGAAACATAAACGAAACTCAAACGACATCCACCTCTGCTAGCCCAGGGCTGCCGACTGGAACCTATCCCCGATCGAAGAAGAAGAAGAAGAAGAACTCCAACACAAGCAAACATCGCTCTCGCGTCATGATCATCGCAAACCTGTACACTGCAACTGGTGGTGTAGTAATCAGTGAGCCACGAGGACTCAGAATCCCATTACCATGGGTATCAAGACTAGCAAAGCTTAATGGGAAAGGAAGGGGTAAAGTGGTGAGGTTGCAGCAGCGGCTAAGCATGATATGGTGGCTAACCAACGCAAATGAGAGCGAGAAGAGAAACAAAGGAACGGTCGTCAACTAGTAATGATCAAGAAGTGATCCCAACTCCTACTTACGCCGACATAACCCGAAACCGTGTTCTCCTCTCGATCAACCCGAAAAGAGACACTCACGATTCGCTTACGGTTGGTGTATTTTAATTGAGATCAACTTCGGGTTTTCTACAACCGACATTAACAAATTTCCATCTGCCACATAACCGCGGCACGGCTTTGAAAGTTCAAACCCTGCGGGGTGTCCCAACTTAGCCCATGATAAGCTCTCGCGATCAACGAAGAATAGACCTTCTCCCGGAAGCCCGATCAGTCTCGGAATCCGGCTACAAGACATTTCGACAAAGAATAAAACAAGACCAGCAAGACCTCCCGGCGTCCGACACCACGATAGTAGCAGCACAGATCTCGTCTCGAGCCACGACCGGATAAGCTAAGCGTCACAGTACCGCGTAATCCAAGTTGCCAAGGGATGGTCCCAACGGTGCTCTAGTTTGGACCAACGCTAGACAAGCACTGGTCCGGGGTAAATAAAGATGACCCTCGGATGCGCGACTCCCAAGGGAAAAAGGCTAGGTGAGGCAAATGTAAAACCAATGTTGGGCCTTGCTGGAAAAGTCTTATTCAAAGAGAACTGTCAAGGGGTCCCATAAATCACCCGACCGCGTTAGGGACGCAAAATCCGGGAACATAATACCGATATGACGGAAACTAGGCGGCAAGAGTGGAACAAAACACCAGGCATAAGGCCGAGCCTTCCACCCTTTACCAAGTATATAGATGCATTAATTTAAATAAGATATATATTGTGATATCCCAA